>OX381720.1:49926480-50359893 GCA_947462335.1 Harmothoe impar | reverse complement strand
GGGGGGGGGGGGGGGTACGTGTAATATGTGTGAAGTAGATACGGTGCAGAATAAACAGTCGTGTCTTATGTGTTTTATGTCTGCTTTTAGCCAGAGCTTCATAGGCCTAAATAATGAGATAATCTCCACTTCCAAGGCTCAGTCTTTTTGTCTGGATGGCTGTATCAGCATTTAAGTAAAATATGTCAGGATGTTTGTTGGGTCAGCAGTATACACTTATATCATAGACATGTTACTTGACTCATGTTACACCACAGGCGCGGATTTAGGGGGCCCAAAATTAGTTTTTTAATGTTTTGATATATCTTTACCTGTTTTGTTGAATTTAAAAAAAATCCTCGATCTGACCCTGCATCATCGTACTACATATACAATGTGCTCATATACAGATGTGGGCAGAGCAAAAATCAAAATCATATAAAGAAAAGTCATGTATATTTCGATTTTAGCACCAGTACTGGCTGGGGATCCACTGATCTTTTTCACTGATGTCCATTAAAATGTCTAGATAATATTAGCTCTATCCAAATCCCCCAAGCTATTATAAGAGTCTACACGCCTGTATTATGTATAGGACCATGGTTATAAAGCTTGACATGGATGACCTAATAGGGATAGGTCGCTGAATACAGTAAGCAGGATATGGTATAAATCGCATTCAGTCACACACAATGTATGAGGCTATATATAATACACATGGGCTATAAAAGTCATCAAGCATTGGTGTATGTCATGGCTGAGTGGTATGGTGTTACGCAGGTGGAGTAATTGAAACTATAGTTTAGAATAGTAGGTCAAGCCATACAAAATAATCTTTATCAAAAGTAGTTTATGAAAAGTCGCTAGACCAAATGGAAATGACCCTGAGTGATAGCGTGGATCCGAAACATTGTAGTCTAAACTAAGGAAAAAATCTGTGCGATTATTGTGTCTAGACTTTTCAGATTTAAAATGTCAGTGTAGACTAAACTGTGCTAATCTGTGCCCGTGAATACCTGCTACAAACTGTCAACTATGAGAGGCCCACCCTAGTCGCAGACAGATAGTTAGTAGTCTGTAGAAATGGGTGTCTTCTTACAAGCGGGCCCGACACCTGCCCAGTGGTACACAGAACACCATAACCTCACTATCCTCTATTCCCATGGTGCCCTGACGGTATGGAGGAGTGGGACGGGCCGTATACTTCATCCAACGTAATCAGGTTATAGTTCCAGATTGTGTGAATTGTAGGGTGTAAGGTCATCGATAGTGTCTGTGGGAGGGCGTTTGGTGATATCTACATGTTACTGTTTGTAATATCACATCGTGACTGGAGCTTGTTGCGGCTACTTACATTCATAAGAGCAGATAGGCTGGGTACAAGCTTGTCCCTGGGAGCGATGGTTAACCAGGGACAAGGTACCAGTCAGGGTGTGTCTTATCAGTAATTGTAACTGCATCCAGCGAAAAATTAAACGGCCTATACCCGGTCTTTACCCAGGTAGTGGGAAGCCTTATGTGGAAGACCATTTCTTGATCTAGGACTTGCGAGATAAGCACTGATAACAGCTATCATTATGGGTACCATCTGTTACATTATGCACCATAAGAATTCAGAGTTATCTCAATGGTTGATAATGCATCCAGCTACACGCCTATAGGAATCTGGAGCTATACCCTGTGGGTCCGTCATTTTATATTTCGCTGGTTGCGGTTAAACCCACTATTATACCACTATGGGTCCAAATAGGGGGACAAACAGGGGACATGCTTGTCCCTTATCAGTGCTGGTCGCCGCAACCAGCTGCAGTCCCGACTAGGCCCTATACTAGTGGGGGCTCGCCATGTAGCGCCAGATTCAGTCTAGGTAGAGAGTCGAGAGGGGGAGAGGCAGGCGGAGAGCCGCAGCTAGGTCACTGCGCCAACATAATGGGGCTCCCTCCTCCTCCACCGCGCAGTGAAACAGACCCACCCCCCCCCCCCCCCCCCCACACACACACACCTCCGATATCGCCCAGTGTGTGCATAGGGCACCTCACATAGCACCACAGTGTGCAGCTTAAAAAGTACAACTCTACAGCCGCCGCATATCGTGTAGTACAGAAAATGGGGGTTTTGCATCACAATTCAACTTGTGGAATTGTAAATACTTGTTGAGTATAAAGCAGAGAGCGGATTTAGGTACATGGATCTACACATGGTACTTGGTTGTTTGGGCAGTAACATGGGCATTCTGAACTTTTATTATGTATGCAAATCTATTCACAAGCAGATCCCTGACTTTGCCTTTGGGATCACGGGCCTTTCTAGTTTCTTTGCCACTGCTTCATGCCTTTACCCCCTTAGTATATCAACACTACCCTCAATAAAATTAGTTTTTCTCCTGTATTTAGCCCAAATCATGAGCAGGAGGACTCACAACAATTGTGATATGAAGTGATCTGTAACCTAGTTATACTACTAACGCCTGCTAGTCTCTCCCTCTTTCAGATACATAGACTACTAGTAGATGATGATAGATCCCAGCTACAGCCCCAAACTTCTCCTGTCGGCCTACTTGCATAAAACTACCAAGCTGCTAGTGTAATATATGTAGCTGTAAGCGAATCTCCGGCAGCTAACTCCACGAGCTGACAGCCCCCCCCCCCCCACCACCTCCTCCTGCCGGCTCCACTCCGGCCTCCAGTGTTGGATGTGGGTCACGCCGGGAGGAGGGGGCAGGGGGGGGGGGGCGACGGCCGCCGAACCTACCCAGTGGTGGACTGGTAGTGGAGGCGGCCGGGCTAGGGCTAGGAGGAGGCAGGCGGGGAGGGAGGGAGGGAGGCCGGGGCTGGGACTAGCAGGAGGCTAAACTACTAAACTACAGGGGAATATCTACTTATATTGGTGCAATTATTCAGTAACTCTTACTGTATGAATGTGTGTGTGAAAATAAGACATGTTACTGTGAAATATCAGAGTCAAGAGTCACTGTGATTGTGATTGCTATTGTAAGCAGAAAGCATCATAAAACCACTGGAAAAATGATTAACAGGGACATTTATCAGTATATTTATCAGCATAAAACAGTGGTCTAGTGTCTTCATAGTATAGTCATAATTCATAAAAATAAGCTCTATATATATTATATAGTATAATACTCCATGGAGCTGAGTTAGTAGTAAGGGTAGAAGTATGTGAGTTGGGAGGAGGAGGAGCAGGGTCTAGCATAGCGTCTATAAAAGTGGCCTTGTGCTATGGCGTACAGCGTGGTGTGGTTTAGTAGGGCACGCCGCAGCAACAGCTACCAGCCCTACACCACTGGTACTCCATGTAGGCCACCCCCCCCCCCCCCCCCCACATACCGCCACACTGACTCCACACCATGCTACTCACTCACAGCACGCAGCACCAGCCTCTAGTGGCACCTCTACAGTAGGGTACATACACCATGAGTCGGACACGTGCCTTGAGACGGGCACTTGATTTTGTAGTTATTATCCAAGCATTTTAAGCTCTTTACTTGTGAACAATGGTAACAAAATTAGTGTCATTATTTCCAAAAAACAACAACAGTAGAAGTCTTATTATATATTATGAATGACCTCATATTTCACTGTCCATCTGAGGGTATGTGTCCGACTCATGGTGGATCTACCCTACGTCTAGTAGGAGGCCTCCTCCTCCTGCCCGACTACTACTCACAGGCTCACCATGCCGCTCTCCTCCTTTACTCCAACTCCACCAACTTCTCCCACCCACGCACACAGACACACTAAACACAACTATACTAGCAAATCACGGTCTGAGAAATGATCCAAACTTACCCTAGTCTCCTGTTGTGACTGTAGTTGGTGTGAGTGTTGGTTGGTGTGTAGACTTGTGTATAGGGCCTAGTCGGGACTGGAGCTGGTTGTGGCGGCCCGCACTGATAAGAGCTGATAAGACTGTTACTAGTCTGTCCCCTGCTTGTCCCCTAGATGTGCCCATCGTGGTATGTCTTATCAGTGGGTTAACCTCAACCAGCGAAATTTTAAATGGCGGACCCACTGGACATAGCTCCAGATTCCTATAGTCCTGCTACATGTGGCTGTGTCTGGGTGCTGAGTCGGTGTGCTGCTGGTGGTGGAGGTGGTGTGAGGGCAAGGTCTACCCGCCTCCCCCCGTGTACGTCCCGTGTAGGTAGGTGGGTCGCTGTCTGAGTGCGGCCTCCTCCCTCCTCCTGTCTCCGGCCTCACTACCAGCCTCTCTCTGGTACTGTGACGTCACGGCCCCTGCTCACTGCCGGCCTATCAACCACCAAACTACTAAACTACCACCACAGCTAGGTCCCCCTCCCACCTACACCACCCTCCCACCTACACCTCCCCCCTCCCACACAGTGCTCTTACAAGTGGGTCGGCATAGTGCCACTTCGCTGCCACAGCCCAATCCACGCTACCCCCCCCCTCCTCCCCTACACACACACACACACCACACACACAGACAACCAACCCTCTTCTCTCCAGTACATGTACCACCATGCCCCCTCCAGATACTCCCAACAACCCCCCCCCCCTTCGCCTGTAGGCAGCACACTATAACTTTAGAAATGATATAATGACACCTCCCATCCAACCATCACCTCGTGCATAGATAACTACTTACAAGATGCATGGCGGCGGAGAGGAGCCCTGTTCTAGTACAGTGGGGAGGGAGGAGCATGGGTTGAGGTAGAGATAGCTGTAGGCAACGTGTCCTCCTCCAAGGTAGAAGAGGGGCCAGCGCAGGAGGATTCAACTAAATCCAGGTCGGGCTCATGTATTGTATAGATATAGACGTTGTGGTGGGGTTTACATTAAGCATGAGGGCAGTAGGAGGAGAAGGGAGCAACATGGACAGGTTGTCACGAGCTCCCTGTCCCTTCAGTGGAATATCCATAAAGTCCCATGAAGGCCTTGGACTAATTCTCCTTACTGGCCGTTTCATGTGTCCTTTTTAATATTGTGATATTCAAATAATGGGATCGAATAGCAATTTAGAAAAAGTAGCCATTTTTATCAAACTGTCCGACTCGTGAATCCAAGTCCTGGGTACCACAGTATGAGAGTATTAACACACCACGTGACCGGCCTGTACTCCACCCACACCCTTATTCCCATATATGACTTAATTAACACAATTAAATGACCTAATTACACACAATTTGACATCTCACCTCTCCCCTATACATCATGTAAGTGATAACGCCGTTATAGCGGTCCCCGTCCTAGCCGTATTTATATACTACTAACAACTATACTACTTATACCGCTAACAGTAGTATAGGAAATGGTAATATGGCACCCACTCAACAAAGGTAAAAAAGGTAGTAGTCTAGGGAAATGGGGGTATTTTGTTGAGAAATTACCGTAAACAGACATATCAAGTCGTTATTTGGATAAATTTAATTACAAATGGCACATATTCAAGGGAAATCGCCTATATTTCTGTATATTTCCATTTCCTTTGCAATATTCCATATTACGTTTTTATTCCCAGAATAAGAATATGTACACAGCAATTGGTCCAGGATTTCTTTACATTACACTATACATTTAAGTATGGTGATTCTATCAACATACTGATAAATATCAATCCCAGTTAACAAAAAACGTTATTTTACGTCAAAATAACGTTTTAAACCTTATATATCGTTATACTATACTAAAGAGCCTTAGAAAAACGTTGACATATAACGTTATATAACTTTATAAAATGGTGTATAACGTTATTTGTTTACTGGGATGTGCCTTAATACATTTCCTAACATATGACTTGAATTTAGTACTAAATGAAAGTACTTTTCAGAGGATGACATACACATATACATCAACGGTGAATGTACTTAAATGTTACTGTACTATAAAATCCTCTCAATTTTCCTATAAAATGTACATACTGTTTTAGAAAAATTTCGTTAACAATTTTAGTCATTGGGCAAGTAGAAATTCCACTTGGTTACATATATGTTTCCTACAGTCGACGTATTCACATTATTATTCATTTCACAATGATCGAGACGTCACAAAACACTTTTTCGTTGTCGCTGAATATGACAACAGGGGTTTCTAAATAACATTTTACAGAGGTAAATGAATACGGGTTATCTAGTTAATGTGAGAGATGTCCTGAATAGATGATAGTGATGATCCTCCATACTCCGTGGTAACAATAGATAACATACAGCACGGTCCAGGGTCCATCTGACGGTGGAGCTCTGTACTAGGCTGACCTAGTTGCAGCTTATCAGGTCCATCCTGATAACGCTGTATATTCAGTTTACAAGGATGGATAGAATACTACACAGAACACATAGTGATATGGAGCTTATCAGAGAAAAGTACTAAGAAAATGAAAGAAATTAGGTTGTGTAAGTATTTATCAATACATGTACAGTCGAGACTCACTACCTCGAACATCTACTACCTCGAATCCCTCACTTCCTCAGACAGAAGCCATGCAACTGGCCTTATATATTCTATTCTATTTGGACTTATTTTCTCGAATAATTTGCTTCCTCAGACATTTTTTCTTTTTCGTTTTCCAAATTCGAGGAAGTGATGGCTGACTGTATAACACCGTGTGTGTGTGTGTGGTTGGGGGGGGGGGGGGTGTGTGCTCCATCGTCCATTCATATCAACAAGCAGCAACAAACTCGGGGGACACATGAACCAAATGTTACAAAACAAAGATCCATTTCACCACAATCTCCCTGGAAAGGATCCCTCTTCTCAGTATCTCTAAAGTATCTGTTTTTGTTTTTGTTTGTAAGATTTTTGGAGGATGTCAGCCCCTGCGTCATCATTGTGGATATCCATCATCTCCCAGGTCGTGGACATTAGTTGTAATTTCTACCAGCATCCTACTTACGGTGCCTGGACCTATTGCACACAGTAATTGGCAGAAGGGGGTCCCGGCCCTGCAGCCTGGGAGGGTGGACGGTGGGGGCGGGGGGAGCGGGGGTCATGCATGACCCATCCCCCTCCCTCCCCCCGCCCCACCCTCCCGGATGTCCTATGCATTGCAGACAGGGACGCCCATGCATTTAAGACTGGGTTCCCACCATTTTTCAGTCACAGTTTGAACTGACATTTAACGTACTTAACAGATTCTTTCAACTTTCAAGTTTAGTACTGTTATTTCCTGCATATGACATTTGCGTATATACCCAGTGGGCCCAGAACATTGAAACAACGTCGACAAATGGTTGTCAATATTGTATCAATGTTGGTTCAACATTGATTCAACGTTGAACTGAATTTTGTGCCCACTGGGTATAAGAACAGCCAGAACTTTGTGAAAGTCTTGAAGCATTTTGAAAATGTTACTCAAACAATTTTTCTAACTGGCCTTTAGCTGACATTTTCTTAAGATCTAGAGAATAACTAACAGAAAATGACAACATTCTTTTAAACTGACATTTAGCTGACTTTTTAAGCAAATAAAACACAGCTGACTAAAACCCATGGGTGGGAATCCTGAAAAGCCACAGTACATTAAAGATGGTGTGTCAGCAAAATGTTTAGAGATTTTTTAGTTTTATCATATTACTATTGTATATCCTATCCCATACGTCTTCCCTAACGTTTAGAATTATTAGCAGTGTCTTAGTCTATAAGATGAGCACATGCAGTGCAATATTTTTTACTGTAGGTCGACACTAAAACTCCCTATGTGTTGATACTGCATGGCTCAGTGCATTCTCTATCAGATTAGTTCCCCCAATACTCTCCTGGGGGAGTGCCTGAGTCAGTGAGGTAAATCAGGTACATTGTTATCAATCTCAAATTATGTATTAATAGACAAATATTTTGCACTGTTTATCAGCTAAAATGATAATGGAACCCATGGCATTGAAGTAATATCCAATTTGAAGAAAAGGTTTGGGAAGTCTATTAGCTGATATACCATCTTTAAAGTTAGTTTATCCGATGCGTTGGACAGAAATAGATTTCCCTAAAATGAGTCAGAATGTTCACAAATAATATATTTGATTTCCTGTTTGTTCCATTCTCCCTAATTCCTTCCGATTTTGCTCTAATTAGACTTTCTTGCCGAATAAAATTATGGTCATTTTGGAATAAAAGCGTGCATGCTTTTGTTCCCCCCATTGGAAATACAATAGAAAAGCCCATTATTGGGGGACATTGGATCCCTTTGTGGCCTATTAACATACATTGATGACATTTAATTGACCTCTATTCTCTAAATGTTGTAATCTATAATTTTACCGTGTTTGTAATACATATAAGTACGATTTCGAATTTGAAGAAAAATCGGATATACCCAATTTAAAGCACGGTGCATGGTTTAAGGGAGTTAGAGGTGTGAGGGTTAAAGCTGCTACACAAGTTGGCACACTCATGCCTACATTTTCTTCCATTATATTTCAGATGATTGTACAACACTTTTCCTCTTGTAATCTGCCAATTACTTTGGCCAGAGATTCTTAACATGTGCAACATAATACTCTCATTCCAACTATCATTTATATTCTGGTGGGGTTTGATAATTTAGTGTTGAAAAGGGACATCAGGTGGCAGCACTGAGTGGTCTTAAACCTAAAAGTCTGTCATTGGTGATCTTACCAACAGAGTCTACTATTCGCTGATGTCAGCTACAGATGGCGCTACCTTGTTGATGTTATTAAGTGCTGGATAGAATGCCAGAAGCATTCTATGTCAATCTGATCTATATCTTTGAATTTAGCACAGTTAAAAGTTACAAATTAGATTGAGATCTTACCAGTAGACTTCACTAAGGACTCTTTATGATTGAATATGCAGAAAGTGAACTATCTATATATATATATATATATATCTAAGGTGGTATGGCAGCTTTAACAATGAACAAAGAAGACAAACACACATCATTACCTGACAATAACAAAGTCAACTTTATTCTGATATTAAATCATCTTTGTCGCTAATTAAAACCCGGATCACACACAAACCGTACAGCCCGGCTTGTGCTACAAAATGTCACATCATGTACCAATAGTATCTGACCTCTTTTACCCTAAATATAATCCCAGAGTTTGTGAACTAATGCTGTGTAGGTCTTTCAACTTGTTTGTAATGAAGCATTTTTATCATATTTCACATAATTCACCAATAAAACCAATAATGTAGACTATGATGATCAGTTCTAGAAGATGTATCATATACCTTGCATAAAATGTTTCAATTGTTTCAGCCCTTTGGTTAATTAGGGAGAACTATACTTATTTCTTTGTGAACCTTTTTGATGATAAACTTTAGTAAATCTTGCAGCTTTTCCCTGATACTTTTTTTACATTTAAGATGAATTCAAAATGTAAGATTGTTTAATGTGGAGGTTTATATCCTGGCCATATCTACCTGTGCTTTTTGTTCTGACGGACCTGAACCGACCAAACCCGATCCGACCCGACCATTGCCTGTTGGCCAATATATGATGGTTCTCAACCGACAGTCTCTGGGATTTTCGCTTTACGCACCAGATCTCAAGACGCCGGATGCTCGCAGTTTACACAATTTTGTGGGTCACTGAGGCCCTATGCACCACATAGTTAAAATTCAACAAATCTAATTGTGCAATTTGAGCAAGTGATTTGAGGGCTTCTGCTGAAAGATTCACATCAACTTTAGTTTCGGTCACTGGCGCAAGTGAATTTAGATAGGACTACTTCTCTCTCCTTCTCATTGGAAAAAAAAAATCAAAAATGGCCCTGCATACTTTAAACAATCTTGAAAATGCTAAAACTATACGCCCCTATACTTTAGATTGAAAATGGAAATTTGGTCTCAATCACAGAATTCACACACTGCGGCCTGATCGGGCTGGAGGCAGTCAGTCACAAAGACCCAGGCAGGACCAGACAATATCAGGGCCACAAGGGTCCATGCTAAATACAATCACCTTCTATACAGAAAGGGCTGCTTATTTGTACAGTACATCTTACTTTAATATTTAACCTTTTAACCCTTTAAGGATGGCATGATGCCTGAATGCATCATGTCCTTGGGTATCATGATGCATGAATGCAGCCCTGGCAAGTAACTCGCCAGGGCTGCATTCATGCGTCATGACGACCAAGGTCATGATGCAGTAATGCATTATGCCATCCTTAAAGGGTTAAGGACAGCATGATGTCTTAATGCTCTATGTTTATTTGTCAACTTGATGTCTCCATGCATTATGACAAGTAGCTCGCCAGCACTGCATTGGTGCGTTAACATCTCAAGGGCGACATAATGCTTTAATGTACCGTGCCCTTGGTTGTTATGATGGATGGATCTTACTTTAATATTTAACCTTTTAACCCTTTAAGGATAGCATGATGCCTGAATGCATCATGTGTTGGTCGTCATGATGCATGAATGCAGACTGGCGAGTAACTCGCCAGTGCTGCATTTAAGCATCATGCCGACCTTATGAGGTTGAGACACTCCTGAAGGGTTGGCATAGTGCACCAATGCAGCATTGCTGAGTTACTCGCCGGTGCTGCACTGGTGCATAATTTGTCATCTTTTAGCGACATGCATCCTTAATGGGGTAAGCAAACCTTTCGGGTCAAGTGTATCAACCTTGTAGGCTAGGCATGATGCATTCATGCAGCACAGGCGAGTTACTTGCCGAGGCTGCATTCACGCAGCAAGACAACAAAATCACATACTGCATTAAAGTACTATGAGGCCCTCAAGGGGTTTGAAATACATTAGAAACATTTTCACCAGTACAACAAAATAGTCATGTAATATCAACCACTTACAATTTCAGTTTGCAAAAAATGAAGATTTCCTGATTGTTTCAACATTTCATGAGCCATTGTGAGCATCAAGAGTGAAGTTGTTATACTCATTACAAACCTGTACTAGTCCAATCATTATGTCCCTAATAAACAGCCATCTATGATAATAAGTGTAATATTCTTTCTTTCTTTTCTCAAAGACCATTCTCAAGATGAATTCTATTCTAAAAATGTATCCTGCATCAATATATTTATCTTCAGAGGTTTGACACAATGAAAATATTAGAAAACACTAAGTGCATCATTTTACAGTTCTACCCCATGTTCTACCCATGCCTGTATCCCACAAACAACAGTGTCTGTATACATATGATGCTATAGAGTATTCAAATAGGACAAGTAGGTGAATCATGGAGAGCACTATCTCTGACTTGGTCATCAAGGTTGCACAAAAATATACAGGTCCTGTTCAAATATGCCGTATGTGAACATGAATATAAATGTGTCATTATCCCATGTGTAGCACTACTCATCATTCATGACTTTTGGTTCTCTACTCTCTAACTTGATTGTGCAATTCTGGGTACATATATCAACCCTTTATGGACAGCATGATGCCTCAAGGCTTTATGTTCATTTGTTGTCATGATCTGTGCACAAAATTCAGGGCCCGCGGTGTTGCTTTGGTGCATTATACTGACCCATCTGGGTTGTATCATACCAAACCTTCGGGGATGTATCCACTCCGTAGGGTCGGCATTATACATCAGAGATGCCATTCAGGCCAAAAGTAGGACACCATAGTATTTTGGTCAATTTTAGGTAGATAAATCTACAGGATCTAATACAAGATCCCATGGAAAAAGGTAGGAATTCCTACAAAAGTAGGAAAAGTGTCATCTCTGATACATTAAAGCACTATGCTGCCCTTAAAGGGTTAATCAAGGTTGTATTTTGAGAGCCAGAGCTGAAAATTGGTATACATGCTGAGAAGCAGCATTTCTTTTCGTCTCATGTTTCTCGTAAATTTGTAAATATTTTGATTGACAATTTGGTTCATTTGAGTAACACACCGGCCGAGACACACCAATGATTCACACAAGGAAAACAACTCGCTATTATATTTACATCGAAAATCATTTTCTCACAGATCTTACGAACATTTGATCAACACACAGTTGGAAGTTTTTGTACAGTTTTGTATATTTGCCAGACTTGATGTGGAATTATGAAATGTGCCATAGAATTTACACCGGTTTATGAGAGGTTTCTTGGTAGGTGGGTAAAAAGAAATTACTGATAGATTTACAAACTCATACTCCAGATTATACCAGATTTTCCATCTTCCATTTGCTATAAAAACACCCAAGATATACACTTTTTGTAAGGTTTAATTGACCTTTTAAACAAATGTTGGCCTCATTAATAAGGTTTGCTTGTACATGCAGACATGCTGTGCTCGTACTTTATTTCACGAGGTACATATTTTCGCAGAATTCCCGGAAATCAGACGTCCGCAAATTTATTGTATGATACAGTATCCAACAAATACCTATGAAAATGCCGATCTTCAATTTCTCCGCAAAAATGTCTACCCGTGAATATAAATACGTTCACAGCATTTAACTTCTCAAAATCCCAAATACTGGAGGACAAAAATATTCCATTCATAACAACACCAGAGACCAGTTTCACTTCAACTGGACGCTAACAATATTGGGTGCCGCAGGAGAGCTTGTGGTTGGTGGTTATATTTTACAGTATTTACTACAATTCGGTTTGTAGCGTTTGAGTTATAACCACAAATTTGCAATGCAGACTTCCACAACAGTTTGTGATAATATATAAATCTGATAAGGCTTGGACAATACCATGTTCACATATTAGCTATATATAATATACATTATAAGTGCCAACTTGGAGTAATACTATGTTTGTTTTACCTTGTTTACATACAACAGTGCTGTGCAGCATACAGAGCTGTGCAGCAGATATAGATTAGTATTAAGATTCCCTGTAGATAAAATGGCAAACAGTTTTACACCCTCAAATATATTCCCTCAATAATAAGGCAATACCCAAAAATAGATGGCTTATGGATTTTTTCATCCAAAATAAGGCATGAGCGAGCCAATTTCTTTTTTAAATTGATATTTTTTGTCTCATGAAATTTATGCTTAAAGAATGATGTGCAAACAATTTGATCATAAAGTTTAATGATAAAAGCCATTTCCAAGAATATGGGCCACAAGATCCATAGACCAGCTGTTGTTTGGGTGTTTCAAAACTTTAAAATGACTACTTCCCCAAAGTGCTGCTGCTTGCCTGAAGAATTGAGTCTAAATGCCAAGATTCTGTCAATTTCATTTTGACATCTAGTTTCCTCAAGCAGACAAACAGAACTGACCCCCACCCCCATCCCCTGTGTTTACTGACAAGAAGTGTTACGAGGCAGTGTGTATTATTTTGATTAAGTCTGACTACCATGAACCGACTAGCTCTATAGTATAAAAGGTCATATGGCAACCGAGGATAAAATTCACATGATATACTGTTTTGCAAATAAAGGTAAAGACGAACAAGCTGCCTGGACATCGGTCAACTGGTGCTACTCTGAGGGTACCGGTACCCGAAGGATGTTGGTCCTTTGAACTGAGCTTAACATTTTGAGGGCTGCATATTATGCATATCTTTAATGCACTGTGCTCTTTGTCCTCATGGTGCATGGATGCAAAACTAGTGAGTGAAGGATGTATTCCACGGACGTGATCAGCCATGATTCTGTCGGTCGGATGAGATTTGTTCATAAGTTTAACATTATGAACTTTCGTCCAACGACAGTGTCTCAGCCGATTTACACCAGTGGAATACTCCCTTAAAGGTGCTGTTTCCACTAGCCCTTGTTCTTAGGACCCTTATGCCTGTTCTAAGGATCCTAGTACCACTGGGCCATGTTCTAAGGACCCTGGTACCAACAGCCCCTGTTCTAAAGACCCTAGTACCACTAGGCCCTGTTCTAAGAACCCTGGTACGAACAGCCCCTGTTCTAAAGACCCTAGTACCACTAGGCCCTGTTCTAAGGACCCTGGTGCCACTAGCTCCAGTTTTGAGGACCCTTGTGCCACTAGCCCCTGTTCTAAGGACCCTTGTGCTAGTAGCCCCTGTTCTAAGGACCCTTGTGCTAGTAGCCCCTGTTCTAAGGACCCTTGTGCTAGTAGCCCCTGTTCTAAGGGTCCTGGTTCCACTAGCCCTTGTTCTAAGGATCCTGGTACCACTAGCCCTAAGAACCTTGGTCCCAGAAGGCCTGCTACAGAGGACCGTGTCCCAGAGGGGATAAAATCCAAAGGGTATTTGACCCAGTGAAATGATTCTGGTATCAAATTGAGGTAAATCAACAAGTAAAACAAGTATGATATAGATATAACCTGAGAGGCAATGACTCAGGGCATCTATCATAAAGATACTGCCCCAAGTGCTGCAAATGCAAAACTAAAGGATCTGCTTAACACATATTATAATCTCTGATATTATATTTGAAGATACAAAGCCCTATTTGCCTATTGTAGACAAAGTAAGAGGCGCAAAGTCTAATCAATCTGTTTTCCTTGCATCAAGATGCTTTGAGCAAGATCTAGTGGCTTGATGGAGTCTGCATGACTTCAGTTATACTATTGGCATGTGTAATCTTGTTGAAATGATCTACAAAGTCAACAGTTATTTCTCAAATCCGAAAGTTTTGTCCTGTGAAACTCTTCTTCTCAAGAACACATTAAGTAACATTCAAGACATAGAATACTGGCATTGAATTGGTGTATGCACAAACATGGTTGTTCTGGGACAAATGTCAACAAACATGCCTTGGCGTCTAATAATCATGACGCTTCGATAGCTACTAAGAAGTTGTGACAATTACAGGAAAAGTTCCCCAGCTTTGGTCAATAAAGATTTATAATAATCCCTGATGAGCATTTCGAAAAGACGGATCGAGGGTTAAATAGAATGCATGGATGAGTTTGAACGTAACCAAAATTTCTACTTTTGTATCTGATTGTGTAGTATGAGTTCAACATAGACTCTTTACATATGAGCACTGCAACAAATGGCCACTGACTGTGTCAAGCCTGCATTATTATAATTATAGCATTAACATCTAACAGTTTTAATATATCTAAGCGGAGACCTGCCCTTAACCTGTAACATTAACTGTATATCTATAAACAGTGAAAACTCTACTCTGTATTACCATTATACATCCCTAAGCTAAAATAGAAAAGAGCACAAATTGAGCATTTTAAAACATCTACCGACCTACATTTCTACGCATGACCGTTGACTGTGATTGCCATGAGGAAAAAGCTGAACATAGTCTGAGCCTCATAGGATCCCATTTCAAAGCTGATATGTTCTCAAAAGTGTCTACGCTGCAAAACGCAAACAATATTACCATGTAAACCATAAATGAGCCAAGACGCATGAGGAAAAATGCCGCTGAACTTGAAGCAATGCCCCTAGAACATGATGAGACCTTATATAGTTGAATTCTAAGTACCACGGTGGGAAGGCACTGATTCTGATTGGTGTAGAAAGCATCTGTCCTTGAAAAATGACCAGCTTCCATTACATAGTAACTGGTCAATGAGGAGTGCTTTCATTGGGAAATATGCCTCAAGGTGATTGTATTCGACACTTGACAAAAATAGAAATATTTCATTGACACAATGAAAATGTATCCCACATTTTAGCCATCGGCACCATATCTTCCAACAAATATCCTTTTATGCATGGTCATAGATGGTACAAGGCATTGGCATGGTTTTCCCCATGTTATAAAAATCATCCTCTTTTCCACATAGAGAAGATTGTTTACTCTTGGTTTTGACAGAAAATTGTCAATGTTTAGTTTTGATCTCTGTTTGACTCATGCTCCATGAGAATTTTGTCGCTTTAGTCAAGTGTTCACAGAAGAAAAATTGCAGACCTAAAATCATTTTCCTACGATGTGCCAAAAGCCTATATCAATATCTAAATTTGCATCAATCCTGCCAAATCTGGAACATTCTACTAGGAATAAACTGGGAAATTATGCTCGAGTTTGATTCTTCAATTTGCAGCCATATTTCTTCGTCTATTTCCATTTTCAACAAACTCAACATCAATCTTTACTCAGTTCACACTTTTACCACAGACAATGCTATATATATATATATGTATATATCATATATCCCTTGAGAAAAATACCATAAAACTGCCACTACTACCTCTCTACAGTCAATATATACACACATCTATATGTACCAAAAACAAACAACTGTGGTCAGTTGTGCTTCAGTTGGGTAGCAGAAATATATAATTATGCAGACCACATTATACATACAGTTATCTGTAATAGTGTGACATAGTGTGATTTCTCAGATACCACTCTAAGGTTATCCATACATGTAAAATATACAGACATTATTCAATATTTACATCATGTTACAATTACCGGTACCTTGGTTCTCGCGGTGAATGGGACAAAACACAGAACACCGTTTGCTTGGTCATCACTTCGAAATTAATTATGAATGCAAGGTGACATACATGTGTTATAAAACTCAAAATTAATTAAGGGAATTTACCCAGGATTTTAGAAAACAATTAAATTTAGCATTTGCAATATATGGTAACTGTTCATCTGAAACCTTTCCGTGTTCTTTTTACAGGTTTCTTGGAGTTGATGCTTATGAGAATATGTTAACATGTGGTACACAGTTTAAGACTATTTCCTTGAATTTCCTGAATCACTCTTCTGAAATTATATATCAACCAAATATACAATTCATAACATTTCCAAGCATGACATCCGATGGTTTTTGATAGAGGGATCAAACCATTCCATGTAAAGATTCCAACAAGATATCCTGGTGAATAGATGAGTTATCATGGCACATGTTGCAGACAGAGAAACTGTCTCAAGTTGGACTCCAAGTTGATTTTGAGTAAATTTATAATTTCAGATTCATTATCGATTTAGAAATTATTCACGCTACACAAAATCAACGGTATATCCAACTGCTTTTAAAAAATAAATTGGGGGAGAATATCTTCAGCTGGATCATTGCATGGCACTGCTGGTGTCTCCATCTATCCGCATCATCTTCCACGACAAGGAAGCAAGGTTAAGATGATACCTGGCGAGACAAAGGGTGGACGTCAAAACATCACTCCAGATATTCACATTTTGTGCCTACAGTTTAACCATCTTGAATGGACTCTGATGAAATTCTACCATTTTAAACAGCCTTGCAGCTTTTACATCAGATTGTCAATATTTGTACATCACATTCAGAGCTTCAGGTTAGGATATACATTGCACAAAACGATTGGGTGTTCTTGTCCAATTTTGAAGTAGGTTTGAGATCAGGTATATTACACTGCATTTCTGTCACATGATTAATATTAGTATAGGAATATATCATTCTGCCTAAATTCATCTAAAAAGCAAAGTAGGAAGGATATCAGATACTTCCTCAAGAACTTCGGCATTTCCTCATGTTTTTCTATTTCACGATGAATTTATTCATAGTATATTTGTCTTTCTCCTTTATCTAAGTTATTGGAGTGTCGCGAATATTTTCTTTCCAGGAGCTTCCAGCCACAGCAGAGTTCCAGCATTTCCCTTGTCTTTGATTCAGGAGTTATGAGGTTCTACTCTACCCATTAATAGATAAAACAGTGTACACCTGCTGCTTAAAAACCTGGAAACATTTAAAATCATTGAATAAAACAGAATACAAGTTTGTTTAAAACAAACATAACTATTAAAACCCTTAATATCTTATATCATGTTAAATACATAGTACTGCAATCAGCATCAAATCGCTGATCGCAAAACTATTGTTAAAAACAATATCTATTATTTACATTATCATTTTAGACTTTAAATTTTACTTGTTAGTATAACACCATACAAATTGAGTGCACCTCTAACAACCCTAGATGGAACCTATGTGGGGGTGAGCTCTATGCTCCATAAAACCCTGCTGCATGGTGAACTAAATAGTTCTCATCATGTGTTGTGTTATAATTGACTCCAATAGGACTCCACAGGTAATCCTGAATGACTCCCAGTTTCAAGTTCACTTTGGCTTCCAGTTTCACTCATATTTTCAGGATGTTGTCATAGTTACAAGTCAGTTTCACTTTCACAAGTCCTTCTGCTTGGCTTCCAGTTGAAGTTTCACCTCTGGGATGTTGCCATAATTACAAGTCCTTCTGAAGGCTTCTAGTTTCACTTACACTTGTCATCCAGAATGCTCACTTTCAGTTTGGCTTCCACTTTCACATTCGAGATGTTGCCATAGATACAAGTTCTTCACAGGCTTCCAGTTTCACTTTCTCCTTGATGATGTTACCATAGTTTCACTTTCACAATTCATCCTCATCATCCAGAATGGCCTCCATTTTGAGTTTCACTTTGAGTATGTTGCCGTAGTGATCCTCTACTAGTACGGTGATCTGGTCAGCATTGGGGGAGAGTTCCTTGATCTCTGCATACTTGAGCTGGAAGTGGTGTCTCGGTTTGTCGTGGGGGAACTCCCAGTGGTGGAACACAACGCCCTCAGGGAGACTGCGCAGCTCCACCAGGCGGATACCGTGCTGCGATGAGATCATGTTTCTGTGGACGACAAAATAAAGGCAACATTTAATACAGTAAAACGCTCCTTAAAGACGACCCTCTACTTTGAGGAAAAAAAATCCTTCTTGTATAAAAATATCGTTACATTTTGAAAAACACCTCCTTTAAGACTACTTCCCGACTTTGCGATTATTTGGGGTCCCAGGTCACCTCTCTACCAACTTTTCTAGCACAGAAATCGGTCTAAAATGCCTCAAAAACATAAAGTCCATCTTTTGTATTTTACAAGCCTATTTCCATCCTTTCCTTCAGTTGTACCTGTAAGCTATTTTCTCTTCTTTATCACACCTAATACAACTTTTTTCAATCAAAATTTGGAAAACCCCACCTTTAGAATTTGTCTTGTACAAAAAAAAAATCCTAAATAAAATCCGTGTTAAAGCCAGGGTTTTACGATAATATGCTCACTGTTCAAGGACGGCATGATGCCTCAAGACAACATGTGTCATGATGCACTAAGACCGCACCGTATTCTTGCATCATGCTGAGCCGGCAGGTGTATATAAATGCCATAAGGTAGTCATGATGCATTCATGCGGCACTAGAAAGTGATTCAGCAGGGCTGCATTCATACATCATGATGACCAAAGTGCATTTATTAGAGGGTTTATTTAGATAAATCCATTTTGAATTTGTGATATGTTGAGCCCTACCATTGAGGTCGCCTGCTCAGTAGGTCACTTTTCTTATACTACTTCCCTTGGCTAAAACGTGTAAAGAGAATCTACATGTATATCATACCCTTCTAGCCGGCCAGAGGCGTAGTAAGCAAATCTTCATGGGGGGGGGGGCTAGGGGGGCCCAACCCAACCCGCCTTAAATATCAGCTTTCAATCATGAAAGTGCATATACACGCCCATACAGGAATTGTATAGAAAAGTAGTATTTGAGCCCCCTTTAGTTATGAATGGGTGCCAGGCCCCAATGTCCCCACTTTTCCCTATGTGGGAAAGGTATGTTTTGGAAAGTTTGTGAGTTACATAATAGGGTCTTGGCAAAGTTTTGGGGGCCCAAACACATTCAGCCCCCGGCCCCGCCTCCTCTGTGATTGAGGGGGCCCGCCCCCCCCCCCCCCCCCCATTTTCCTACGCCACTGCCGGCCCACCTGGATGATGACTACCGGTGTACTGCAGGCATATATATAATAGGTACTCTAGGACCAGTGGAGGGATTATCAATACCTAGTTATTACATGAATATTGTATATGAGGCAGCAGATGTCGGAGACATGTGCCCCTACATGGGTACCCGCATTTTTGACCGTGTCGCCATGTCGATTTTTAGCAAAAGGGCCATGTCGATGTGTCGATTTTTATCCCATACCATTAGTATACACTCTACTTCATGTGCCCATGTCCGTCAATTTTTAAAAGGGCCGTGTCGCCCGTGTCGATTTTTAAAACGGCCGTGTCGCTGTGTCGATTTTTACCCATGTACAGGCACAGACATGGCATAAGCACATTGGTGCATCGTGCCTATCAAGTGGGATTGTATCAAGGTTGAAGGTCGGCACCGGCGAGTACAGGTTGTGCTTTCTTGTTTCATGCAGACAGTTTTAAAGCACTTTGTTATGTATGAATTCAGACTGACCCTTGGAGCTCGGGTTGTTTGCCGGTGTCCTGAGGAGACGGGACGTTGAACCATCTGGTAAGAAAGTAGAAAGTGTACATGATTAATATCATTCTGTAGTGCGTGGTCACAGGCAGTCTCGAACCCCAGTCAACTCTAAATGGCAGCACGCTCAGTAGAGTGTCTGGAAAGACTCATACCTAACCACTCTTTGGTCAGATCACCAGCAACCAGCGGATCTTCAGGATCCCGGGGAAACCACGATGACACCAACTCACTACACAATTATATAGGGATGGAGGTTGAGGCAGGGTTGCACTGTTCAACGTGACAGGCACATGTTGAAATGCTACATAGGCTTATTCTATTTCAGTCACCCCCCACCTACCACTGTGCACAATGTTACGTAGCAGCGCCGCTATGTGCCTACGGCGGCGTAAAGCAGCACCCTCAGACTCTACTATTGATAGAGTCGGCGCGGCTGAGACTGGGTCACAGGTGGCACGAGCTGTAATACTCTCTGTACATTCTATGCCATATTTAGCTACTGTAAATTCTCGCGGAGAAGCCTCAGCAAGTATGTGAGTCAGATCGCTGTCCCGGCTTATAAGATCGGCCCAAAGTCGAGGTGTGACTTAAATATGAGATTTTGAAAGTACACATATAAACTACAGTACTAAATTAGCAATGTTCAGGCCCTATCTGAGACTTATAGCATCTGTCAAGGTTGAGGGTGGGGGGGTTAATATGCGAGTTAGGCTTATACACAATAATTTACGGTAATGTTTGAAATCAGAGATGGACATCTCACAGAGATTGGGTGCATCGGAGACTTCAGCGGTTCCTGATATCGACACTAGGGGGCCCTGGTGGCACACCCAGCAGGCACTGGGGTAGTTCCACATCCCACACCCAGAGGGCAGCACTGAGCTTGGTAACTGTCACCACAGCTGAGCATTCAGCCTATTCTGCTGTACACTTGTCCCATGCGCACTTCTGGCACTTGCAAACACCACCATGACATTCAACTTATATTTTTGCTCAGTTTAGGCAATCCCTGTGGTTAGCTCGGAACCAGCAAACAGGAACCTGAACTGGAACCAGAAAGTATGATGGGAGAACTCCCATGGCACATTCTGGTTCCTGTGCACTGGTTCCAACCTACCAGCAGTGATTGCCTAAACCCAGCTAAATTCATATTCAAAGTCATGGTAATAGTTACCAGAGCCTTCCGGTGGAATGATCTGGGATGAGAGTGATTCTACTACAGTGGGTGACTCCAGAAGTGGCTAAACATGCATCCCTGAATCAAAGAATACTAAGATGGTCCATTTTAACATTGGTATATCAGGAATTTATATGATTTTCTCTGTGAAAATGTAAAATATATTCCCTGGCCCACAGCTAAAAGTCCGGGGCCATAGCTTTTTGGAGCTACGGACCCGGGTGGCCCACAGCTGAAAAGATTAGTGTCTACCCCTGTTGTGGTGTCTGAGTATGAGGCCCCGAATCTGTATAATTATTATAACTTACTTATGGTATCTGAGTATAAGGCCCTGAATCTGTATAACTTACTTGTGGTGTCCGAGTATGAGGCCCTGAATCTGTATAATTATATTAACTTACTTGTGGGATATGAGCATGAGGCCCTGAATCTGTATATTATAACTTTCTTCTGGTATCTGAGTATGAGGACCTGAACTCTGTATACTGTAATTAAATTGTATATTATTACTTATTTATGGTATCTGAGTATGAGGCCCTGAATCTGTATATATATAAGCTTACTTGTTGTATTTTAGTGTGAGGCCCTGAACTCTGTATACTGCAACTTATTATGGTATCTGAGTATATGGCCCTGAATCTGTATAATGATTATAACTTACTTGTGGCATCTGAGTATTAGGCCCTGGATCTGTATACTTACTTATGGTATCTGAGTACAAGGCCTTGGATCTGTATAATTATTATAACTTACTTATGGTATCTGAGTATATATGGTCCTGTACTCTGTAGATAAACTTTCTTATGTTATCTGAGTATGAGGCCCTGCATCTGTATACTTGCTTGTGGTATCTGAGTATGAGGCCCTGAATCTGTATACTTACTTGTGGTATGTGAGTATGAGGCCCTGAATCTGTATACTTACTTGTGGTATCTGAGTATGAGGCCCTGAATCTGTATACTTACTTGTGGTATCTGAGTATGAGGCCCTGAATCTGTATACTTACTTGTGGTAACTGAGCATGAGGCCCTGAATCTGTATACTTACTTGTGGTATCTGAGTATGATGGCAGACGCTCGGTACCAGTGCGCTCCCCCGTCCTTGTACTGGATCTCCTGGAAGGTGAGTCCGGCGCCCTCCCCCGCCTCCCCTGATGTCACTGACACCCGGGTGGGGTCGCTGCTGTAGCTCTGGTTCTGCTGCAGGATGGCAGGTGTCGCTGCTGCTACTACCTCCTCTGGACTGCGCACGTTGGGCGTCCCGCTACCAGAGGGCGCTAGAGAGTCGGCGTCCAGGCTAGCTGAGTTCATGGACATAGTGGTTCCTGTAGGGGAAGATGAGATGTGTTTTAGTGTGCCTGTTATAATTGTAGGGATAGAGATGATTATCATAAAAACTCGCGTATAAGCCGCGGCTAGATCGCGAGTCAGATCGCCAGTGTGGCTTATAGGATCGGCCAAAGTCAAGGTGTGGCTAATACACAAGTATTTAGATGTATATACTACAGTACTAAAGTCGCCATAATCAGACCCCTTGTGTGGCTTATAGGATTTTCTCAAAGTCTACGTAGAGGTAGAACTTGCTACAAGGTCGTGGAAGCAGAGAAGAGCAAGGAACAACTAAGGGGGTTGGGTTGGTGGATTTGCGCTTGTATTTTCAGTCATCCCCCCAGCGAAAATGTGCAAATTTACCTCTGTGATCAATCCCTGGCCGTTAAGTTTCAAAAGGACATGTGATTGTGTTGTTAGTACCCTGGGTCTTGTACAAAGAGTTAGGAGGCAGGAGTATTTACACTGGTAATGGGACAGGGTAGTGAGTAGGGACCAGGAACTGCATGATGCATGAATGCATTCAAGCATCATGCCGACCTCGCGTAGGGTCATCATGATGCACCGATGCACCACCCGTGAGTTACCAAAAACTCTCATGATTATTATGTGGTCACCCTTCACCTTGTAAATGAACAAACCAATATACATCTGAAGCACTGATTCCACCAAAGCCGATCAGAAATGATCGGAGACAATCGGATTACTCCTCCCGATGCAATCCACAAAATTAGAATTGTCTTATTTTGTGAATTGCATCAGTGGCCAGCAAAAGCATACCTCATCAATGAAATTAATCATTTTTCCTCAATTTTGAAATGTGATTTGGGTCCCGATCGTTCCTGATGTCGTTCTGGTGGATCACTCACTGAAGGCAACTATTGCATTCTATAAGTAAAGTGTGTTCTTATTCTGTCTCACACCAGGGCCACACTGCTGCAAGGCAATACAATTTGCTGAACATGATACGGGGCTCTCCTTTTACCTGCTCGTCGGGACACACTCAAGTGGGAGCGTGGACAAGAAATCTTTCCAATCTTAAAATCGATAATCTTAAAAAGTTACAATCTTAAAGTTAATAACATTTAAGATTATAACATTTATCTAAGATTATTGCTGCTCACCATCGCCTTACATACTGGTAAGATGGTGCCACTACTAGCAGTAGTACTATTATTGTATACATCAGGGGCTCTGCCCCTGAACCCCCATTTCTTCCTTTTTCTTTTTTGTTTTTGAAAATTGCCACAAACCCAGAACCGAACCCAATTGCCTTTAGCATTACTGATGTAGACCTATAATAACCTACATAGGCTATGTGGAAGGAGGTGGTCTGCAGTGTGCATTCTGGCCCAAGATGGTGGTGCCCTCTGGTGTTAAGATTATCAATTTTAAGATTATTGATGTTTAAAGGTATACGCCAGGGTCTACGCATACAGCACCTGGTGGCAATTTTTTTTCATAAAGTTCAAAAAATGGGGTTTGTACCATATGCAGCCATAGTTCAGGATGTCCTATCTTCAAAGGTCAATATATCAAAATCTATCACTATGAGGTATTGATTTTTTTGCTTCTATCACATCTTCATACATCAAACTAATATAATCCCAAGTTACTAAGAGATATTGTTGGTAGAATAGAATTGACCGAACCCTCCCGTAAAAGATCATCACCATATTTCAAGATTGGAAAGATTTTCTTGTTGACGCTCACATGTGAGTTTATCCACTTGTGCCTTTTACCTGCCTTTATTTTCTCTTCCCTCACACATTTGCTACGATTATCATGCCAAACAGGATTCAGTCACTTGCATGCAATTTTCCTAAATCCTTCACATATCCATTTGAATTTTCGAAGATTGCATGGTATGTTGCTTTTAAGGAAGAAATTGAATTGCATTGATTGCTTCACGCATCTAGCTGTGTAATGAGGTTTAGGCAGCGAAAGTGTGGACAAGTCGGTGCAGCATATACATGTTATTCTCCCTGTAATATGCATATATTAAATCATCCTCTTCGGGAATAGACCTATAACATCATTTACGAGGAATATATTGATGCGAACAGCTTTCAATGAATACCTGAACAATAAAGAAATATACATAATGATGTGTATGCAATAGAATAAGCAGCGCGCATAATTTCAAGGCTAGTGCAAATTGAGAAGGCTTCACGCGTCTCCAATAATCAATATCAGAGCAGATGTCGCCTTCTAAATACATGATCTATCTTTTTAACAACAGTTAATATGGACTAAAGTGGATTGTTGAAAGGTTACAATGTATAGGAGAAGAGAGATGAATACATGTATGTTAACATTATACTTTAAAATACAAACAATTCTGATCTAAATCATTAATGCAACAATGCTAAATATATTGGCTCATATCTTGACTTGAATCTTATTAGCTAAGAAAATTACTTCGATATATTACCATTAAACTAAGATACTTTTAACAAAGGATGTTTAGAATATTTTTTACTAGATCTAAGTATACCTTCTGCTCAGCAGTATATGAGCTAATTCTATAAGCAATTACCTATTCTATTAAGGAGAATTTCTGTCTAGATTCTGTTTGTATGGAATTATTTTTAACTTGTTTTATTTGTTCGTTTTTTTCGCTATTGTTAACTAGTGTGGTTAAAGAAAGCTGATAAAATACATATTTCTTAAATCTTTGAATACAAAGAAACTATAGGTATTCAAATCATATGCACTATTATTTAATATGCAAAAAGCATATTACAATAATCAGAGATAGAAATAAGTATAGGGACATGAACATATGGCATGCAACATTATATCAATTAATAGATAACATAATTATATGAACATATAATAGCCCTCTGTTACATAGTCTAAGAATATCAAATAAGCAGTTACATATGAGCCACCATTTGATAAATGTAAAATATTATGATTGCTTTCTATGTTCTCTGTTAAATACAGATTTGTTACAAGATATTATGTGGAAGTGTTTTGAGGCTCTATCCTCTGGTCCCCATCTGGGAGAATAAATGTCCAAATCCACAGTTATGTGGTAATATACATCAGTATCTATAGTATGTTGCTGTTTTAACTGTCTCAACATATCTACACATATATCCCTGCAAACAAAACCTCAAGCGGAACTCGTGCCATTCTCGTGTCATAACTCAAGAATTTCAGGATGATTTTTGGAAATTTTCTTGTGTCATATTCCCTGTCGTTTCTTGTAGTGAAACTCGAAACAATACATGTCTTCATTCTGCTTGTGGAATTTCTGGTTATTTGCATGAGTAAAACTTAGGATTTACATATCACCGTTGAACACGTCCCTAGGAAGGTTAACTATTTTCGAGAATCTCCCATGTCTATCTCATGTAAACAGCTTGTGCTTTTTCCGGGAAATACACACATTTCTACTTGAGTTCTGTTTGGAGGGTATCTACATCAGACATAGAAATGATGGCCTTCGACTGATTACCCAATGGTGTTCCTTTAACTAATACCGTAAAACCTTGGTCATTAGACAACTTCACCTATCAGCCAAATGGCCAGCTTGTATATATAAACGTTTAAAAATCCCCCAAAATTAATTAATTTTTTGTTGGGTGAGGGTGGGAGGATCTGGCTTACATGAAGAATAAAATGTGGAAAAAATTAAGTCTACAACCAAGTTTTTACGGTTATCCCTAATCTTTCTTCATATTTGAGTACATGGATAAAAAATACCTTCTACGTTCAAAAACTTGATGACCTTCCAGGATTCATTGCTGGCTAAAACTTACCATTTTGTATGACTATTTTCTATATAGGCTATACCCAAAGCGCGGACTGATGACAAATCTGTGGTTCCAGGACTAGAAGCGTGCGGTGACGAATTTCACACTAACACGGTGGGAATAAATACCTACACTCAGATGTATTCATGTATTTCTGTTACCTTGTTTTGTTTGTAGTTTGCTTTTATTTCTAAACTTTACTTTTACGGTAGGCGTGGAGACTGTAAGGATACATCCAACTAGGTCAGTTTGTGCAACAGCGGGAATGTGGGTGCTAAAGGTCTACATGAGTCGCACGTGGGGACAAACTCCAAAAGTGACTAGACGCCACACATATTACCTGTAATCTTAATGAGTTCATATTTCCTGTAGTCTTAATCAGTCCTCTAGATGGCACCACTGTAAGTTGGTAATATCTCTTTACATATTGGGAGCTCTTCCCCCGAACCCCCGTTTTTTTCCCGTTTTTTTAAAAACTGATAACATAATTACAACCGAACCCGTTTATCTTAAGTTTTAACGAATAAGACTGCAATAAATATGACTTATTAAGATTACAGTTAATATTTGTGGTGTCTAGTCACTTGGTCAGTTCGTCCCTTGCTGCACATGAGTTGCATGGTGGTTTTATATTACACATCATTGAATCTTCTTACGATATAAGTGTGCGGATAATCTACTGAGCGCACTGATCTTGAATAAATAGTGTTAACAATACGACAGTGAGCAATTTACTTGTTTGTTATTTGTTTATGATAAATTTACAAAGTTGGTTATAGTGAGGATATAGAATATTAACTCCCCTATGGACTTTTGTCAACTACATATATTTGTTTTTTCTACCTATTATAACACTACTTATACCTAATATACAATAGGGAATGAATATCTAATAGTCTGCAATAATCCTACAAAGAAATATTAATGGGGATAGACCATGCTACACATCAGGCTCCCAAAATGTACTATTTACAAATTAATTAATGAACACCATTATCAAGCAATTGCTATAACTTCTTAACTGGATATGATATAAAATAAGCATAACCGCTGAAAAATAAAGTAATTTCAGTGTAAATGAATATAACCTTTAGCAGTAGTATCCATATAACTGAAACAAAAGTTCCTTAGTGTAAACAAAGACTCTTTCCCACTATAAAAGCACAACAAAACAAAAGCCACTCACTTGTCTTGCCGGTGGCAATATGGCGGATGGTTTCCTTGGCGACCTGTTCCCCGTTGGGGTAGGTGGTCACCTCGGCGACCGTCTCGGTGCCGTCCTTGTGTTTGGTGATGGTTCTCTTGGTCTCAGACCCGTCGTAGTTCTGCACTAAGTAGGTCTGCGTCGAGGAAGTGTCGAGTTTCTTGAAGGCAGTCTCGATCTGGATCACAGTGGGTATCATGGCGATGGTGGTGGTTGTCAAGGTGACCGAGGAGCTCCGCGAGTGGGTCGAACGGAGCGACGGGCACGCCTTGGGAGAGCTGGAGCGGCTGGTTCTGGTTGGTCCCTGCATCAACCAATCAAAAAACAGTCTGTTAAAAATCAAATTAGTCAGTAGGCCTACATCATAGAGTCCTCCGTTGCCAAGAGTTTTTAGAAGAAAAACTTTGATGTAAGTATATTTACAAAAACTAATTAAATTAGCCACCAATTGCAACTTCAACAAATAGCTTGTAACTGAACAATTTTTACTTAATACAAGTTATTTGTAAACCTATTTGAAGTAGACTGTGTAGTTATCATTTCACAAAATATATTCAAACACATGATTGGTCTACCTTAGTGGTGGGTTTACTTCTTGATGGACTACTTTCCCTGCCCAGTCGCGGACTGCTGCTGCCACTGCCGCCACTGCTGCGTGATGTGGTCGTGCTGGGACTACTTTCCCGGCGGGGTGTGACGCTGCCTCCGCTGCTACTCCCCCCTCCATCCTTAGAGCTGCCTTCCCGCCGGTGCCTCGGTCGGTGCACCGGGGATTGTCGGGGACTGTACGGGATGGGACTCGCGAGTCGGCTGCTGTCTCGACTTGTGCATGCACTCCCGACTCGACTCACGGGTGGGTGGACGACAAAGAACTTGTAGATGTCGTCAAACCCGCGCGACATGATGCCGGTCGGTGTGTGCGCCAAGTCAAACGTGTGACCTAGCTCGTGGAGTGACGCGCCCAGACCCGTCGAGTAGTTCGCCCAGTGGTAGTGTCTGTAGAGAAGAGAAAAACAAATATAGTTTTAGGATGTTTCTTAGTAAGGTACTTATATATTGAGAAAGCATTGAGAGGATGTGATCTGAACAAGGATATTGCCCTGCAATGGAAGAAAAAAACATAGACTAGAACTGTAAGAAAAGTAAAGTGATCAAGTTTTGTTCCTCCCAGGGATCTCGACCAATGATATTATTCTCTGGTATTTTCAGGTACTAAGGTAGCATTTGTCAGTTACTTACCTGTGCTGCATTGATTTAATATGACTATAACACTTAACAGGGCCTAAACCATAAATTAGATACCAGTTAAAGCACCATGTTGCCCTCAACTCCTAAAATAAAATGCAGACGAGGGATTAAAGTCATCAACATGGAATAAATCGCAAAGAAATGCCGGTCTTTAAAAATTAAAACAGGTCTTTAGGGCAGGGACAGAAGCAAGAAATATCTTAACCATGAAAGAACACCCCAATATTTCACCATTTACCAAAGAGACAGCTTATCCATTATGAACACACTTTGTGAAGACCTGTGGGGCCCTTATCCCTCAAACGCCATATGCCGTAAATTTTCGCGTAGATGCCGTGGCTAGTACACGAGTCAGATCGCCAGTGCGGCTTATAGGATTGTCTTAGAATTAGGGTGCAGCCTATACGCGAGTCTTAGATATTATGATACAGTAGAAAAGTCACCCTAATCAGATCGCTGGTTCGGCTTATAGAATCGGCCCATAGTCGGGCTGTGGCTTATACATGAGTTAGGCTTATACACGAGAATTTACTGTAGTGGTAAAAAATAACTAACTGCCTTTAGATATCAACTTGCCCTTCTACCTCAGATGCTACATAATGGTAAGATATAGCTAACTGACCAGAAATGTCAACCTTACCCTACCCTCAAAGATTTACTCGTTTGAGGGTTAAGCGCTCATTTGAGGGATAAGGACCCCACAGCCGCCTCCAGATCCACGTCTCACCCATAAGAAGTAGGATGACCAATGGCCCCAGAGGAAATCTGTTTTTTCATGAATGCTGTAAAAGTCCCTTAAACACCATTAAAGCCTTAAATAAGAGGAGTAAGCTTTCCGTGTGATGTCTTTTTGGGGAGACCCTCTGGGTCTGAGACGGCAAAGCTGGTGCTCTACGAGAGAGTGGAGCTTGTTTTAAACCGTTTTAGGTGAGGGGGCGGTGGTTGATCACATGGTTACAGCGTGGACGTTTGGTGTGTCAAATACAATTTAGTTTCAACTCCAAATTCATATGGGGACTAGCTTACATTCAGATGTGGGTAAGGCCTACTCAGCTACAGTAGGTGTCTTATTAGTCATAAGGATTTTAACACTATGTAATTATACTTAATATTCGTGTATGTTTGAGCAACAATATAGCTGGAGTTTTAGCAGGACTTGCTGGAGTTTTAGTAAAACTTCAGGATGAATAAAATAATTCTCAACTCTCAATTCAACCCTTTAATGGTGGCATACACTGATATTCTTTGGCTCCCTATACGACTAATCTCTCAGTCACTATAGCCTAACCAAGTTAAGTCATTTTTTTGATCCTTATAATATGGCCAACCTTTAGGTCCGTTAATATTGTCAGGTTGGTCAGGTTAGTAACCATTCAACTTAAAGGCCCACAAGTTACTACCCCTCCAACAACAGTCGCAGTGAAGCGAGGGCGTGTACTCTGGCCTATATATAGGGTGGGTGGGAGTATAGGCCTTGCCCTGTGGCTGTAAGGAAGAGGCCTTGTAGGCTGGGCAAGGGAAAGTCTACAGCCAAGGCAAGGGTAAGGATATATAGGAAATCATATATGATCAAATACATGCACCCCATCTATCTTACATATCTAGCAGTGACAATGGAGAGTCCTATAGACAGACAGCACCTTCCCACACACAGCGACAATGTCGGCCGACGTATGTAACCCTCTAAGGACAGCATGATACCTTAATGCATTATGGCCTTAGTCGTCATGATGCATGAATGCAGCCCTGGCGAGTAACTTGCCAGGGCTGCATTCAAGCATCATGCCGACCCTAATGGGTTGAGACACCCCCAAAGGGTCAACATGATGCACCAATTCCAAGGCTGCATTGGTGCATCATGACATATGTCATCTTTTAGCGACATCCGTCCTTAAAGGGATATTGACGTGTCCTGACAGTCGGCCAGCACAAACAGGCCGGCCGACAAGTGGCGGCCGACAAGTGGCGGAAACACTGGGACAAATACACCGAGACAAGCGACGGGACCAATAAGCACCACACTACACACACACACTCTCCGCACAGAGATGGCTGCGCTCATGTGTGGTTGTCAGCTTATCTCTGCCCCAGCCTGTCCCTGTTTATATCCGAAAGGCTATATCGCAGTTCTTGTTTACCGTATTGGCCCGTTTAAGCACAGGGGTCTAAAATGAGTGCAGGTCTCATTGAAGTGCAGGTCTAGGACCCCTCTGAAACCCAAAATCTCTCTTTAAAGGTACTCATATAAGCGCAGGCCCCTGTATAAGCGCAGGGGGTAACAGGGTATTGAAATTTATAAGTGCAGGGGCGCTCAAACGGGCCACTACGGTGCACACTTTGAAACTGCAATGTATGATAAGAATGTTGACAGTCCGAAGAGGGACTGTTAGAACCTGCCATCTTATCTGACATTTTAATAGGATTTCCTCCCTGGTACAGAATCCACTGCCTTGTGCTGGTTCCCTCCTTGGGGGTCAGAACACCAGGAACAAGGTCACTGCTGGTTCTGGTACACCCATCACCAGCAACCAGCTCTGTAGCCAATCAGAAGGCCACTTACAAATCCCCGCTAATTTGGAAAATGCCATTAACAGAGCACATGTCAAGTTTCAAATTCGTAAGAACTTATTCACATTGAAGAATCAGTATATATATGCATACATCACAATAAATATCATAATACATAGACAAAGGTTCACGAGTATAGTTCCCCACTGACGGTTAGTTCACGAGGCGGAGCCGAGTGAAATAACCCTCAGTGGGGAACTATACGAGTGCTCCTTTGTGTTTATTTCATGTCACAACTAACCATATTTGTCGAAATTCGACTCAATTGTTCTGGAAAAAGCTATTTTATAGGGCTTTTATCATCAGTTTTAATGATTTTAAAGGCCGTGAAATACGGGCGAGGGTTATTTCACGGGGGGTGTTAAATACGGCCTTCCTTGGTTAAGTCAATGGGAGTGCCGTATTTACCATGAAATAAACTATCATATTTACTACCTGAGCCAGGCTAGAGCAATTGGTAGATTATGGCTATGTCTCATGAGATGGGGCCAATGTGATAGTCTTTGACCGGGTACCATCTTTCACCAGGTGCCATCTTAGACCTGGTGCCATATTTGTCCAGCTTGATAGAAAACGGTTTATATAGGGCAGATGAAGACAAAAATGAGCTGAAAAGGTTCAACACTTTAAATGAGTGGTTAGTAACCCATTTACATCTTCAATTGCCCTAAATAAACCCTTTTCTATCTGGCCGGTCACAGATGGCACCAGGTCAAAGACTATCACATTGGCACAGCCTTAAGGGGTAGGAAAGGCAAACGTCCCGTCCCCCTACATTCCCTCAGCTTGGGGTAGAGGGTGTGAGTACAGCTATGTGTTGAGACGTCCACCAGCCGGTCCGCTCCTCACGCAGTGCTTGTCTACACATATAAACATGTGGTCTGTGTAAATCTAATCACACTACAGTCATCTGTCCTCCTCCATGGTCCCCCTGCTGCTGCCGACATGATCCACAACTTGTATAATCTAGATATAAATATATGGCCATGCTCTTTTATACTTTGGGGCTTTTGTCCTTTTTTTTACAACAATTCTAATGACCTAATGGGCTAGATATAAATATATATGGTCATGCTCTTTTTTATACCTTGGGTCTTTTGTCCTTTTTACAACAATTCTAATGGGCTAGCCAGAGAGATGGAGGCACAGATGAGAAAGCATAAGAGAGGAAAAGATAGAGGAAAGGGAGGAAAGGACTGGCAGACAGTGACAAAGTAATGGCAGTACTCATGTAGTCATTAACTCTTATGTGAATACCTTAGCCATTGTTCCATGAGGGTCTTAATGTTAATGCTCATAAATAAGTCCAACAAGAAGACTCCCTCACCAAGCACATTCAGCCTAACCATGCGTGCGACCGCTCATCTCCTGCTCACCTGCCGTGACCCTATGCAATCATGGTGCTCTCCCCCCAGAGTCTTAGAGCATAAAAACGAGTCCCAGGGCGCAGGAATACAAGAGCAAGAAGTGAAGAAGCTCCCAGGAAGTGTTGTTTCAGACAAATCGTGTTGTTTTACACGGACATTTATCATGGCCGATGAGCGGCCAAGATGGTGGATATTTAGCGTGTTGGTCTGAGTCCTACCCGCACCGCTTTGATAACAAAGTAAGGGTCCTGATGATACTCCAGACTGGATTTTAAATGATGGGCTGAATATGAGTCTGGTTTTCCACGGCGATGTAGTTAGGTACCATCTAAAGGGCCAATTAAAACCTGGCACAGGAATGTTTGACATAGCCATGAAAAACCGCCCATGGTCCTGATAAAGAGCAGACTTCTGCAGGGTTTAAAGTTTAATTGACAAAGAAAAATGGGTTGACATTTCTGAGTAAATTGTGAAATTTGAGCAGCCAAGCAGAAAAGATTGTCAGCGTGGGGCATGTGTATAATCCTTTCTGTGTAACTGCTCATACTTATTTCTGGTAGATATTTTCTTGATTTTTAAATTTTGAAAAATGAGATTTTATCATTCAAAAACTCTACATTCTAATGAAATATTTTAATCAATAAGGTACGAAGGCATCGAGATAAGATGATCTGCGTAAACCAGTGCCCAAAGTCACATGGGGCATCCCCTATGCCTGGCTGCCCAGAGATGACTTTGCTACCACTTAAATCCTACAACCAGAGAGCAACAACCAGTGCCCTGGTGTGCAGATAGACAACCGCTAGCCTACAGACGCTTTGTTTGCCGGATGAGGAGGAAAGAGCAAAAAAGAGGAAAAAGAAAAATCTGAGGAGCAGTCTGTAATGGCGGACATTGTGAGGAGCAGACAACCCAATCTGACCAATCAGCACGCGTGTATTAATCACGTGGGGATCACGAGACTGCCACCAGTTGGTTGGCATTATTTTCACTTTTTTTTTTTCTCGAGTGATGTGCATAGTATGGTCTTCAGCGTCAGCAAGAAAAAATATCCTACAATATTTCCCATCTTTAAGTTGGGTTTCCAAATATAGAATTTGGTCTTGTATGAGACATTATTTAACAAAATATAAAATATACTATTGTAGGATGGATGCCAGATTTGCAAAAATATATTGCCATTAAATATGGAAATCTTATTTATGTGCTGTTAACTATGGGGATCTAGATATGGATGCTGTAAAAATATAGTATATTGCTGTACATCACTCACCATGACCACAAGTATTTAATTCAGGTACCAGTTCAAAATTCCTATGCACTACCCAGTCCTTGCCAAGTCCTGCCGGACAGTGGCCTAAAATGACCCTGATCCGGCTGAATACCTGCACATTCTAGGCTTTTCAAAACTAAATTTTTTCAAATATTCTATGTAGAACTGAAGTTAGAAGTCAGAGAGTACACACTGATATTCTGTGGAGATTTTCTTATAACATTAATACAATAAAATGTTAAATTACTCTAAATTGTATGCTTATGGTATCTGGTGCTGAAGAAATCTATCCGGTCCTGCAAAATTGGCAAAACACAGGACCAATTGTCCTGCATAGTGAAAAAGTTTTCGCAAAGACTGACTACCTGTGCAGTTACCTACACGCATGATACACTCTATAGCTGCACACCAGAAGGAAATAACGATTTCCATATACTACTCTCTCTATTTGCCTCCACAAAATGGTGATTTCCATATACTACTTCACCTAGCTACCTCCACAAAATGACGATTTCCATATACTACTTCATCTAGGTACCTTCACAAAATGACGATTTCCACGTACTACTTGACCCAGCAACCTTCGTAAAATGATGATTTTCATATACTACTTTATCAAGTTACCTCCTTAAAATGACGATTTCCATATACTACTTTACCTGTACACAGTGGCAATTTCCATGTCATTGTTTTCTCAAAACACATACTTGTGTGTAGAATATACGTAACTAAGTAAAATCCAATATTATTTTAGACATGAGTTAGCATTGACTAAAACTAACGCCCTCATGAATTATTCAACACACAAGATGAACAACCTGTATTTATCATCTATATAAATGATAATAGTCGTGGCCAAAAAGAGATTAGGATTTTAGCCGCTCCTTTGCCTTCCTACCCCTGAGAAATGACCTGGGGACGAAGTAGATAAACTTGTTTTAACACCCCACCACCGTCCCACCACCCTAAAAACTCTCCCTGCTGATGGCAGAAGTTGCCAGAGGCCATACAGAGGGTGAGGGATGTCTTGTACGTGTGGGGGAGGTCCCTCACCAGAAGCCATCACCAGGACGGGTGGCACCGTCTCCCACTCTGTCTGTCTGGCCTCTGTTAATGTAATGTCTCAGCCCCACCGGGATGGTCTGCACAACGAGGTAAGGGTCCTGGCACAGGCCACGAAGGAGCTGTACTAGAGATGTGCCTCCACATGGGTAACATTTGACACGTGCGACACGACCCTTTTAAAAAACAATACGTGCGACATAGCCCTTTTAAAAATCGCCAGACACAGACATTTTAATAAGGACCTAGTATATTCTATATGTCTACAAATCGACACAGCGACACAGCCCTTTTGCTAAGAATTGACACAGCGATATGGTTAAATCGGTGGCTACCAATGTAGAGGCACAGAGAAGGTTGGTAGGTGTTAGGAAAGATTGAGCGTGTGAGTGGCCTCACAGATGACTCAGGGTAAGCTGGATGTGTGAATGAGTAATGGATGTTTAACACCAGTTCGACAAACCTGGGTCTGTAGCTTATCATGTGCAGTTAGATATAGTACTCCCTTATACCCATTTATTGGTCAATTCTGGCGTCAGAAATGAATTCCTTGTTTAAAAGTACCCTCAAGTCATGTGTCATACATGTATGTTATTCCATTTCAGGCCAGCAGGTGGGTGTGGGTGAGCAGGTGTGTGTGGGAGAGCAGGTGGGTGTGGGTGTGCAGGTGGGTGTGGGCGACAGTCGCTGGCTGCGGGCACGTACCGCCTTCGGTCCCCTGTCAAAAAGCGAGTTCAAAAATACCAACTGTCACGTACATAGCGCGGCAATAGGTGAAGACATAGAGCCCCCTTGTGGAGTGCAGGTATACTAATCCTCTGTCCAACCAATACCCCCTCTTGTGAGTAGCAGCGGTACCACAGGTGGAAATAAAATACTTGTGGCGCCACCATGTAGAAGACGGTATGTTTTTGGTTTGTTCAGGGTATTATATAAAGTTCATTTAAGTAATTTAAATAATATGGAGGGCACTTTAGCTTGGTTGGATGGTATTTTAATATGTAAGATGGTAAATTCATGGCAGAAAGATAGAAATATGCTACTTCTTTGGTGAGAAGAGCATTTCTATCAGCTCCAATTTTTTTTTAACCTTACAGCCTATGGAGAGTTCATTTAGAGGGTAGTCATTTAACAGTACTTAAGAGTTTAACAAAAAGAGAGAAAAAATACACAAAGATCGCAGTTGATTTGCGAGTAGAAGAAAAGAGATATTGATTTACTTTTTGAAGGAACTATTTGTCCCCCGATCTTGCCCTTTCTTTTAGCTTATTGTATTTTTTCTAACTAGAATAGAAACTGAGTAATATGCATCTTAAAATGGCTAAAAAACGTCTTAAAGGAAAGGCCAGGCGTCGTATATGCCTCAGGGTATGAACCCTGAGTCAACAAGGTACAGACCTGTTGTGTCCACAACAAAGTCTAGAGGTCTCTAGTGTCTTCATATTGTCAGTTTTAGGAACTACAAGTCTGTACTGTTTGCGGCCAGGTCACCTGGACGAGCGTGTCTTTGGCGTGTTAGGCCTTTACCTTATTCCTAAAACCTACCAACCATCTGTAGTACAGCCCAGTCGTGGCCTGTGTCCTGGTAGGCATTTGGATTTGCGTCGAGACCAAGCATCTGCCTGGAGAGTGACACCTCTGCTAGGGATTTGAGTGATTGGCTGGTGAGAAGTCTAACTAACATCCGGCACGGCGTTTCTGAGCAATCCAGACTTTCACAAAGTTGAAGCTTTTTGCTCGTTCTGGACAGGTATTTAAATCCTAGATGCCCAATACAGCAGTGATATTATCTATGGACGACCATATCTATAAGATGAATGATCGAATCTAGAGGACAGGCGAGGACACTGGCACTGAGGCACCTCCCTGACTCCTTTCGAAGGATAACAAGTGTTCTTTTATTTACCTGGTCCTATATACATGAACTAGTATCATAGCACACAGGACCAGATTAACCATGGCCTTTGATATCTCAGACGTGGATGTTAACACCCCAGAGGGGCCTGCAGTCCTCTCCCTATGCTGCACAACGTCCCTCACCCATAGGGAGCAAGGTGAACCAGTGTCTGGGGCGGACGTGTCTATAGTGGACACACAGAGAGAAGAAACAGCGTCAAAAGGAAGTCCAGGTTGCCTCCAGAATAACTCCCCTGTTTATGTCTAAGGGAGTCACCTGGGGAGTCATATGACCAAGAGAGCGATATGACTACCCCAGGTGACTCCCTCAGGTCAGCTAGAGAGTCACCTAGGCTCCGTTAGGCGACCTGGACTTCGCTAGAAAGGAGTCATTCTGGAGGCAACCTAGACTCCCTTTTGACGCTGTTTCTTTTCTCTGTGCAGCTTCTAGATGATGTTGTTGGAGGTCGGCAGGAGATATTGGCTGTTGGAAGTTTTTGTTGCCCTTTTCCCGTTCTGCAGAGCTTTGTATAGAAGAAGAATAGTACAGGTCTGGCATCCATACCAACCTTTTAAGGGCTGCATAGTGATTTAATGCGCTATGCCCTTTGTAGTCATGATGCATAAATGAAGTACTGTTGCAGGGTCAACATTCATGTATGATGTGAAGTAACTTTACATGGTTTATAAACATATATGAAGGGTTGGCATGATGGATGAATGCATCAAGACGACAAAGTGCATCAAAGCAATATTCTGCCCTTCAAGGGTTAAGTCATAGACATTAGACCAAAAAAAAAAGATGTGTTTCAGGCAACATGGTCCAAAAATTTAGGGTAGGTAGGTCGGATTTTTATTTTTTATTATTATTTTTTTTTGAATGTTGGAGGTACCTTGAATGAGTCGCAGACTGCCCTATCGACTAGTGGGTCATCAAGACGACTCACTGATTCTTACTTTAACTCGGAATATCATGAAATTATTGAATATTCTTGTTAATAAGCAATTTCCTGAGGCTGGACAGTTAATTAGGCATGTGATCTGTTCTTCCTGACCAAAAAATTGCTAAAATTTCAGAAAAAATATGAATATTTTGCAAAAAAAATATTAAAAAATCTCCAAAATCAGAAAAAAATGCTAGGGTCGGCCCTTTTTTGAAACTAGGGTCGGGTTACCTGAAACACACCTTTTATTTTTTTTGGCCTTACAGGATTTTCCTGCAGGAGCTTCCTCATTTCAATAAACATTGGTTCTTGCGTATTTACCCGTTTCTTTCTAGTATGTAGCTGTATATATTTTGTTGGTTGGAATAGCGGTGTGTGCCGGTATGTAATAGATAGACAATGGTTATGAAAAGGTATGTAGAATTAACCACAGCTTGCTGGTGGGGGCCAGACGAGGGCGAAGCCCAAGTCGCCCTACCAGCAAGCTGTGGTTAATCTACATACCTTTTCATAACCATTGTCTATCTGTTTTAAACCAGGGTATGCTATATAACCAAGGTGCGAAGTCTATTGTTCTGCCCCACCACCGTGGTTTAAATCAAGACACCAGTCTGTGGCCTTACTGGAATGCGTAAAATTGCCATCCTAGCATCTGATTTGGAGTAAGTTAGTGCGTTCCTAGTCTCTCTGATGATAAAAACCTAGTCTCTCTGAGGCTTTCCTTTTACCTATGGGCTAAAATGTATAGAATAATGTATGTTTTTCATAACCAAAATTCACATTTTATTGGTTAATTAATTGATCTAAGTAGGAAAAGTAAGTTATTCCTATACCACTGAATTGCCTGCAATATTAGGTTTACTTCGATACCGTATATGCAAATATTTGTACAACCATTTCTATCATATTTTTCAACAAAAATTGGCAAAAAAAAATAAACATTTTATTTTTTCGAGTGGCCTTAAGCAATCTGGATTGTCATTTACTTTTAGCTTTTCACGGGTAATGAAAGGCTACAGGTGATGTTCTGATGATTAAGAGATTTATAATACTGCTTCAATGACTGCTACATTCGTGATCATATCTGAAAAGGGATATAAATCCTGCTTGCTTAATACAGCAGCGACTGCATCTATGGGATGAAGAATATTAGGATGAAGTACGTCACACAGTCCATCTATTTAGTGAAATACTGGCTTGAAGCAGGGATGAAAGTAACAAATGTAAACAAATTCTTGAAGTGTTCAAATTGGGCACCTAAATAAAGGTCCTCTATAGTTAAGTACAGTTCTTAGCAACATAATAAAAACTTGAAATCAGGGGAAAACTTGAAGACTTTCATCCGTGAAACCAATAAATTAACCAACTATCCAACCCTGGGCAACGGTCTAACCCACCCCACTTCCCCTGGTCCCCTACCCCTACCACCACCTCACCCCTCCCCCTGCTATCCTACCCCCTGGTCCCCTACCCCTACCACCCCACCCCCTGCTGCCCACCCGACATGATAACACCCTACAGGGGTGTAGAATTACCAGTTTCTATTTAGGGATAAATATTCAATGGGTATAGATGTGAACAGGACGACAGCTTACTTAGAACTGATTATACTTTATTCCACACAGTGCCCCTCTGGCTCTCTCTCCACTTGTCTATACATGTATCAACTCTCCATGGCACACACAGGCCTCAACACATTCCTCCACACTGTAGCTACTATACACACATACAAACATAATCCTATTACAACAATACTCATTGTGGGACCCACCTTGGTCGACCCCCTCCCCCCCCTCCGGGGTGGGAGCAAGCCAGCTGTGACCTCTAATGAGTCCCCTATCTCGTTCCTACAATCCTTAATACTTCATGACTTCTTATTCTAGTTACAGTTATTCTAATATCCTCTTCTCACATAATATTACATAATCAATATGTATATACCTCTAGATCTTGATTCCCCATTCTACATATGTCCCCCCCTTTATTTAAAATGTTTCAATACATTGTAAACATTGACAAGTTCCCCCCTTTACTTAAATTCAATAGCCCTAGCTGGACGCCTCGGGGCAAAACCTATCAATTTAGCAATTTGTTCCTGTGTAACCGTCACCGCGACCGACAGGTTAGGAACCTCTGGCTGCACAGGGTATGGTGGTGGGGGAGGCACATTAATTACTGTGGGTGGCATCACCGGCTGCATCATCTGCTGTGGTGGCGCTGAAGGGAGTGAACTATGCTCCCCAGTAGGCACCCTGGCCCACTGTGACAGCATTTTCATTTTCCCCGAGCAACACAAACAATACACATTTATGATCAACACAATCATACAAATTACCACCGCCACACCACTGGATCCTGCCGACACATATGGGTGTGACATTGATTCAATCCATCCCTCTGTCTCACCGCCCTCTTGCTCACCTTCTATTCTCTCCTCCTCATCCCACGCGGCCACATCAATTAAAGGCACAGTTACATGATTCACTGCCTTTAAGGTCCGCAACACATGTTTATTGATTTTCTTGGGCCAAGAAATGTTAATTCTCGGTAGCTCTACTGGCTCCATGTTACCAACTTTCAAGGTCTTATGAACATGCACTACTGCCTTCACTCTCCACTGCCCTGACTCTAAAACACATCCATCAGGGATAGGCACAACCGTAGGTTTTACCAAGAACAACTTAATCGGCGGGTCCTTTAAACAACGTAACACCACATTCTCTTTCCTCTGTATGGGCGCGACAATAACACTATTATCTAAGGGTGATTTCTTTATAACTGTAGACGTTTTGTTTCTCGAGGGATAAATTCTCACATCACAATCCTGAGGCTCTTCTCCATTAACTAATTGATTTTCACAAGATTTTATCAAATTTTCAACTTCCGGCCAACAAACCTTAGGCCTTTCTCTTAAACAATTACGAGGTGTAAAGGATGCTTTTGTCATTGTATGTAATACCACATTTTCTTTCCCCATCATAACTCTCATGTGTCCTTCCCCAAATGGTACCGGCACATATACCATTGAATATTTAATATATCTGTCCTCATCAACCGCCGGTATCATTGCTCTAAATGCCAAATGATCCCTCCCTTCCCAAATTGGAATCACTGCAACATACTGATAATACCACACCAATGGTAATGCTTCATAGCCTTTCTTTTCAATGTTCTTAACAATGCTATACATCTGGTCCTGGTCTACAATGTTCTCCGTCAACCATCCTCGTTCCACCTCCATTTTCTTTTGATGATAGTCTTTAACTGCTTCTATAAAGGAGTTGAAAGCGAATTCCGCCTCATGAAGCGCCACATCCAATGCTCTCGCCACTTTTATGCCACTGATTGCTTCAAAGTCTCTTTGTTGTGCTTTTCTATTAGCCTCCACCAGTCTTAGTGCTTCAGTAGACAAATTCTGCACCATTTCAATGTGATCAGCATTCATTTGGACGAGACCCCGAGTAACATTAATCATAGTAACCATTTCCCTCTCATGGTGCATCATGGCCTTATTTGCATGTTCATTTTTAAAAATCAATTTTCTCAACGCCTCAATGTCCGTAAAATCTGGAATATTAAATAGGGGGCGCACCAAAGCCCCTACAAACCCAAACCACGACCTCTTCATTCGCCCTCCCACCCCCATGTCAGAGTTCATGATCTCCTCCTGAAACAAGTGTTGTGTGTGTTTCCTCAACAAATGCTTCAGTGCTTCCCACTTTCTCCTCCAGTGGATCGCTCCTTGTCCGCCAAATCGTGCTTCAGCCTGTGTAAAGGCTGCTTTGAGACTCCTATCCAACTGTTCCGTCTGCATCATAGGTGGGGGCTGTATAATCACTACCACAGACCACGCTGCTCCAATCCTCCTTACATCACCGTCTTTGTGAACCAGTACTCCATCCTCCTCGAATATGGGGTTAGTCTGAGCTCCCCTCAGCGTTCCCAGCACCAACAGCACACACCACCCCTTCATTGTGAGTAATGGCCACCACAGCATCAATGCACAACTGTTTAGCAGCAGAGCATGCTTCCTCTCCCGGTGTCAGCAGCCGAATGCGTTTTGCCAAACTAACTCTATTCCTGGTCCATGCTCCCTCAGTCATATTAATCCCCTCCCATGCAGCTCTCTTTGTCCCCACTACCAGTGATTGGCTCCCCCCAAATTTCCCCCCATGCACGCCATCTTTGGTACATGTTTGAACAGGGCGCTGTGGCGCCCCCTGTGGGACTCCGCCAACCCCCACACCTTGCCCCGGTACCGCCTGTATGTCCATAGCAACCGGGTTAGCGTCTCCCTGTGTGTTTTTAGCACACAATACCCCCCGCGGTGGGGAGTGCTGACGCCGCCGTTTGTTTGTTAGTTTTCTCCCTGCTCCCCCTTCCTGCACCGGCCCTGTAGGCTGTGCTGGTACATGTCTATGTCTATTTCCCCCTGGTCCCCCCACCATAATAGGTTTTCTCCGGGTGTTAATTGCATTTACCTCCCTCCTCTGTGCCCTAGTAAGCCGTTTTCTTAAATCCCCCCATTCAACATCCGCTGGTACCTGTTTTAACTTGTCCCTCACTAGTTGTTTCCTCACCCCATCTGGTCCTACTACTGAAATAACCGGGCCCCTTATCCTTGTAACAATAAACCCATGGTCCCACCTAGGGTCCAGCTTTGTAGTATCCTGAGCTAATACCACTACAGCGTCCCCCACCTCCAGTGGCTTAGCATTTGCTTGCTTTTCAAGCCTGTGCATGTTATATTGACGGTTAACATATGCATTTCGCCATGACACTTTTAATGCCCCTGATAACTCGTCCACCCTCTGCGCCATTCTAGACGTAAACTGCCCCTCCCCCCTGTCAATTAGGGAGAAATATGGTTTGGGCGGGTGTCTACCAAAGAATAGGTAGTACGGGGAGAACCCTGTGACATCCGATGGTGTCGTCCTATGTGCAAGCATAGCGTCCCCTAGACAATCCTCCCACAAGTGCGGCCTGGCATTTGTCAATTTCCGTATGATATCTTTCAAACTGCGATGATACCTTTCAATTTTCCCGTTTGAACGACTATTATATGGAGTTATATACCTCACATCAATTCCCAACTCTTTTAAATACCCCTCCACTAAATTTGACCGAAATTCCAAAGAATTGTCCATCAACATGATCTCGGGGGGCGCTACAAATGGTATAACCACCCTTTGTAACACATTATACACAGCTTTGGCAGTTTTATCCACCAACGGTATTGCGTTAGCAAACCCCGAGGCATGGTCAATGAATGTGAGAATATATGTATTGCCCTCTGTGGATGGTGCAAACGGACCACAAATGTCCATCGCCCATACTTGGCCCGGATATTCCGCCAATGGCATGGGAGCCGGCATAGGCCTGTCAATTCTATCCCCATTGGTGGCGCACGGCGCACACCTTCTAATGTAATGTAATACATCTTTCTGTACCCTAGGCCACTTGTACGCCTCCTGCACTCTTGCTAAGGTTTTGGCTACCCCCATATGCCCCACTTCCTCATGTGCTCTTTTGATAACCCTCCTTCGTGCATACTTTGGCAACACCAGTCTAGGGTATTCCAATTGACCCGGTGTCGGTCTCAATGTGAATAGAACCCCCTCTGCTACATAGTACTGTCCCTCCTGCTCCAGTCCCATTTGATATTCCGGCATCTGTCTCTGTTCCCTCATTAACTCAGCTATCTCAATCCCATCCACCTCCAACAGCCCTTCATTGAAATGCGGCCCTAGCATTACCACAGCCATAACCGGGTCGGCCTCTACCGGGAACAGGCAGTGTGGACCAACCATTATTGACGCCATGGTGGGGTCCATCGGGGCAGGGGTGTCCTGCTCACTGACATTCAGCCTACTCAACATGTCGGGTTTGACATGCTGTTTCCCCGGCCTGTATACAATAGGCGCTGCATACTCTGCTAATGTTACTGCCCAGCACTGAATTTTTGAATTTTTGATTTCATTTTGGAACAAACACTTTAATGGTTTGTGGTCAGTATAGATAGTAAATTCCGCCCCATGCAGGTATGGGCGCAATTTTCTCAAGGCGTATATCACCGCATACGCCTCTCTCTCTACCACTGGCCACCTCTGCTGTGTTTCAGATAGCTGCTTAGAGATGTATTGAACAGGTCTATCAATGCCGTCACTTCCTGTCTGCAGTAATATACCCCCGATACAATGCTTGGATGCATCTGTCATCAGCTTGTATGGTACATTAAGCTGTGGGTAGGCCAACACCTCCTCTGACATTAATGCATTCCTGATTTCCTCCCATGCTATCTGACAGTCACTAGTCCACTTGAACCTCGCCCATCTTTTCGTCATGGCGGTTAATGGCTGGGCCTTTGTTGCAAACCCCTCTATCAAACTCCGATAATAGCCTGCCATTCCCAAAAAGGACCTAACCCCTTTAATGGTTCTAGGAGGTGCCATAATTCTGAGCGCCTCGACTTTCTCGGGGTCTGATGTGATCCCGTCCTTCGACACAATATACCCCAGCAGTTTGACCTGCTTCAGCGCAAACTTACATTTGGATGCTTTTACCACCAGACGGTGTTCCTTTAATACCTGTAATACCTCATGTAGATGTTTAGCATGCTCTTCCTCATTCTTTGAGAACACCACTATGTCGTCGATATATACCATACAGGTAACACCGATAAATGGGGCTAATATTTGATTCATTAACCTTTGGAACGCCGCTGGTGCGTTGGCCAACCCGAATTGCATCCTTTTGAACTGAAACAAGCCCCTGTGAGTAGCAATAGCAGTCTTTTCAATGCTATCTTTCGCCATTGGGATCTGCCTATACCCACTTCTCAAATCAAGCACACTGAACGTTGTCGCCCCCTGGAGGGAATCAAAAATGTCCTGAATCAATGGTAATGGGTAAGCATCTTTCTTTGTGATGCTATTAAGCCGTCTATAATCGGTGCACAAACGCCACGTATCTCCCTTAGGAGCTAGGGTAATGGGGCTTGCCCATGGACTACTAGACGGCTCAATGATCCCTTCCTCCAGTAACCTTCCCAACTCCTCCTCCACCCACTTTCTTTTGGTAAGGGGCAATCTATATGGCCTCTGATTCCAGGGCATGGCATCCCCTGTATCTATGCTCATCTCCAATGACTCTGTAAATCCCATTGGATCATCCCCTTCTGGAAAAACCTCTGGGTATTGCTCTTTCCAGTAATCTATATCCGCATAGACCCCCGCCATTTCTGTCTCCCCTCCCTTCCTATCCACTGCACCATATGCAATCCCGGCTAACCCTACAGTCCTGTCGGAAAATGTAATATTCGCCTCCAAGACTGTGAGTACATCATCCCCCAACAAGGCATCATGTTGCAGTGTTTTGACTATATAAAACTCACACTTCCTCCCTTGTACCATCACCACTGCTTTACCCAATGTCTCTATATCATGTCCTGACAATGCTCTAAGCCTCAACCCAGGAAAAACCACAGCTGGCTGGTTTCTCCTGTGACATAACTTCCTCCATACATCTTCCCTCATCATGCTCCTTGCCGCACCAGTGTCAATTAGTGATACAATGTGCAGTCCCTCTAGTACCAAATCCACACACACTCTATTATCATTAGACGCTGATGCGGCCGCTAGTTTCCCACACCCCCTTGTTGGCCGCTCCCTCTTGGAAACCTAACCTCCAATGCCGCCTCTATAGCAGCCTGCATTACCGACCCTTTCTTTGGACATGCCCGCGCTAAATGATCAAAATCCCCACATTCATAACATGCACGTCTTCTCCATTGCCGCTGCTGCTGCCCACCTTGCTGATATGACATAGGGAGGGGTCCCCCCGTGGGTAGCTGCTGCTGTGGGTTATACTGTGGCTGTAGGTGCTGCTGCTGTCCCATACCTTGATACTGCTGTGGTGCATACTGGTTATACTGCTGATACTGCATCTGCTGTGGTGCCATATACTGCTGGTGTTGCTGCTGCTGCCAACATGGTTGCTGCTGCATGTGTTGTACTGAACCCTGGTGTTGCTGCTGACCTCCTGGGGCTGGTGTGCTCCACTGCTGGCTGTTGTGCTGGGCACAGGTATGAGTACATGACACCCCCTGTGGCGCTCCTCCTGTTACTGGTGCAGGTGTGTCCTGTACCTGGGGCTGTGGCGCTACCTTGACTGCCGCCTGTACCTCCTCTCCTCCCGCTACACCCGTCTGTGTCATTAAAGGTGCAACCACCACCTTCCTGATGGATTTTAATTCCCCCTGCATCGTCTTCATGTTCTGATTAACATCCTTCATTACAGCTTTGACGGTGCTACCAATGCTAGCTGCCATTGCTGAGACATCCATAGGTTCCTCCTGTCTAATCCCTTGATGCACCACCATGTCCTGTGCCACCCCTCTCACTTCTACCCGTGCTTGTCTATATGAGTCTTCCACATCATTAGCTGTTGCCATGACTGCAGGCAAGTCCTGTAGTATCTCCTTTGCCACTTGCTGCCGCACTGACTCGCTAGAGATACCACTAATGAACAGTCTAATTAATCTATTCCTGACTGAGGGAATTGCTCTCTCCTCCTCCGGAAATGCCATCTCCATTTGTGTTCTAAACCGACGTGCATATCCCCTCACGTCCTCCATGGGCTGTTGTACAAGCCTATCCAGTCTTGCTTGTAAATACTGCTGTTCATCACTCTCCAGGAATTGTGCTTGTATCGCTGCTTTCACATTAGGCCACGTGACTTGATCTACTCCCAATCCTCCCTTGATTGTTAAGATGGCCGTTTTCAAAGGCGCCCTCGAGAGCTGGCCAGCAATGTCAATAATTACATTCTCCTGTGCATTTGTCCATTGTCTTAATTCATCTATCTGCGCAATCCATAGCCTCAATAAGTCCCGGTCATCACCATTTGTTGGGGCTACATGTTTTGCTAAATCCTGTACCCTCTTCCTCGTTTCTGCCCCCGCCTCAATCTGCCGCCTCTGCTCCTCAATCTGACGACGCTGGTCCGCAATGTACGCCAAATGATCCATAGTTGCCATGAATATTCTCCCTTTTCTTACTAATCTTGTTTCCTATCCATAAACTTTACAGCTTATACATATCCAGTCGTGGTCGCCAGTGTAGAATTACCAGTTTCTATTTAGGGATAAATATTCAATGGGTATAGATGTGAACAGGACGACAGCTTACTTAGAACTGATTATACTTTATTCCACACAGTGCCCCTCTGGCTCTCTCTCCACTTGTCTATACATGTATCAACTCTCCATGGCACACACAGGCCTCAACACATTCCTCCACACTGTAGCTACTATACACACATACAAACATAATCCTATTACAACAATACTCATTGTGGGACCCACCTTGGTCGACCCCCTCCCCCCCCTCCGGGGTGGGAGCAAGCCAGCTGTGACCTCTAATGAGTCCCCTATCTCGTTCCTACAATCCTTAATACTTCATGACTTCTTATTCTAGTTACAGTTATTCTAATATCCTCTTCTCACATAATATTACATAATCAATATGTATATACCTCTAGATCTTGATTCCCCATTCTACAGGGGATCATAACCGTCTTTATAGAGCTCCATTTTTCTCTTACTATTCTGGTCCCTAACCACAGGGGCTGAATAAATCATGAGGACATGTGTGCCCCCCCCATCACCCCCCCCCTACACCCTACACCTCCAGACCCCTACTTACCCCTAGACCACCCTACTCACCCTTGCAGCACACTCTCTGTACATATCATTGGTCCCTTTACCTTCTCACACTGCCTCTGCCCCAGGAGACGCCTACCTTCTCCTGGTAAGTAAGCTTTACTTTATCTTTGTTCTACCTCCTTCTGGTAAGTAAGCTCTGCCATATGGTTATACCTTGTACTATATAGTAAGAATTGGTTCAGATCTGAAGCATTCAAAACATGGCTTGGAGAGTTTGATTCCCAGGAAGACGGCAGGTGTCAGGAGATTGGTGAGCTGATAGGTTGGGGCAGAGGTACAAGTCAACAACTAAAACACACTAAAACGTGTCATCTAAACCCTGGGTGGAGAATTCAACTTGGGGCAGAGCTATAGTTGGAGACTAACGGGTGCAAGAAAAGCATGCCCCCCCTGCCCCCCCCCCCCCCACCCTCACACCCACACCCACACTTAACTCTGGTCATGTCTGGTGCCGGTGTATCAGCCCCCTACTGAGGGCCACCAGACGACTCTAATCTGTCTCACGTCATCACATCAAATCTCTGCACACCACTTCACATCTATATATACAGGGGCTACTTAGTCCTGTCTGGGGACCGTTTACTAAGCTGGCCCCAACTCGTCCTCGGACGCATCTGAGCGACATCGCTGGTATTTGAGGGGCCATGACCGCGTCACTTCCCCCGTATATTGGGGGATTCCTACACGGTACCCATCTGCACTTTTAATACAACAGCACCAAGCGCACAGGAACTATTTTAACCTGCAACCTTTGGTGCCAGCGATGACGCTCGGGAACAGAGGTTGAGGTGGGGCCAGCTTGGCCGTTTACATAGTAGGGGCTTCCTCCAGAGCCTTACATCTATATATACAGGGTAGGGGCGCCGCATGGAGCCCCAAATCTATTTACAGGGCATGGGCCCCGTATAGAGCCCCACATCTATATACAGGGTCGGGGCCTCTAGGGCCTCACATCTATATACAAGGTTAGGGCCTCTAACAGAGCCTCACATGCATGTATATAGATATATACATAATGGGGGCCTCTAACAGAGCCCCACTTTTATATACAGGATAGTGGCCTCCTACGGAGGCCCACATCTATATACATAATAGGGGCCTCTAACAGAGCCCCACTTCTATATACATGGTCAGGGGCCTCACATCTAGATACAGGGTAGGGGCCTGTTAAGGCGTACCTCCTTAAGGTCTGACGCTCCCGCCTGATCCCCACATCATTTATTACAGCTGGAAGAGGCAAAGGTTCACTTTTAGAAAGGACAGGAAATTAATCCTTTAGAGACCCCATAGTGCTTTAATGTGCAATGTTAGCCAAGGAGGAAGTGGCGGCTTTATGCTGGTTACCTGATATATCCTGAGTTAGCCTTTTTAAACCTTTAAGGACGGCATGTCACTAAAAGATGACATTTGTCTTCATGATGCACCAATGCAGCCCAAGTGAGTAACTCGTCGATGCTGCATTGGTGCATCACGCCGATCCTTTGGGAGTGTCTCAACCCGGTAGGGTCGAGAGGATGTTTGAATTCAGCACTGGTAAGTTACTTGGCAGGGCTGCATTCATGCATCATGACGACCAAGGACATGATGCATTCATGCATAATGCCAGCCTTAAAGGTTTAACCCTGGAGGTGTGAGATATTCTACAACATTCACCAGAGCTGCATTCACACATACTGTACAACCCTGCCTCATATATAATGTTACAGATTAGGGGTTACCAAACTTTTGTCACCTATAGGCCTACTCCTATCATCCCACAGAGGTGACATATCCCAGACCCACCTGTGGTGACGTGAGACTTGCTGTAAAGTCAATCTCCCAGGATTCGGCGAGGCCGGCAAACAGGGAGATTAAACTGATTAAACTGCAGGGGTCTATAGACAAACCGTTTCCCTCTCTGAAAGGAGCCCCCTCGGTGGTTAGGTCTATCCCCTCCAGGGCTGTCTGCCTGTCATAGATGACTACCGAAAAACACTGGAGGATATTGTCCATCCCTTGTTAACCCTGTTAATCCACCTCCTTAATTAATAGGATTCTGAAAGGGCTGTTTAACTGGTGTGGGGTGCTGGAATCTAATGTTAATGAGATGCTGCTGTTATGGTACATTAGCACCACCCAGGGTGTGGGCTCGCCTTCACATGGGAGATTCACTGTAGATTCTTGTTTTAGTGTCACTGACCCAAGAAGGAGGAGTGGGGGGGTATAAAGTCCTGGCCACAATAAGCTCTTTACGCCGGACCCCCATCAGACCCAACCAGATCAGACCCGACAGTCGGGAGAATTCAGCACACAAAACTGTCAGCGCAGATAAACTTGATAAGATTGTTGGGTCTGGTTTGGTCGGATCGTGACCGGGGCTCTAAGACCACCTGCAAGGCGGCGCTCTGATTTAGAGTCAGCATAGAGGCTGGTATGGGCCTGATACTGGGTCTGGGGCCTGGAGGGCAGGGTGGGAGAGATGATTCAAAGCTAGGGAGTGGGATTGTACCTGTTTGAACAAGCCCCAATACTGTAGTACTGTTGTAGGAAGTTGTACATTGGTCTTTTTCTCAGTATTAACCATGGAAAGAAGTACACTAAGTGACGCCTCACAGGTATAGCTAGAACTGCCATTGGTCAGTTGTAACAGGTGTTCTTATTGGCTACTGAGCTATGTCATGGTTATAACCAATGCATTCTGGTTTTGGTGGACTGGCGGACAGATTGGCAGAGGCAATAGGCCCCATCTCAGATGGTAGTCAGCGTGTATAAATAGGTTAAAGAGCCTACATCTGCCAGTCTCGGGCCCCGACTGTACGTTTACAGTATAGTTGTTTATCTATACCGACACTGGCCCTTGCATACTCTGCTTCTATACTGAATCTGGGACCTGCTGGCGAGGCCGACAAAGGGCTTGCCTAATGGGCTCACAGCTGGAGTGGATACCCAATGTCTTAGGGGAATTAGTAGGGCAATAAAAAGTGAGGTGGAGCTGGTGCTATCTTCAAGGGTGCCCACTGTGAGTTGTAACCCCGGGTTATAACATTGGTGGTAAATGTGGTAACCAAGTTTAATGATAGTGCCCGTAAATGACACTTAGGGTAGGTGTTGTCTATATCTTAATTGATATTATCAATGTGGACCATAATGACCTCACAGTTGGGAGCCTCGCCAGCAGGTCCCAGATTCAGTATAAGAACTCAGGAGAAGGTGGGTTTGAATCCCACTGTGGCTCGGTGCACCATCAGTATATCAATTGATATCTACATAATGGACCTGAATTGAACTAATGCACCTAGTCACATATTTAATAGGTAATATCAATATGTCACTGTAGGTGGAGTTATGCTTTAAATGGGTAAATACCTAATGTGGAAGACGAACCACCTATTGTGCCAAGGTGGGATTCGAACCCATAATCCTCATTGAAAAATGGTCTAGGATTCCAGATCATTTTCTTTAGATATAAACTCAAAAATGGGCCTGGAGTGCTCGAGGCTGACAGGTACAGGCCCCATGAAGCCAACGTCATTCTCAACCTGATACTATCCTTCAAATACTGCCACATATAAATATATGACAAAGGGAGTTTTCTAGACATTGCCTTTGGCGGTTGAGGAATATTAGTTTCCCGGTATAGGGCTGGGAAGGGAGCCTCATCCCATGGTTTTGCCTCTGGCAGTAGGATCTGGTGTCCGGCATGAAGAGAAATAAGACTTTTTCATTTGTGCTAGGATAATGAAGAACAGGAAACCTATTGTGATGTGAAAATAATCCCTCATCGTGGGAAGGAGTCTAATACAATCCATTAGTTTCCCAATCATCTAAGTATTTAGGTATTAACTCTTTAAGGACAGATGCCGCTAAAAGATGAATTTGTCGTTATGATGCACCAATGCAGGACCGGCGAGTAATTCACCAGTGCTGCATTGAAGCATCATGCCGACCATATGGGGTTGAGACACTCAAGGGTTGACATGCTGCACCAATACAGCTCTGGCAAGTTACTAGCCGGGGCTGTATTAGTGCATCATGGAGACAAATGTCATCTTTTAGTGTGTCCTTAAGGGGTGAAGGATGGTATGATGCCTCAAGGAGTTATGCTCATTAGTCTTCATGATGCACCAACAAAAACGCTGGTTACTGCATCAGTGCATCATGCTAACCCTTAATAGAGTTGGTGTGAATGCTAATGACCAAAGGACAAAGTGTGTGTAATCAATAAAAGGATCAGGTTTATATTGTAGCATAACAGCCCTTTTCAGCGATCATGGTAAATAAATAAATTTGAGAATGGAGCAAAATATGACGATTTATTTACACCATTGTAAACAGGAATCCACATCCATGAAATTGATATTGAATTTACAGGACCATAAAAACGCAGAGCTATTGCCACTCATGAACCATAAATCACAACAGTTGGAAATCAAAATCTCTGAGTTTCTATTCCCCTCACAAATTACAATGCCCTTCTCTGCACAAAGCCTGAACCACTCTGTGAAAGCCCCATGCCACCTACAAAGACTCCCCTTCATGTCGAGCCTTTTAAGGGGCGTAAAGTGATTTAATTCAATATGCCCTTTTTCAGCATGATGCATGAATGCATCCCTGGGGATTAACTCTGCAGTACTGCATTCAAGCATCATTGTGACCCTACCGGGTAGGTACATTCCCGGAGGGTTGGCATGATGCTTGAATGCAGCCCTGGTGAGTAACTTGCCAGGGCTGCATTCATGCATCATGACGACAAAGGACATTATGCATTAGAGCACCATGCGGCCCTTAAGACGCTGGCTGATTTCCCTCCTTATTTCATCAGCTCATGCCCAGTCCCTCTCCCTGTCTCCTCAAGGGGCACTTGTCAAGACAAAACCTCGTGAGAAGACGTAATCTCGCGAGATGAATCACATGGTTTGGCTGGTCACGTGCTCGGACTAGACGGCGGCGGATTAATTTGTTGCTGCAATCGTCCTTTTTTTTCAGGGACTATTTCTCGGCGTGAGAGGACTGCGTCTGAGGGAGGTGACAGGGCTGGCTGTGAGGTCTAATATCATTACGCCCAACACGCGGGGTGCTTACAGGGATTAGTGGTACCCGGCCAGGCGGCCATCAGACCCCGGCTATAGCGATAATTCGGGTGGCTCCATGTGCACCGCCATGTTAGTTCTGTCCACGGAATTCCCGTGAGACTTAGGCAGTGACCACACTTACACACACCATAGCTTGAAAGGAACAAGCTAAGTGGCGAGAGCAGAACAGGAACAGGAACCGATTGCCTGTGTCATTGTACACACAGTAGTTGCAGGAACAAGTCCACAGCAGTTAGAGCGCTATAGCCAGCGGCCATAGGCAGGATAACATGGGAGTAGTATAGTATGTATCGGAACGGGACTATAGTTAAGTACAGTTTATTACTCAATCGACATGCAGCCAATCAGAGGCCTCCATTTGGTCACGTGACCGGAAGTGACCTACTTAGGGGATTAGTGGTGCATTTTGGGTAACCCTGCAGCCAATCAGAGGCCACCATTTGGTCACGTGACCGGAAGTGACCTACTTAGGGGATTAGTGGTGCATTCTGGGTAACCTACTGACCTACTTAGGGGACCGGAAGTGGCGTCATATGACCTAATTTAGGATCACGTGACCGGAAGTGACCTGATGAGTCACGTGAGCGGAAGTGACGTCACATGACTTAATGGCCGACCGGAAGTGAGTGACCTCATTGAGGATCACGTGACCGGAAGTGACTTGATTGATCACGTGAGCGGAAGAAGAAGTTTTTTGTTTAGGAAGTGAGGGTCTTTAGGATCACGTGACTGGAAGCGACGTCGTCACATGAGTGACGCTTTAAGAGACTGCGCGACTTACTAGTAAAAGAAGACGTATGAAAATAAAAACACAACAATATTTTATTTTATTTTTTTTATTTCTTTTTTTTCAATCTTGATAAACACTCTATTTTTGAAAAGATGCACACGCTTATTTTTTTTTTTTTCATATCTCTAAAGGACTCGTTGTCACACCGTCAGAATGCACGCGACGCTTATAATACAAGTAGCGCACGCCGTCTTTCTCTATGGTGTAGGTGACCATTTTGTTTCGCACCACTTTGAAGTTTCTATTTACAGCAATGAGAGTTTTTCGTTGGCGAAGAACATCCAAGAAGTCGTCTGGTTCCTGAGGGTTTTGTTTCTTCTGTACGCCTTTTGCACTCCATTTTTTGGATTTTCTTTCACCGGTGTCGCTGACTCGATCGTAGCAAATGTAATTCTTAGGGTTGAGACTTAGGATCCCGTCACCTTCCCACTCCGCTTTCATAAGCCCCGAAGTTCTCAGATCGTGAAGGTACCGTCTCTCACAACATCCGCCGGGCGGCGGACACCATTCTCGCACTCTTTCCGTTTTTGTCTTCACGAAAAGCTCTAAGTGATCGTCGCACACCGCTGTCGGAAGCCACTTTCGTTTCTCTCTGAAGTACGTCTCTCTCAGGCGAGGTTTGACTAGGTCATCCAACGTGTCACCGCTGAGAGCCATGTAAAGACTGTCGGTGTCCATTTGACAAAGGGCATAATCGCGCCGATCGACGAATCTATCTAAGAAGTCGTATGTGAACTCTAACATTTTCAACTTCGCGTACTGGTATACCATGAACCCTATTTGAATAGGGAGGTTGTTGTTGACTGTTTTCGGTTGTAGTTCGACTTCAAACAGATCGGAACTCAACTCGGACGCCTTTTTGAAGCGCCACGAATTGGCCAATAGTTCGAACTTCCGACTGTCAGTGTATCTCACCGCCGTGTGTTTTTCTTTGTTGCAGATTGTTTTACCGTACGTAGCGTTTCCCATTAACTTGTAACAGTCTGACAGAATTTTCTCGTTCTCGTTCACGTCGCCACGTCTTCGCGCCGCCGTTACTTCGTCCGCGAAACCGGCAAAGGAGCGTTTAGGTAGGTATTCTACCACCAGCTGCACTTTGGTGACTATCAAACCGTGCTCTAAATACCACTTGAGAAGCGGCGTTCCCAAGAGAATATTTTTTCCGTGGTAACTCCCATCAGACATCTCTGAGGCGTGTTCAACAGCTTTTCTTCCTGCGCAAAGTCTGACATGTGAGGTCCTATGTCCGATTTTGAAACGGTCGCGTTCTTGAAAACGGGGGTCATTTCTTCGAAGTAGTCTCGTAGGTGAGGCGGCGTAGTGATGTCCACTTGAACTAAACCGAACATTTTCTCCTCTTTCACAGCGGAAAGGATGTCGCTCTCGCTCATCGCGTTTCGAGACACTTTCAAAGCGTCAACCTTCCAGCGTTGTTGGGAGGCCTTGATCCGCTCATCTCGACGCTTCATCTCTCGCCATTCGCACTCCCACACGACGACCAGCTTGTGACCTAGCGCTTTCAAGTAAGCGCTTACTCTGGTCGTTCTGTCGCGTCTCTCCTCTCTCAGTGAAGCGCACTGATATCGGTGCGACGGTATGCACTCGTGAGCGTGGAACCAACACCCGTGAAACTGGAAAACCGTATTAGAGGCCGCGTGAAACCCGTCCACGCGAATTCTCCGACAGCCTACAACCATCTCGCCGCCGTTCAAAGCGTGGCGCAGTTTCACGTCGCGGTCGTGCTCTACGAAGCGTAACCACTCCAAAGCGCTGTGAGAGTTTCTTTGCCTAATTTCGGGCTTGAACTCGGTCTCGGGCCGTCTCACCGCGTAATAGCCCGTGCAGTGCGCTTCGCTCATGCAGCGCAAGTACAGAGAGTTAGCGTCTAGTCCTAGGATGTGTTGGCACGGTCTCGCTTCTTCGCCGTACTTGTGCTCCCTTATCCGCGTGGTGCCCTTCTCGTGAAATCTATGGAAGATGATGGAAGGACCGCCGACTAGATTTTCTTTGATCAGAGCGTGGAGGACGGCGTCGAACTGGGGGAACGTTGTGAACGCGTCTTCTAGGTTTTGGAAGAGGAACCGTAAAGTCAAACCGGCGAGAGAAACTCCGTCTTTCAACATGTCAATGCCGCGATCTTGGAAAAATTTAGCGTGATTTTTCAGAGCTTCTATGAAAGGTTTGACGTCTTTGTTGTTGTAGTGGATCAAGTAGTCTTCCATAGTTTGCATCTTCTCGTCGGACCAAACTTTCTGACATGCGGCGTAGTCGGATTCGGACATTTTGACGCCCGTCAGCTCGCTGTCGAAAGCCGATCTCGGTGGCAGCGTTCTGTTTGCCAGTTTCCTGGTAGACGTCATCCATTCGTAAGGAAAGTGACCTTTCTCTTCGTTCCTGGTGAAAGCTCGCAAATAGGTCGCGTAGTTGTAACCGGGTGCCAAATAGTTGACTACGTCTAAGAAAACCGTGTGCTGTGTGTAAACCGCCAAGTATTGATTGCTTCTCTTTATGACGCTGAATTCTTGGTTTCTTCGGTCTCCGGAGGCGAAGAACGAGTGAAGGCGTATTTTGATCAGGTTCAAGTCGTAACGCCCCGAGTTGAAGCCCAAGACTGGAGCTTGACGGATGTATCTCAGAAGACGCTTCTTCAGTTGAACTAACGGGTGTCTGGTCTGAGCCGCAGCGAAGCCGCCTGGAGAAGGGGTGAACGTCGCCTCCTCCAGCAGGAGAGCTTCACCTATCGCCGCATCTAACTTCGCTAAGGTCGGTCGGTAAAGTTCTAGCACAGCTTCCCCGATGACTTTGGCGTTCTCGTTTATGTGATTTAAAACTCGGTCCAACAAGGGGTCGGAATCTGCGTCGGATTCTCTGACGAAGCAGACGGGCCCCTCCCACCCCGGAAAGTCGGATGCGACGCTAGCCGACAAAGGGACGTGATCCCACAGCAGGGACACGTGTTCCGTCGACGGTTCTTTGCACGGTCTGAAGAAAGCCTCGAAATCGAAGGCGATCTTGTAAGGGTAGATTCCGGAATGTCCGTCGGGGGGAAAAATGGAGAAGTCTGCTAGCGCTTCGAAAATCGTTCTCGAATTTTGGTAGATGCCACCTACGTAGCGCAACTTGACTTGTCGGCAAGAGGAAAGCTGGTTCCTGTGTCTCTTCAGCAAGAACTCGGTGGTGAACGCCGCCTTACACTTGCAACATTCGTATATGCCCGCGTACGCGTTGAAGTCCGTGACGAGAGAGACGTGCAAACCGCCTTTTGCCGTCAGGTGTAGGTTGACTTTACCTCGGGCGGCCAGAGTTCTGGAAGGCGGTCTGATCAGAGTAACGCGTCTTCTCAACTTCCGCCCCGGCACTTGACGCGACGCGGTGTAAACCGCTATCTGTACGTCAAACAAGTTCTCTAACGCGGGTAAGTCGCGGATGTTCAGACCCGGAAAGGATTCAGGTGTGGCAGCGGGACAGAACTGACGTAACAAATCTGAAGCGCGCTTGCTGGTGTTGTATAAGTGAAAGGAAATGCAGCGGAAGATGCAGAGGTTGTCCTTGTTGGGAAAATCTAACACGCCGCTTCTCTTTCCAACTCGACCGGCCTGAGTGATCCTACCGCCTATGGGGAATTCCCCCAGTCCCATGTAAACGCAAATGTTCAAATTGGTAGGAAAAAGAACGTGCCACTTGGTGTCAGCGTCGCAAAGTTTCCGTACTTCCTCGCAAGCGACGGTGTTTTCCATCTTTGAGAGGAGCTCTTCCAAAGTTTCTGAATTAGTTATAGTAGGGAGCGGTTGTATGAGAGTTGCGTTGTTCTGGGAGGCGTGAAAGTAGCGCAGTTTGCTCTTGTCTTCTCTGTGTTGTAAGAGTAAGCCTACCGAGAAACCCACTTTGTATCTGAATCTTTGTGTCAAGTGAATGCGACGCATAGTATCTACAGCGTCACTCAACTCGCCGGTTGGTAGCCTGAAGTTTGTTACACTCACGCGAGTCCCGTGCATCCTGACGCCCGTTTGTATCGCAGGCCAATTCGCCGTGAACGTTTCCTCCCCGTTCGGTACAGCACATATGCGCGGAGGGACGGTCACCCCGTCCAGAGATTCGCGTCGACAGGCGATCTTTCGGCAATCGCCTTCGCCGCATAGAGGGCAAAACTTAGGTACTACTCTACAATTTTCTACGTGTCTCTCGTGGTTGTACGGTCTTTTAAACATTTTGAAACACTTTTCGCATACGTACTGTGTCATGTTTTTTTTCACTCAGTTACCAACTACTTAGCCGTCTAACTATCTATCTATCTATCAATCTATCTGTCTATCTATCTATCTATTTATCTTTCTGTCTGCTGTCTGTGTATCCGTCTGTCTGTCTCATACAGCGTACGTCAAACGCTGTGTGTGTGTGTGTGTGCGCGCGTGAGCGTTGAGCGTCTCTCATTCCGAATCTATGCCGAGATATTTCAGAATGATCTCTGTTTTGTCATCCAACTCTTTGAGCGCTCTGGCGGACAGCGTCACTCCCTGCTGTGTGGGTTTTTTGTCAGGACCTTCGTACTTGCGCACGTGGACGAGGTTCTTACCGCTGTAGTAGCTCACAGCTGCGTACACTTCGCCCTCCTCATCCAGCACTGCGAACCAGGGGGTGTGATTAGGTTTTCCTTGCGCGGCCGCTGTGTCGCGTATGCGCACCACTGCGCGGATATCGGCGATGCGTGCTATTAGCTCGCGCAGCGCGTCGGCCGTGAAGTGCACTCGCTTGCTTCTGGTCAGAGACGCCTCTTTCACCTGGCCGTCTTTTGTGTAGCGCAGCCTCCTAGACAGTCTAGCCACGTCCTCCCAGATCTCCAGCGTCAAAGCTCCGTCTAAGCAGAACTCTAACCCGAGAAGACGGGAGAAGGTTTTCTCTGCTTCTTCTCGTCCATCTCGTTCTTTTTCTTGTATTTTTCTCTTCTTACTAGGCCTTGTTGTTCTGGAACTCATCTTAGAACGTTTCACACCCCCAGGATGAGTAACACCATCAGCGTGAGCTGAATCAGCAGCAGAACCGATAGCAGGAGCAGCGTCAGCGCTGGTGGTATCCGAGGCCTCGTTGTTGGAACAGCGCAGCCACACGCCGTCGGTGCTGAGTGTAGCGGTAGAAGATGAAGCGCCGCCGCCCTCGTAAGGTGGCGGTGAGGGCAGTCGCCACGGACCGGACGGGACGCTACTAGTGGAGGAAGTGAGGTCGAAAGGTCGAAGAGGGAAGCCGAAAAACGTACCGCCCACCCCTTTCCCTTCGGGTTGTTCGTACGCCTCGTCGTCAGCGTCGTTCTCTGTCTCACCCTGTTGCTGCTGCTCCTCCTCCTCCTCTTCTTCTCGGTTTAGGGGCTGAGTGTCCGAATAGCTGTCACTCTCAGCGCGAGCGGCGTCGAGGGCGTCGGTCGATGTAGTGGTGGAGGAGAGGGGCTGTGCAACGTGCGGCAGGTCATCAAAGTCATCAACAGTAGTGGGGAGGTAAAAACCCGGTTGCCAGTACTGCACTGTGCCAGGAGCGTTGTCGTCAGTAGTAGTAGCGGTAGCAGCAGGTGCAGCAGAAGCAGCAGCAGCAGCAGCAGCAGCAGCAGCAGCAGCAGACGCAACAGTAGCAGGCGCAGCAGCCTCAGCAGGCGCAGCAGTAGCAGGCGCAGCAGTAGCAGGTGCAGCAGCAGCAGCAGCCGCAGCAGGCGGGGCGGCAGTAGCAGCAGCAGCGCGGTTAGCAGCAACGTGTACCGTCGCGAGTGTAACAACGTCGCTAGCACGACGACTACTACCAGTAGTACTACTACTACTACTACTACTACTAGTACTACTACTGCTACTACTACTGCTACTACTACTACTACTGCCGCGAGCGCTCGCTACAGCGGGAGGGTGATAAGACCAAGCGGCTGCGGCGGTAGTCTCATTTTCAGTAGCAAGAGGAGGCACTGACGCTAAACGAGCGCTGTTCCGCGTAGTCTTCTTGTTCTTGGACGGCGCTAGGTGTTGTCTTTTGCTCATGGTGGTGACTGTAGAGAGCAGCAAAAGAATGAGTGAGTGAATGGAGGTTTCCAGACCCCTTATATACGCCTTCTCGCTTCTAGAGCTAAGCTACTTACTGACCCTGTTCAGCTGCCGCCGGCTGGCCGGCGGCCATTCACAAAGAGAAACAAAAGACATAAGGCATGACGTTTTCAGCTGGATCCCTTTCCCCCCTTTTGAGAGATCGACTGTCATGAGCTAAGCCGCTTACCACCCTGTTCAGCAATTCAACGCGCATTAGCTGTATAAAGGATTAAGCGGTTGCTGCCGTCGACTGACCGGCGGCCATTCACAAAGACATAAGGTATGACGTTTTCAGCTGGATCCCTTTCCCCTCTTTTTTTTTGAGGGATCCACTGTCATGAGCTAAGCCACTTACCACCCTGTTCAGCCATTCAGCGCGTGTTAGCTGTATAAAGGATTAACGGTGATGAGCTTAGAGTGTGTATACAAAAAAAAACTACAGGAGGCGTGTGGCGTGAAGCAGGACCCCCCTAAGACGAACGTGTCTGTCTGTGAGTAGAGGCGTGTGCATGTGGTGAGCGACTTAAGTGTAAGACAAAAAAAAAATCACCACCTCCTGCCGTGGTGAGTAGACCGGGCCGGCCAGGCGGCGGCCGGCTAGTTCAATAGGGAGGGGTGACAGCTGACTAAGGCTGTGCATGAAAAAAATCTGCCTTGTCCACCTGAAAAAAAGTTAATGCGGCTTGACGACGTGAGACGCGCGAGGCAGACCGATGGGGAGAACAGAGAGGTAGGACAGCGGCGGTTAGCCTATAGCGACGCCTTGCTTCGTCAACTAGGTAAAGAGTTGAGCGGCTGTTGGAGAGAGTTGGGCAGTAGCTTAAAAGTTACCGCCGCCCGTATGGATGCTCTAGTAGAGCGCAGTGTCAAGACACCGGAGGAGCTGTGTACGGCGATGTTCCGAGTCTGGTGGGGTGAAACCCCGCATCGTCATAGATGGGGAGAGCCTGGTCGCGTCTTCACCCGCATTAGACGCGTGGAACTGTTGGCTCAGTGGATGTCCCTTCTCCACAGACAGGGGTTGGATTTCGAAAACCCCGACTCGCGCGCGATGCATAAGCACTTGGGCACCCTCGGCAGACGTCTAGGTAGCAGGTGGAAAGAGGTGGGGGACCATTTAAAATTGTCGCCTGAGAGGTTAGATAAGATCGCTGAAGAATGCGAATACGGAGGAAGTCCCGCTGAGTGGGCCTTCCGAGTGTTGAAAATGTGGCAAGATGAAGCTGACGGTGCCGGCGGTACGCCTTTTGAACTCCTTCGAGTGTTGACTGAGGACATGGGAAAGTTTGACCTCGGCATCGCGATATTACTTGACTTTATCAAGCAAGAAACAACGAGAACGACGGACATGTGAATTGTTGTGTTTTATTTTCATACGTCTTCTTTATTAGTAAGTAAAAAAAAAAATATCATAACAATTAAGACGCGCGCCCTCTTAAAGTGTCACTTCCTCCAGTCGCAGCTGATCGCCTCATCGAAGCACGTGATAAACAAAAAAAAACGAAGAGAGAGGAAGAAGCGTGTCTCTCAATTGAAATCTTTTTCTTTTCTTTTTTTCTTAAAAGAGACAAACGCCCCTTAGAGTGCCCCCCCACCCCCCTAGAGTGCCCCCCTCCCCCCTCCCCCCCCTCCCCCCCCCACCACTCGCCCCATGCATCCTAAAAGCGCCCCCCTCCCCATGCATCTTAAAGGGGCCCCCCTCCCCTTCCCTCCCCCTCCCCTCCCCCCCCCCCCTTTATACACTCTAAAGAACGCTTCTACCTAGTTCAATAAGTCACTTCCAGTCGCTCGTAAAACAATAAAAAATGAAAAAAAAAAAACAACTTATATCGTAGTGTTTTTTATTAGTTTACCGAAAAAAATAAGAGACTCGCCTCCTTCTCCTCCTCCTCCTCCTGCTCCTCCTCCTCCTCCTCCAAAAAAAAAGATATCACATTTTAAAGCGCGTGACCCCTTAAAGACGCTCATCTCTTCATTAAGTCGCGTGACGTCACTTCTTCTTCTTCTTCTTCCGGTCACGTGATCAATCAGGTCACTTCCGGTCACGTGATCCTCAATCAGGTCACTCACTTCCGGTTGGCCATTAGGTCATGTGACGTCACTTCCGGTCACGTGACTCATCAGGTCACTTCTGGTCACGTGATCCTAAAGTAGGTCACTTCCGGTCCCCTAAGTAGGTCATATGACGTCACTTCCGGTCCATAAGTAGGTCATATGACCTCACTTCCGGTCACGTGACCAAATGGCGGCCTCTGATTGGCTAACTAGGTCACGTGACGTCACCACTAATCCCCTAAGTAGGTCACTTCCGGTCACGTGACCAAATGGAGGCCTCTGATTGGCTGCAGGTCGATTGAGTAATAAACAGTACTTAACTATAGTCCCGTTCCGATACATACTATACTACTCATGGGGTCTCAGGCAGGAATCTCTCAATTAAAACAAGTTATTGCTCTTTCTTCCTTGCCTCGTTTCTTGAGCAGGACAACAGATGATGATAGACTATTTCGGGTCTTGATCTGTGCCACGAATATCAGCGACCCTTTCCCACTTTTGGGGCTAATGTAGTAGGAAGACATACAATAGTAGGAGAAATCATCATACATATAGTAGGATAATTTACCTCTTAATAAAAAAAGTTTAATTGAGAGAAGATGATAGCCTACAAGTAGGCAGGGAGAGATGTATGGACATGCAGATAGCAACAGGCGCTATGTTTAAAAATCTCCCCATGGAAAACTCCAATACTACACACGTCTCCTGTTCCCTATAGGAGTAAACACAAGTTGATATTGCAATAACCAGGCTCAGTGTTGAGTTGTTATATTTAGCCCCCACCCACCTCCACCCACCACTGTCTGGCCTCCCAGTACATGTACATGCTGACAGGGGGACATCCTACCTGTAAGGGGATACCCCGTGTGACGTCATACCTACCTACTGACGTCATCAACGTGTCTGAGGGCTGAGGGTGTGTGGGAAGGGCTGACTTCTTCACCAAATATTACCTCCCCCTCTTTGCAGATTCTTAATCTTGTGAAGTTTGAGAAGGTTCTATGTATAATCCCTCCTCTGTCTGAGACACTAAAATGGCTCTCTTTCCAAGGTTACAAGAATAATTCCCTTGAGATAAAAAGTCTGGCAAGACTTGACTCTCCAGCTCCCTCCAGTCAAGAAATAATGACAGGGAGGGCGAGTCAGGTTGATATTTCCATGAAGCATTTATAAATCCTTGCTCATAATGATGACTTTCCCCAGAGGAGGTGGGCACTCTCCTTTCCTCACTTTATCTAATAATACATTAACAAGATTAAAGTAGAACACTTGCCATGTGGGTGGTATAAAGTGATGGCTGACAGTGTGTGTGTGTGGGGGGGGGGGGGAGGGGTTGTGGGGACCTCTACACCACTAGCATTGTACACACACATGATGTATTGTGCTGCAGTCTGTAACAGACAGCACTTTAACATGGGTCAGGTGCTGTTTCTGATATAGCACTGTAGCAGGTCTGACTGCAGAGGCCGCCATCTTTAACATGAATTATTGCGTAGAAGCCGCGGCTAGTAAATGAGTCAGATCGCCAGTGCAGCTTATAGGATCGGGGTAGTGAGGGTGCGGCTTATACGCAAGTTTTAGCTACTATGTTACAGTACTAAAGTCACCATAATCGTATCACCAGTGCGGCGTATAGAATCGACCTGAAGTCGGGCGTGGCTTATACGCCAGACTTAACGGTAAGCATCAGGCTGTGCGCTGCATAGTACTTTTATATGCCTTTTGTCGTCATGATGGCGTCGTTAGATAGTTAATTTCCTAAATTGGACCAGTTAGGGCCTCGGATTAGATCCCTATACCCAGAGGTGGCTGTGCTATACACCCTACAAAAACCTAGATGTAATTATATCAGGTCTCTGTCTGACCGTGATGTATTACATGTCCTCTCAGTCTCCATAACAACACGACACACACAGACCCCCCAACCAATCACAGCCCTCCGCCTTGTCATGTGACCTGGGTTTTAACCAATTAGAGCTCAGACGTGACGTCACAAAGATGGCTGCCATTCCCTCTGTGGCCCCGGTCGACAGATTAGAGACAGTCGTTTCTTGCTGTCTTCATTTGTAAATGCAATTTCAAAGAAAGATGAGGTTATTCTTTTAAAAGATGCCCTAGTACTGCTGGGGTTGAGGGATTGAGGCTATAGACTGCTGCTGCTGTCATGACAAAGTGAAGGAGAGTTTGTCGGCTGAGGGGAGACTATGCAGCCTTTACACCACAGTTGGCTGAGGGAGCAAAAGAAATGGCCTGACTGTATTTTACATACATGGCTGTAAGTTGATGTTGTCCATCGAGCACACTCTCCTACTGTGAGTGTAAGTCGGATATGATATGCACGACTAGCTGCATGAGTGTCATAAGCTTTGGCAAGTGGCCTTGGACAATTACCCTGCCCTTGGCTTATAAGACTTTTACAGCAAGTCACTTGCACAATATCTACTGCAGTGTTCCTTTGTATCTATTCAATTAAATTATTCTCGAAGTTTATCAAAAATACACCCTCAAGTTGAAAAATAACAATATGTACTCTACCTAATTTTATGTATGAATGAGATACTGACCACGGTTATCGAACGGAGTTTGAGGTTAGCCTTGGTTATAATTCAAGTATTTGTCGGCATAAGGCACCATTAGACATCTCTGAGTAACTCACTGATACTGCAATTCAGTGGCGTAGGAAAAGGGAGGGCCAGGGGGGCCCGGGCTCCCCCCCCCCCCCCCCAATCACTGAGGAGGGGGGCCTGGATATGTTTGGGCCCCCCCCAAAAAAAAACTGTCAAGACCCATTATATAATACACACAATTTCCTGTCCTTACTGCTCCCACACAGGGAAAAGTGAGTGCGTCAGAAGTAAAGGGGGCTCAAATACTACATTCCTATACAATTCCAATATAAGCGTGTATATGATACATGGCACAGAAATGCTGATGCTTAAAGCTGGTTGGACTGGGCCCCCTCCCCCCAATAAAGATTTGCGTCCTACGCCTCTGTGCATTTGTCGGCATGTCGATCCTTCAGCAGGGATGCCAAGTTACCCAAGCCCAAAATCGTATTTGTTACGATTTGTTACACCCCAAAATTGTAACAATTTTAGCTTGAATCGTATGAAAAATCGTAACAATAGTATGTCATTTAGAATGATCTTACACATAGGTTTGTGCTTTTCGCTCTATTATAATTATGGTCTAACAATTGATGCCTGGTTTCTTCCTCTTTTTCTCTTTTTTCCCCTATCCCTTTTCAATTTAAATAGACGTGTTTTGGGTCCATAGTGGAGGGAAATATGCTGCCCCCCCCTTGTTTGTGCATGCAAGGAACGGGTTAAGCCCTTTTTAAATACACACTTCAAAATTTCCTAAAAATCGTAATTTGCCAGCAGAAATCGTAGTGGTCGTAATAGGTGTCAAAAATCGTAAAATTACGAAAAAAATCGTAACACTTGGCATCCCTGCTTCAGGAATGTATCAACCCAGTAGAATTGGCATGATGCATAAATGCAGCACTGGCGAGTTTCTCGTTTTCCAGGCACTAAATTGGTGCATCATGACGACAAGTTAAGACTTAAGACGAAGGTGTCAGGCGTCATCTTGTTTCATGGTTATTGCTGTAATGAATGCAGTTATTATCTCCAGACGTAATTTATTCTCGGATTAGCTGACAATCAGAAATGAGTTTGACAATCAGGGACGTCATAGAAAGACAAGAACTCAGAAAACCAATTGAGACAGGTCGACATTGGATCTGTTATTTCATTATAATCCCTACTGCTACAGCACCTGACTGTCTGATTGCTACTAGAAACCTGACTTGGACTGGATATTTTATACACCAATATCCCAAGGACTCTATCTGCGGGGTAGCGGAGCATCCTTTCTGCCTGACCACTTGACTTATTAACCATAATATATTTTTTGAACAAGTATAAACTTTTATTATTGAAAGATGTACATGAGTTTGATTTCGTATTGTCGCACAGGTATATTATCTTACTGCGCATCTTATTCTTGTTAAGAGGATCCTTTCTGCCACAAATATTTGGGTACATATATATATGCAGTAGGGCCCAGACTTTATTTTTTTGAAATACAAGAAGTCCTATGCTTTAGCACTGAAGGGCTGTATTCAATGCCCCAATTAAATACAACATGGCCGTATTCAATGGGCTAAGAAAAAGTTGGTTTTCATTCATTAAATGGCTTCAAATGAAAAAATAAACACAAATGCCAACTACATTGATATCGCTCTGATGTATTTTCACTCGTGGGGGCTGGGGCGCATCCCACTCAGCCTGCGGCTTCGTGGGATACTGCCCCAGCCTCCACTCGTGAAATACAACAGAGACGGTATCAATGGGCATTGGCATTTGTCTATGTCTTTTCAGTGCTGAAAAACCTATACAAGGTAACTCACATATGGAATATGAATAACACTTAAAATCAATTTTATAAAATAAAAAAATACCCAAAACAGTGAAACACCACCCAAGTAAACCAACAATGCAACTTCAAAACATGATTCCTACATTCAATCAGAAATATTTGGATTCATGGAACAACCTGTAGGGTAGTCCCGGTTTTAGTAGAAATATTTGCCTGCAAGGCCCCCAGTAGTTGGAAAGTCTTTTTAGCAGAAAGGTTTAACTAGCCTCACTAACTAGTTTCGGCTGTCCGTCTGTCAGTCAGCCCGTCAGACTAATGAGCACCGTGACATGCCTTAACCTGGGTTTGGACAAGGTCAAACCTGAGGTCAGTAACCCTGCTTCCTGAACCCACAAGGTCAAACCCTGACCTTTAGTCCAAGGTACCTGTGCACGTAATTTTGTAGCACGGAGGTAGTTATTATCAATAGAAATCTACATCTAGAGGTCTATGAGTAGTGCTCAGTGCTTCAAACTGTCCATGTCACATTTTTATATGGTGAATACGAGAGTTGTTTTTTTACATGCAAGATTTACAATGCTTACGTATCCAATGCCCCCCTCACCATTGAATACAATGTGGCTGTATGTAATGGGCTAAGACAACATGACTTTTCCTTCATTAAATGGCTCCAAATAAAAAAGATAAGCACAAATGCTAACTACATTGATACCGCTCGTATGTATTTCACTCATGGGGGCTGGGGTGCATCCCACTCAGTCTAGGTGTTGGAATTTGTATTTAAATTTTATTTGTATATAGTACTGGGGACGCCATATTCCATGCCTCCAATGGTATGCAGTGTGGCAGTATTCCACGGCCTGTGAGTGTACCATCACTACATTTAAAGCCATTGAAGAGTATTTCACTTGTAATAAATGCAAAGGTCGACTCAGCAGATTCTGCAAAAGGGCCTAAATCGTCTCGAACAGTAGTGGGTGTTTGCCTATTTCTCCCCTCGCTGTACCATGTATCATAATTCAGTCCATTATCTATGTAGAGCACGGCTCTATCTACCCCTACGTCACCACATGTCTTATCTGACGTCACAGCTACGTCTTATCTGACGCTTCTGTGATGTAGATGACGTCACTAAATGTCTTATCTGACGTCACTGAATGACGTAGATGACAGGAGGAGACGCCACCTTGTGGCTGGATGATGACGTACTATGACGTTATCAACTCTACGCTGACACTACAGACCATAGCAGGGGTTTCACAACAACCAAGGGAAAACAACAGAAAAAACATTCTTTTTATATTTTATTAATTTGTATGTAATTGTGTGTGAAGTGGACAGAATCAACAACCATGAGACCTACTTAGGTCCTATTCCACTTGTTGTTACATACCAATGTTAGCATCTCTAATTCTCTATACTCATTCCTAAACTCAACCCTAAATATTCACTCCTGTCTTGTCCCTACAAGCGGGAGTTAACACCCCCTCATTCTAATCAATAAGCCCTACGTCACAGGGTACAGTCACTGTGACGTAGGTCCTGAAGAGGTCACTGTATCTAAATATAGAAACGATAATTGAGTAAACAGAACACAGAAGTGGAAAATATAACATGTTTATCTAAATGACATGTAATCATAATGCTCACCATACACCAATTAACCTTTGGTAATAAACATGTTAAAGAAGTAAGTCTAAGGACTCAACAAATAATGATAATACCATACATCAGCAGGTTGAGAGCCAGTGGCCTCTTGCATAGGAGTACAGTATATTAAACAATGCCTGGACTGACAAGTCCCAAATGTCTAAGCAAATTAAACAAATTCAAACAATAGTCAAATGCAGGTAATACAAGTCCAGCTGTCATAATCATATAACTGGAGAAGAAATAGTTCATGGCAATATTATAACTATTGTAGTTTAGTCTCTGGAAGTCCAATGTAGGTGACTGGGTCACAGATGCACAAGTCCATTAAGCCATTAATCTAAACCACAGATAGGAGTAATCATAACAATAAGGAGTGGGCGGGCGGGCTTTCAAAACCTTCTTGTTCTACCAGCCAGCGAAGAATGGCCGAATAATTCAAACATGGCGCCCCAGGAAGGGCGGGAGGGTGACGTCACACAGGTGAGTGACCTGATTGGTTACAGGTAAGCTGACTAACAGTGGCGCCTCAGTGGGGTACAGGTGAGAGAGGGACTAACTATAAATCCGCTCATGAAGTTGGTAGGTGTTGCCGTTCATCAATTAGAGCACAATGTGGCCATTATGCGCCAATTGAGTAAACAGAACACAGAAGTGGAAAATATAACATGTTTATTTAAATGACATGTAATCATAATGCACACCATACACCAATTAACCTTTGGTAATAAACATGTTAAAGAAGTAAGTCTAAGGACTCAACAAATAATGATAATACCATACATCAGCAGGTTGAGAGCCAGCGGCCTCTTGCATAGGAGTACAGTATATTAAACAATGCCTGGACTGACAAGTCCCAAATGTCTAAGCAAATTAAACAAATTCAAACAATAGTCAAATGCAGGTAATACAAGTCCAGCTGTCATAATCATATAACTGGAGAAGAAATAGTTCATGGCAATATTATAACTATTGTAGTTTAGTCTCTGGAAGTCCAATGTAGGTGACTGGGTCACAGATGCACAAGTCCATTAAGCCAAACGTGACACGAGTGCAGCAGGGACGTCAGTGTATAGAACACGGGGTGTGTAGTTGTAGACAGCATCGGACGACCATGTGCCATGGGCGCACACATGAGCTATGTCCACACCTGCCCCAGCCGCCAGCTGGCTTGCCCCGCGCCTTAGGCTATGGAGACTATACGACTGGTGGTTGCGGGTCCCAGTGGCCTTGAGGGCCCGGCGCAGCATGTCAACAAGCTGCGCTGCTGTCAACACGCCCCCACCTGGGAACTGGAAGGCCGCAGTGTCTGGTGCGGCCAGCACAACAGCCACCATGGTCAGGTAGGCAGCTACCGGGCAGTGGGGCACGGGCCTGGGGAGGCGGTTCACTGGTATAACAACACTGTCCAGTTCACTCCTGATTGTTTTTGAAGATCTAATTAGCACGTGCAGTCCAGTGCTCACCTGGCGTATATCCCTGCGGTCACAGTTATGGGGTGAGGGAGCAGTCTGTGAGCGGGCTGTGATATTTGATTGGCGAACAAACGTAAAGTACCCAATCAGCAGGGCAGCCTTTCCCACCACTCCTTGGACTCCGAGGGTGTCAAGGTAAACACACACCGCTTTGAGTTGATCAGCTGTGAGGGGCGGCACCTGCATGGGGATATGGAGGGACAGCGTCTTTAAACCGCGGATCATTTCTGTGGCCGGCCGGGATTTGAAGGAGGAGGCATCACCAGATGCCATCTCTATCATTAGCCGGGCGCCAGAGATGTAGTTCATCACGCTGCCCATCGACTTGAGAGAATTAAATAGGAATTGTTGATACATTGTGGCATGTTCAATCGTCGGCCTATACGGGTAGACTCCATAGATTGCACAGAACTTCATATACAGGGCAGCCTGGCGCTCCCTATTCCTCCTGGTAGATACAGTTGTAGCAGCTGCTATAGACATCACTACTTGTTCCTGGAGAGGGAGGCGTGCCGGTCCTGTGGAAGATAATTATAAGCCTGGTGAGAAGAAATCAGGGGTTATCTCAACAGTGATGAAAGTTAGGTTTCTCCCTTTCGCTAGGCGTCGGGCCAGGCTTTCATAGTGGCCACCGAGGGGGATCCTAGACAGCGCATCTGAAAGGACCATCTTAACGCCAGGAGTATGGACAACGGTGACCTTGACATTGTGGGTCGCACTAAACAGCCATATCTCCCTGGCGCATGTGGCGATCCATGGGTCCACAGCCTTGCCTGAATTAAGAGAAGTCACTGCAGAGTCATTGTCACAACGTATAACATAATGGTATCCATTGTGGGCGTCAGGTCCCAGGTTTCTAATGGCCACCAGGACATTAATGGCCTCCAACTGGGAGATATGCTTGCCATGAACCAACCACTGGGGGTAGGTCACGGTGTAGCAATGGGTGGAGCTGTAGGCCCCTCCTGCCACCATGCAGGAGTCGGCCTCCATATGCCAAGCAGGGCGGACCTTCTCTGGAATGAGGAATAAACCATTAGACTGGCTGGAGTAGAGGCGGAACCATGAGAGGTCTTTGAAGAAATCTTTTGTCAATCTAACCCTGCCGTATTGTGGGGAAAGACGGAGCATCGCCAGGACCCTCGCCAAAAATCTGCGTGCCGGGGGCATGCATCCGGCGATGTGAAACAAGGTACCAGAGAGCTGCTGCAGCTCCTTCCTGGTAGCCTTCTTCCTGTCCCTCCAGGTGGTGAGTTCGCTGAGAACCTCATCTAGTTTAGACTGGGGTATAGAAATAGACATTGTGTTAGTGTCAATGTGATAACCTAGCCAGTCCATGGCGGTAGAGGGGGGAACTGTCTTTTTCTGGGCAAGTTCAATGCCGAGGTCTGACGTGAGCGCCTCCAGGGTAGATAGAGCGTCCTGGGCCTCCTCCAGGGTGGCGTGAGCGGCAGCGAAGTCTTCAATATATGATAACACATAGTATCCGCGCCTGCTCATCATATAGGTTATGGCTTGCGACACACGCTGCATGTGGGCGCTGCTCGCGCGGGACCCAAAAGATGGGGAACAGTCAATGTACCATAGACCATGGTGGCGCACACCAGAGAGGGGAAAGTCCAAGACGTCTAGGGTCAGCTGGCGATATGCTCTGGCGATATCTGCTGAATATACACAGCATCCCTTACCTAGGGTCTGAATTTTGTCAGCCAGGGTGGTGATGGAGGGGAGCGTGTATTTAAATGGGGCACCCTGGAACCAGTTTTTTCGTATGCCATGGTTGACACTAGCGTCAGGCGGGTGGCTGAGATCAACGATAATTCTCCGGTTACCAGGGCCCTTTTTATCAGCAGTCATCAGAGGGCTCGTCTTTGTGTGGGGGAAGAAGGGGTCCTCATGGAACGGGCCCATCAGGGTACCATTCTCAAGCTCCTTCAAAATAAAGTCATTAATATGGGTATCATATAACACAGCGTCGTCATGGTTCACCAGGGATGGAGTAGGGAACAGCGGGCGGGTGTATGATGATGGCCATCCATATTCTAGGAAAGTACAAACGTCAGCGTCAGCATACCCATGCAACTCCTGCTTCCACCTAGGGATATTCATCTTGGTGGGAAGGGGTATGCGGGCAGAGAGGTAATTGGGGAGACCAGTCTCTCTGACAGCGGAGTATAACTGCATCCTCTCCGGGGCCATTAATAAACCATGCGGGGACGGCCAGGGCCATATACTCTTAAGGGTGGGGGCAAACTCCCAGGGGCCAATTGGCAGAGCCTCAGGCGCCTCTTTACACACCACAGAGAAAGAATATGGGTCACAATGAAAGTCCAGCGATGGGGGGGTAGCAGGCTGAAATGTGTCAGTAGTAAACGAGCATGGGTTAGCTAATGCTGTAACAATGCTGGAGAGTACACCTGTAGGGACGTTGGTGGCAGGTAACGCCACACAGTCATCAGCGGCAGGTAAACAATCTGTAACTGGCGGATAGGTGTGATCACATACAGGTTGAGCAGCAGTGGCAATCAGGGTACAGTCATTAGTAGCACATTCATGGGTACACACGTCATAACAGCTGGGGGGGGAGAGGAGGCTGGCGGGGCGCCTACTGGGGGCCCTGAGCTTTGTCGTTTTTTGCAGCGTTTTTCTCCTTGAGGTAGCACCTGCACTCCGGGTGACTCCTAGCGCGGCACTGCTCTCTCAGGCATAGAGAACAGATATGCAGGCGCCTGAAGCCGGCATCAACGTGGTCACCTTTTTGCTTGCATGTGCCAGCATTGTAGGCCACGCAGGGCGGGGCAGGGCGGGCAGCAAGCAACTGGGGAGAAAGGTCAACAATGGCAGGGGCCTCTCTCGGTCGGGCAGGGGCAGAGGCGGAGGTAGAGGCAGCAGACTGAGGGTCAGACAGGAGGTGGCGGGTGCCGAGCTCCACCCTCCTCATCTCTATCTTCCAGGTGTCAGCCCAGTCCCAGTCCCCGAATGTTATTTCTGCAATAATCGCCTCTGACCATTCCCTGAGCCCATCCCATCTATACCTGGAGGCATCACGGCACAGGGCAGTCATATGCGCACGCATATGTACCCTATCAGCAACCGAGGTGACAGCGGCCTCGTGCAACTGGAGGAGGCCAAACATGTATTCAGGGTATGTGAGTTCCCCCAATGATGTCCGGTCACGGCGGGGGCCGTGGCGGACGTAAAAGTGGGGAAAGTGGGGGTCCATTTTACCTGTGCTGACAGTGGCTGCCGCTGTGACCAACTGGGCGATGCGGCGGGACACCTCCTCCTGACACTGACCATCAGCGGCAGCGGCCATGGGCGGGTCTTCAACAGGTGGCCATGGCATGGCCACGGCCAGGGGCTGGGGTGGCGCGAGTGCCGAGCGCCCCGGCGCCTCATGGTGCTGTGTGGCAGGCGGCGGCGGGCGGGGGTCCAGCGGGGGCGGGAGAACAAACGCGTCGTCCGCCCGAGCGGGCGGGGGCTGGAGGAGGGGTGGTGGAATCACAACCGGAGGAGCAACAGGGGGGGGGCCGGGGTGGAGGCCTGAGCACCCTGAAGGTCAAAGTGGGCCTGTACTAATTCAGACAGGTTCCTGATCTGACCAGTAAGGGATAGAAAAGTCATATCTGCCTGTTCTCTCCAGCGGCGATTTTCCTCCTTGCGCTTGAGCTTCCTCTTCTCGAGGGCGGTGAGAGCTTGCTCCGGGGCCGCGGCGGCGCCATCTTGGTCAGCCGGGGGGACCGGCGGGGCAGCAGGCGGAGCGGCAGGTGGGGCGGCGAGTGGCGGTGGGACCGCCGGCGGGGCCGCACCCGGGTCTGGCTGGGCGGGCGGAGGGTTGACCTGTTGTGGAGGGTCAGCCCGGCGCGTCTTCCTCTGTTTGCGTGGTGGCATGGTACAGGGGGGAGCAGACACAAGAAAGTCTCAAAACTGGACAGGTCAGCAGCTACCGGCGTCACAGCACGAGGGCCCCTACTATGTATTCAGGGTACAGGTGTGTGAGCTCGGCAGGAGGCAGTCCCTTTCAAAACCTTCTTGTTCTACCAGCCAGCGAAGAATGGCCGAATAATTCAAACATGGCGCCCCAGGAAGGGCGGGAGGGTGACGTCACACAGGTGAGTGACCTGATTGGTTACAGGTAAGCTGACTAACAGTGGCGCCTCAGTGGGGTACAGGTGAGAGAGGGACTAACTATAAATCTGCTCATGAAGTTGGTAGGTGTCGCCGTTCATCAATTAGAGCACAATGTGGCCATTATGCGCCAATGGCTGAGGGAATCCCATCCCCACGCCCACACGCTTGGGTAGAGTTTGGGGTTCCCCTCCTCTTGACTTCAGACGACATCAGACAACATTCAGACCAGAACAGAATACTGTACCTCTCTGTACTATTCCTACAATAAAACCCAACTTGAAGACAACTTGAAGACTCCTTCATTCATAAGAAAGTACCTACACATCAGTTACTTTCATTGTGATATACAGCAAAACAGCCGGGGAAACTCCTTACAAATAGGAGACTTAGTCTAAAGAAGTCCAACCTGACACCAGCAAAGTAGTCTACAATGTCTCATTTGGCCCGGGCTGAACCCCAGAGAAGTATACGGGAAGTGACCTACACATCAGGCTCGTACACATGCCTACCTTACACTGACCATACAGATACTCCTCCCTGTTCTGTGTACGGAAGTACTCATTCTTAAATGTACAACAAGGTGTCATGGAACAGAGGGGGGGGGCGGTTAGACTGGAGACTAAAGATTTACTCATTTTCAGCTAAAAAGGAAGGGGGAATTAAACAAGACAGCATGACAGAAATGGCATGTGCTTACATCGTGGATAGAGTCATTCGCTAAAATTGATGTCAACAGAAGCACTATAATGTGTAATTCTAGCACCCAGGTGTATCACTCACTGCGCGTGCAAGCTAGGTGTACAACTAAACCTTTAACTCTTTAAGGATGGCATCATGCTTTAATGCATCATGCCCTTGGTCGCAGCTTTTCAGTACTGCTTCCAAGCATCATGTCGGCCCGATGTGGTTGGGACACTCCCAAAGGGTCGGCATGATGCACCAATGCAGCACCAGAAATCAAGCTGAACCACGACGGCATCATGCTATCCCTAAAGGGTTAGGCTGACATAGTATGTATAAATGGAGCTAGTGAAAGTAACAGCGGCATTAGGGCCCATGTGTTAGTGTATTACAACTTAATACAGTACCCAGGTCTATTTCCAGCACATAACTGTGGGCGATTCTTACTCTTATTACTGAGATGGGAAATCTGACGTCCATTTACAGATTAGGTCGGCAGGAATACCTGGGATGACGTTTCACTCCTTGTATGGAGGCAGGCATCTTGTATCAGGTAAAAAGTTCTTTATCTAGCTGTGAGTAAATTGGAAATAATATCCTGACAAGTTTGAGGTATTTCATTGAAGGTACCAGGCTGGGTAAATCCTGAGATTCATACCATGCAGGGAGAAAAGAGAACGAGGGGGTTTCTCCCCTTGATTTTGGGTGAATATAAATGTAATTCAGAAAATCCAATTTGCTTATATCTAAACATTATTTGCTGAAAGTAATTAGCCTATGTACAGGTAGCCAATGTAGTTATCTGGGTATATGTGAATGGGCTTGTATGACAGTTTTGTATTTCGTGAAATATAATGATTTGAATGACAGAATATAACCGAAATAAGGTATATTTATATGTGGAATCCCCCCCCCCCTCACCCCTCTCACACCACACCACCTGGATATGATACAGCAGTGGGAGATTTCCCCTTGGTGGTGCGGGCTGGCAGCGGCCCTTATCTCTCCCGGTGGCCCTTATCTCTAGAGATAAGGGCTGCCGCCGGTCAGTACCTCCAAGGGGAAATCTCCCCTCACTGGTGAAATCCCCCCTGTTGGCCTTTTCACCTGTGGTGGGAAAAGTCCCGGATTGTCCAGGCCTGGGTACTAGCTCAGAAAGGTGAGCGTCACTGTCGCCAAAAGCACCCTCACCTGAAAGTGAGGCACTGCCTGGCTTTTAAGTGAGAATGCTTTCGACCACAATGACGCTCACTTTTCTGAGGGTGTACTGTTTTTGAAACACTCCTATCAATTAACTCTTTGGGGGCAGGATAACACTTTAATTCATCATGTGATTTGTCGCCGTGGTCCACCACAACATCTCCTCTCTCTATTCTTGACAATTCCTATTTTAAATATAGGAAAATAGCATGCCCTTCAATGTGCTAACGACAGAAGAGATTTCATTGACCGCTGGATGCAAGTTATTATAGCTTTCCCCTTTTATACTCATCCCCTACGGAAAACTAAAGAGGTTAGAAGAGACGTCATGTTGTTAAGGGTTAATCATATCAGTCGGTGGCACGACCCTATTTAAGTATTATCTGGGACTGCCAATTCTGTGAGCTCCATCCCAGCTCCTCCTGGACCATGTAATTTACTGATAATACAGGCCGCAGGTACACTGATATTCCTAGGCTCCCTATACGACCGATCTCTCAGTCACTAGGGCCTAACCTGGTTAGTCATTTTTTGGCTCCCAATACGACTAACCAAGGTTAGTTATTATTTTCAGGGGGAGCCACTGAGTGGTCATCACAGGTGGCACCAACTAGTGGTATACAAATACAACACACCAATGCTGAACCTAGGTTAGCCACTACTGACTGACCCCTCGGTCATCTATGAACATAACTTTGCCATTGTGACACTCATATGACCAACCTAGGTTAGTCTGTACTGACTAACCCTTTCAACCTATAGATTTTCAGTGTATGGGGGGAGGGGGATGGGGAAATAGACCAAGGTTATATAGGTAGGTATACTGTGATGGAGACCCTACTACCTGTCCCCTCCCCCTAACCTACCACTGAGATATGCCGTCACGACAAGCCTTGTGTCTGTAGATGGTGAGAGGGAGGTGGAGGGGTGACCAGGCCTCATCTCCTACCGTGATACACGGCTGCTGTAGAGGCATGGCGGGTGATACATGGTTCTATCACTAGTTCCCAGGTCAGACGTCAGGGATGGCTTACTTTAGCTGTTAACCCTTTAACCCTTTAAGGACGGCATGTCGCTATAATATGACATTTGTCGTCATAATGCACCAATGCAGTTAACTCGCCGGGGCTTCATTTGTTCATCATGCCTACCCTTCCACATGATGCTTGATTGCGGCCCTGGCAAGTTACTTTTCAGGGCTGTCATGCATCATGATGACAAAGGACATGGTGCATTAATGCATCATGTCGTCCTTAAAGGGTTAAGGACGCATGTCGCTAAAAGATGACATTTGTCGTCATGGTGCACCAATGCAGCCCCGGTGAGTAGTTAGCCGGTGCTGCATTGGTGCATCATGTCGACCCTCCAGGAGTGTCTCAACCCTGTAAGGTCAACATATGATGCATGAATGCAGCAGTGGCGAGTTACTTGCTAGGGCTGCATTCATGCATCATGACAACCAAGGACATAATGCATCAGGGCATGATGCCACCCTTAAAGGGTTAAGGACTCTATAGTAGATTGATGCAATGTGCTTTATCATCAAGATGCTTGAATGCAGCCCTTGAGAGTCACTGGTCCAGGCTGTATCCAAGCTTCTTGCTACCCTACCCTATGGGGTTGATATACACTCTTTATTGTCATGCCCACCCTTGGGAGTGTATCAACCACGTAGGGGTGGCATGGTGATTGGATACAGCACTAGCGAGTTACTCACCAGGTCATCATTCCTGCATCATGACTATAATGGGCATTATGCAGTATCTACTATGCGGACCTTAAATGGTTAATAGAGCCAGCATCAGCAAAAGGTTATTCTAGTATTGGGACATTGTTCTGCTATACAAAATTTAAATCTCTTTTTTCCTTCTTTGGTGTCCAAACATTGAAACCCTTCATGTCCATCCAGGTACCTTATAGTGACAGTCTTGGCGAAAGTCTTTTTCATCCCAAAGGACATTTGGTCCTGCAAATCTTCAATGTTGCAGGACTAGCTACAGTTACATTTTTGAAGGACCCAATTCCCACATATCTGGCAGTAAATGCATTTTAAGTATAACATAGTATTGAAAAGTACATACAATTTAGAAATAATCATATATGGCCAAATCAGGTGAGATGCATAGTTTTACACAGTATATTCTCAAACATATTTCAGCGTTAGAAACCCAACTAATTCTTCTGGTTTGGAAAAGCCCAAGATGTAACTGGACATTTGGTCCTGCTACACTTGCCCATCTTCCAGACCGGTGGCATTTTAGGTGGACATTGCCACTGTCCTGCATGTTTTGGCAAACCTGCAGTGACCTTGGTAGGGGATCAGACTGAGAACGCTAACTGTAAAGGTATAAAGGTGCACAGCTAGCACCCACACAGTGCACCCAACAGTGCCTGTTGTGTGCCGCCTGGGGCAGCACTGATAGTTGTACAATTGGCCTGCTCAGTGTATAACGTGCATGTTCACCCTGACAGCTATATCCCTGAATAACCTTCACAGCTCCATAGCAACTTGCCAGTGTTAGAACCTTCAGGGGTCTATCAACCCTACTTGTCAGTGCTTCCCTAGTACAATAAAACACTATTATAGTTGCAATAAAAGGATAATCTGAGCGTCTGACAATGCTATAGATCAATTTTGCTTGTATTTAAATTCACGAATTTTTGGATATTGTAGTTCTGTAGCTACAATGGATAAATATTCGCTCTGTGCATATTTCTGCAGATTTTAAACTTCTGCTAAATGTGCGAAAATCCGTAATGGCCTGTTGAAGCGCAGGGGTATCGTTTAAGCGCAGGTCTAGGACCCCTCTGAAATAGAAAATCTCTCTTTAGGCCACTCCAAATAATATCCTTGTTTCTCATCACCGAGCCATCACAAATATGATGAGGGCGCTTAATTTTTCTTTTTTTCTGGGTACCAAATAGGTGGGGAAATGTGGAGCGTTGGCAAACTAAATTAATTTCAGTGATCAAGAAATTATCAATCATCAAACATTGTAAAACATTTATGTTTTCTCTAGCTCAATGCATTCGCGACACTGTAAGCTTTAATTTGATACCAAATATGTCTGTATTTTCCATTTCTAATCATATATTTCACTAAAAATTGCAAAAAAAAAAAAAACTCAAAAAAGGATTTTAGAGATGCGCGTGGTGATGAGAAAAAAAGGATATTATTTGGAGTGGCCTTAAAGGGAATCATATAAGCGCAGGTCCCTGTATAAGTGCAGGGGGTAGCAGGTACTTGGAATTTATAAGCGCAGGGCCGCTTAAACGAGCCACTACGGTATGTATAGTGCGGAAATATCTCTATTTACAGTATTATCTAAGGTTGTGTCTCATAAGATCGTAACAATTGGCTAGTCTTTGACCAGGTGACGTCTTTGACCGGGTGACGTCTTTAACCAGCTGGACCCTCACCTCGTTCTGAGGGAGCCCACATACGTCTAGCCCCACCACCAAGACCTCACCTCGTTCTGAGGGAGCCCACATACGTCTGGTCCCACCACCAGGACCCTTACCTCGTTCCGAGGGAGCCCACATACGCCTAGTCCCACCACCAGGACCCTTACCTCGTTCTGAGGGAGCCCACATACGTCTGGTCCCACCACCAGGACCCTTACCTCGTTCTGAGGGAGCCCACATACGTCTGGTCCCACCACCAGGACCCTTACCTCGTTCCGAGGGAGCCCACATACGTCTAGCCCCACCACCAGGACCCTTACCTCGTTCCGAGGGAGCCCACATACGTCTAGCCCCACCACCAGGACCCTTACCTCGTTCCGAGGGAGCCCACATATGTCTAGTCCCACCACCAGGACCTTACCTCGTTCTGAGGGAGCCCACATACGTCTAGCCCCACCACCAGGACCCTTACCTCGTTCTGAGGGAGCCCACATACGTCTGGTCCCACCACCAGGACCCTTACCTCGTTCTGAGGGAGCCCACATACGTCTGGTCCCACCACCAGGACCCTTACCTCGTTCCGAGGGAGCCCACATACGTCTGGTCCCACCACCAGGACCCTTACCTCGTTCCGAGGGAGCCCACATATGTCTAGCCCCACCACCAGGACCCTTACCTGGTTCCGAGGGAGCCCACATACGTCTAGTCCCACCACAAGGACCCTTACCTCGTTCCGAGGGAGCCCACATACGCCTGGTCTCAGCTCTAAGAGTGGGGTAGGGCAGCCATGACAGTTAGTATGATTAACTGGTTCCCGGCGGAGGCCCATAAAGCATGCAGGGTGGCAACCAAACATGCTCGGCACCGGCCAACAGCGCATGCGCCGTGCTAGACCGGTAATAAAGGAGCTGATAGCTGTCATTATGGATGGAGGGTGGGGAGGGGGGAGGGGTGAGGGGTTATGGGGGTGTAGGGTGGGCAGGAGGGGTATAGGGAGGCTTCCGTGTTGGGGTGAAAGGTGCAAGAAGGTGTAGGGTAGCTCGACCTACAGTCAACCACTTATCTTGAGATATCCACCTCAATGTTGTAGTCGTTTCTGCATGATTGGCCCTCTTTTTGCGTATCACAGTACACTTTTAGTTTTTCTCTTTCCAGCAAAGGACAAATAGAGACCATGCCATACATGAATGACTATCCAATTAAGATGGATATCTCAAGGTATATGGCTAGCTCTTGGTCACGCTACCCTAAGTGAAAGTGCACAGGTGCATGATAGAGGTAGCCCGGTAAAGTGGATCTCCCAGGATCTAGCAAGTCTGAAAAGGGACAACAGGGCAGTGATAATAAAAGTCTTAAGGTCGGCTCTATGAGACCAGGGACTATCAATGTCATAAATGCCACTAAAACATCAGAAAAACTGGTCCTCAGTGATGGTTTTAGGTAGACCCATCAGGGGGTATTTCCCAGTATGGCGGCTCGCCTTTAGATGGTGGACAGACTTTAGAAAGGGGAGGAAGGGGGAAGAGGTCTAAAAAGGGGGGGGGGGGGATTCTAGATGCACCAGGTGCACATATATGTAGAAATCAATTATCTATAATTGGTCTTCTATCAACAGGCAATCCTTGATGTCTTATCAGCTGCTTCATTGACATTCTATTACCAGGCCCGTGTCCAGACCTCCAGATGGGGGGGGGGGGGGGTGACCTGGCTCCAAAAGTTGACCTTTTACCAAAAAATTGAAATAACTAGACATCCAATGGTGCATTCTGATGCATTTTGGCATGTAATATTCCACAGCTAAGGTGTGTAATTATCACCTACCATACTGATTTACCAGGGGTGGATCCAGGAATTTCTAGAGGATCTGGCTGAGGTAGTTGTTAATAATTACTGATTTGAACCGATTTGAACTGATTGGGTAATTACTTACACTGTGCTTGAGCTTAAGAACCTAACTCTAGGCTAGTTCACTCAATCCCATTTTATAGACTAATGCACCATGATAACCTGACTTTGATAATGCTTTGATGAAACTTTTGAATCTTTCTGATGTTAGACAGACATAAACTCCAATATGACATGGAAATCCAACAATTGAACTTAGATTTTACAAGAGATGAATGTACATAAGGCCAAAAAAGAGGTTTGTTTCAGGCAACAAACAAGCCTTTCTCTTGGGCCTAATGAATCCTGATATAAGATAGGTTATAGACGTTACAGATGTTATAGCTGATTGGTAAGGCTGCCCCTGGTAAGGCTCATCCACTCTATATCAAGGTTGGCCTCCCACGCCTGAAGCATGACCCTTTAAGGACGTTCATTTGTCTTCATGATGTACCGATGCAGCTGCAGTCAGTTACTTACCAATGCAGCAACGGTACAACATGCCAAACCTTCGGGAGTGTATCAATCTGGGAAGGTCGGCATGATATATAAATTCAAGGATACCACTTGTAGGTAGACAAAAGCTAGGAAGTCTTCAGATTTTTGGTGGATTTTTATGTAGGTAATACACATAATTCAAAACAGATACACCAGCGAAAAAGTAGAAATCCCTGCGCATTAAAGGTATATGCCGTCATTAAAGGTTACACCAAAAAGGCAGACTAGGTCTTCAATATCTTGTTCATTTTAATCATCGCGCTACATAAATGCAACCTTGCCTAATCACTCGTCGGTGCTGCATTGATACTGATCATGCCAGCCCTACAGGCTCCCGAAGATTCGGCATGATGCACCAATGCAGTGCTGGTGAGCAACTTGCCGACAAATGATATAAACCTTGATACATCATCCGGACCTTAAAGGGTTAACTCCTCCCCGAAGTGAACCAATCTGTAGCCAAAAGGAGCCCACCTTCTCCACCTCCACAGCTCCTCCCCCATGTTGTCTCCCTGAGTGATTCCCTAATACAAACCTCCACAGAGTAAAGAAACAGCGTCAAAAGGGAGTCCAGGTTGCCTCCAGAATGACTCTCCTCTCTAGGCGAGCCCAGGACCTTATGTGACTCCATTAGGTGAGTCAGGGAACTATGTGACTCCCCCAAGTGACTCCTTTAGGTCAGCAAGAGAGTCACCTAGACTCCATTGGGCAGCCTGGGCTCCCCTAAAGAGGGGAGTCATTCTGGAGGCAACCTGGACTCCCTTTTGACGCTGTTTCTTCTCTCTGTGTCCCCTACCCTGTTTAACTGAACCACTCAGCAGACATCACAGGTTCTCAAGGCTAACTTTGCCATTTTGGGGTTTCTGGCAACCATCTTAACCTTCAAACAGGTCGCTCAGTCAATACCACATTTTTTGATCATCTTTTGAGGGATTTTGACAAACTAGGGTAAGTTGCTGGAACTACCCCTAGCGTTCGTGGGGTGATCAATATATGAGGGGAATACATTTAGCTCTCACAGAGTAGATATCTTAATTAGTATCATTGAGAGAGTGAACAAAAATCAACTTTGGCAAAGAGTCGTGTTATGAGTTTCTTTAGTGCGAAAGTGATATCACAGGCCCCAGCTAGGTCCACAAAACACTACACTCTAAGAACAGTGTGTTGTGGGAACATGCATGAGGAGTTATACACACAAATTTGCAACACACTTTTGAGATCAACACACGTTTGGCAAAGAGTGTGTAGTGAGTAGTGTGTTACTCCAAAATGTGTGTTAAAAGTGGCTGCAGAAAAGTGTGTTGATAAGTGTGTAAACGTAACACGCTGTTCTTAGAGTGTACTGCTCACAATACTCTCACATGTGATCTACGTGTTTACACATGGGTTTGGAGTGTTGGTCAGGGGATCCAACACGACAACGACATGTGTAAACATGGTTCTATCATTGTTTAATTAATTAATCAACAACATATATACCTACCTGTACAGGAGAATCACATGGTAATATGTTAAAATGACCTTAAAACGGCCTTAATGACCTTAATGACGTCAGAGCATGGTGTTGGTCCTCTGACCAACACCATGAACGTTGGTCCACTGTTTTGTATTGTATTGTATTGTTTATTTCAGCATGTCACATTACTACATGATTTTCAATGACGAACTTATATCTATAGCTATATACATAGTATTGTCGTATACTTTTAGCCTTTGAGTTTCTTAGACCCATATGATCAAAGTTGTAATCACCGCTCAAGGTGTGTGCTTGGGCACAAGACAGCTAGTGCTGTGAAGTTAGAGAAATCTGTCAGGAAAACGAGTTCCTGATTAGCAGAAATTGTGGCGTACTTACACGTTGGCATTTAAATTCCAGTTATCATCAAGAATTTACTCATGTTTTGAGTGCATGAGGAATATTATTAGGTTGTGTGATTGAATGATAATTATGTAATAATGATATGTATATCATCAGGGAACCGGGAGACCCAGGGTATATTTGTTAGTGTGTGCTTGTGCACTTTTACCACTTCATATGGTTTATGACTGATGTGCTTATGCACCCATGATACTCAGTATCTTGATTTTTACCAGAGTTGCTGTGTGCTTATGCACTAGGCCTGTTCAGGGGGTTGGGCCTCCATGATGAAGTTCAATTTGCTGACCTTGCTTTTGAACTGAGACCTTCCCTGGATCTTCTGAGTGCCGTGTTCTAAGACATCCCACAGGATTTTTCCTCTGTAAAGAGGGGACTTTTTGTAGGTAGTCAGCCTTGGCCTTTCAACTTTCAACCGGATTTTCTTGTCGCCCCGAGTTCTGTCTGACACTGGGTTGACCACATACTCCGGGTTTTTAGACAGTTTATAGATATGCACAAGTAGTTGTAGGTCTCGTCGCCTAGATAGAGGATCTATCTTGCATCGACCATGTAGGGCCTCTTCAGATATGTCCAAGGGGTTTTTAATCCTTAGACATTTTCTGAGGCCCTGATTCTGTCTGTAGCCGTACTTGGTCTCTAACCATGCCAGAGTCCAGTATGAAGCTACAGTACTCTAGACCCGGGAGGATACAGTGCTTGTATATTGTGAGTGCGTCTAACTCATCTACTAGGTCCCTGATCATGTGATGCTTGTATAGCTCATACCCAACATTTTCCCTTAAAGATGCCATGTGAGGCTTCAAGGAGAGTGTGGAGTCTATGCAGACACCTAGGTATACGAAGGTATTGACGTCATCAATGGTCTTGTCATTGATGCTTAGCCTAACCTTTTCACTCCTGTCTAGTTTTGGTTGAGTGCCGTATATTACCTGCTTGGTCTTTTTCTCATTCACTGTGAGTCTATTGGTGCAGCACCATGAGTGGATTCTGTCCACATCCGGTTGTGCCCTAAGCTCAATTTCTTCATTTGAGAAACCCTTGGTGATCAATACTGCATCGTCTGCATAGAGCAGGATGTCAGAGTTTTGCTCAGATTCGGGCATATCATTGATGTATGCTGAGAACAGGAGGGAGCTTAGTATGGAGCCTTGAGGGACTCCATACCCAACCCTCATGGGCTCAGACACTTTATCATTTGCTCTAGTGCTGTGTGATCTGTTACCGAGGTAGCTGGCAAACCAACTCAGCGCGCTCTTGTGAACATTCATATCGCCAAGTTTGTCCACCAGTCTACCGTGGTGGACCGTATCAAATGGGACATGCATAGCCAACCATGATAGAACCAGAGGCAAACTCCTTCATTTGAACACTCAAAGAGATCTGAACAAACAAAAAGTCTGGTTATATTTCCATTGATCAGAACCTTCTTCCCTTGGTGTCTGTCACCACTATTTCATGTAATAGGATCAATCTTTTATTTGTATTCAAGGATGAGTGCAGTTCTTTTTTCTCCTATTCCAGATCCCAAAACCATCACCAATTAAACTACTATGAACAGGTTTTCGCACGCAGAAATAATGCAAAATGATGTGACATTCACCATTGATCACGTTTTCCTGTGCGCAATATTTCTTCTTTCCATATCACAGAAAGGCCATGTCCCGAGAATGAGAAAAGTAACACTTGAAGAAGCCATCGAGTTTCACACAATCTGCCTTGATGAGAACCTTCTTCTGCAAACAGTTCACGTCAAGACTTTAGTAAAGGTAATTGTCAGATTGGTAAGTTGTAAAAACGGGCAAATAGGTTAAACTCTGCCATGCACAGGCTTAAACTGAGTGGCATGCTTATGCTAGGGGTAGATTGTCTATACAGACAAGTCTCTCCATTTGAAGTATAAAGATGATGGTGGACTAAGCAGTTTGTATACTGCTAACCAGACGGCTCTACTGAATGCAGCACCAGTCAGTTACTCACCAGTGCTGCACTTATGCATCATGACGACCCAGGTCATGATGCATTTATGCAATATGCTGTCCCTAAAGGACATGGTCCGATTCTTAGGGCTCAAAAATCAATTTTGTTAAAAATGAACAAGAATGTCCAATATGGCCATACTACATGTCCTACCTATTTTATTTAACAATATTCCCCATAATTCAGCTTAGAATTCAGTCAATCTTTAGTTTCATGCCCAATTTAAGACTTTTGGAGTGCAAGCTATAATTTCCCCATTGAAAATACACTGTAAAATACTGTACCTGGGCCACGTTTGGCCCTCTAAATGGGATCTTATTGTCCATAATTGACATTGTTTTGTTCCTTATCCTCCTAATATGACATTGTGCTAACATTTGGAACACATTTAAGTAGGATTTAAAATTTGGAAAAAATCGGACCATGTCACTTTAAGGAAAAAGCTAAGAAATGAGCATTCTGTTGCCTTGGTCCTGAGGCCCTGCTGCCTGACCTGACATGACTGTGGTATAGCTCCAGTCACCAAGAAACGGCCAGTGAATACACCTACTTTGCCTCTCTAGTATACCCACATGAATTAGGCTGAGAAGGGTTTTCTTTTGTTCCAGGAAATTCATACATGCATATATACTAAAAATATTTAAAAATATCTATAATTGTTGAGCAATTTATATTTTTCTCATTAATATATGTTGGGAAAGTGTCCTTTTTGGCCATTTATACCCATAAATACCATTAAATTAGGGAGAATAGAACACTCAGCAATACTTCTCGAGGGCTAATTGTGGTTACTATTGTTGTCAGTCTTGCAATATAATAATATTTAGTAGACATACTGTACTAGAAACCATCAAGTGTTGGTTATAGATCCATTATGCTTGATAATGCGGGATAAATCCTCCAAATGTCAGCCATTTTGGATCAAGAAATATACTTTAGATCAGGATTTTGAGAAGCCCGGCCCCAAAAAGCATGATTTTATCATACATTCCGCATAGAACAGCTGACTTTTATCACATATAAACCTTTTATTTTTACAACAGACACATATTTTCTTAAGGGGACCCCAATCTCTACCGTTTTCATCATCACTGTCAGCATTTAATATTTTGGCCAAGTAAATTTTCATGTTTTTGGTACGTTTGATCATGCTGTACAAGTAATGGGGTGAAACTTCCATTTTGAGCCAAATGGCAAAAAAATGCAAAATTTCAACATTTCGCTTCCAACTTTGAATGAGTCTTTCTCAGAGACCAGACTAGATACAATGCCCTAAATGGTCTCATTTGAAAGATAATTTAGTTTCTGAACTACCCCTCTTGAAACATTTAGCTAAAAGGTGTCACTCTGGTTGTCATGGCAACTTCGCCTTGTAAAAGAGTGAAAAATTTGAAATTTCAACATTTTAGAATCCTCGTTGCCATGGCAACAGAATACACAATTTTTCAAAACTTTTTTCTCTAATGGAAAATTCATATTCCATGATGTATTAGCTTTAAATTGGTATCAAAACATTTTTAGTGTGCCATTTGGTCATTAAATAAATGCCATTTAACTAAAAGATGTAGATGAACTTTAAAACTTTTTACCTATACTTCATGACTGGAGCTATAGTAGGGGAGGGGTGTGTGGGATGAGTGCAGGAGGAGAGATGGGGTGAAATATTAATGTGTGTCCAGGGTGGACCACTCAGGCTGCTGTGTGTTATTTACTGCTGTCCTACTGCCGCCCACTGCACGCACCACATGAGACATGCTGTAGTAGTACATAGACAGAGCTGCACGCTAAAGTGACCGTGCCAGTGGTTATTGCACGAGAGGTGCCTGTCCCGTTCTGCACACTGACCGCATGCCTAGTGCAGAACGGGACGGCACCTCGAGTGTAATAACCACTGATGACGTCACTTTTCAGTGCAGCTCTGTATTTCTTTCAGGGTTTATCAATCTAAAATAGATATGAAGTCCATATTTGATTACTTTCATGGCATTTGTTTACTTCCGCGGTATTTGTTTACTTCTGTGGTACCGCTATTTTGAATTCCGCACAGGTCAGTTGACCTCGGGAGCGTGAAATACTGCCACAGAGTGAAATACGCCTGAGGGTTATTGCACGCTTCACTCACGTACAGCCCTCCCATTGCTTTAACCTTGACAGTCTGTATTCACCATGAAATAAAAGGTATTAGAAGTAGGCAGTGACCAGTCATCTACACACCACAGCTTGCCGGGAACAGGCTACAATGCGAGAGCAGAACATATCATAAAGTGGTCATGGGAACAGGTCCACACCAGTTAGTCAAACATACAAGAGCTACTATGTTTAGTTAAATATTATTATTCCACTAAATTAATGTTATATTCATCCCCTGTATCCACACTTATGCTTTGGACAGGTGAGGGTGACCGAATTTATGAAGTGTGGCTAGGTGCTAAGGGTGGGAGTAAGATATGGCCCTCTTAGACAGGGGGTACTGGTACATGAGATATGGGCATGTCTATTATATATGGAGGAGATAAGGGACTGAAGTATGAGAGGCAGCACAGCCACTATACACCCCCCTCATCCACCACACCACACCCATCTACACTGATAATCTAAATGCCACGTCTTTAGTCTGAAGTGGCTATCCCAGGTTGGTCACAGGGACATTGGTCAGGCATCACCAGGTGCTATTCAAGGAAGACTGAAGCAAAAAAACATAATGACTAATGCCTTACTCAAAAGGAATTAGCCTAAAATGGAAAAAACTAAGGTGAGTTGGCCAGTACGGATCAACCTGACAATATCAACTAACCTAGGTTGGTCGTATAGGGAGCCAAAATATGACTAACTTGGTTAGGCACTATAGTGACTGAGAGATTGGTCGTATAGGGAGCCAAAGGATATCAGTGCTCTACTGAGCCTGACAAAAAGGTCTGCAGTATCTTCCCTAGACAGTGCAGTGATCAACAACAGGTCTGAGGATCCCAAGCTCTAGTCATTTTTCAGCCCTTTAAGCACCGCATAGTGCTTTAGTTGGATATACCCAGTGGGGAGCTGTGACTGCCGCCCTGGTGATTGGTCGTAGGAGCTGCATGCCTGCATCATACGAACCCTGCATGGCTGCTATACTCGCATCCAATCGATAAGGCTGCAATCATGCATCATGTATTGCAATAAAGGTTATACCGCAGTATCCCTCCAAACAGAATACAAATCACATAAGTTAGTATCTTGTGTATTTCCTGGGAAAAACACAACCTATATACACAAGATAGACACTGGATAATTTCTAGAGAATAGTGAACGTGACATGTTCAATAGCGTTGTGTATATAACAAGAAATTCCACAAATGATGATGATGTGAATTTCCTGAGTTTCACTAGTTCAAGAAAGTCTTCAGAAAAGTTCTGAATTTCTCGACTTTCGCTCGCTCAAAAAGCAAGAAGTACCTGGGAATATGACCGAAAACGTTCAATAAACGTTCTGAAATTCTCGTAGGAATTATGAGTCAAGACTCAAGAATGCCACGAGTTCCACTCGAGAATTTGTTTGAAGGGTATGCAGCCCTTAAAGGGTCGACCTGCATATAAATAGAGCCCTAGCAGCAGCATACCCTGCCTACGGAGCCTTACATCACAAGGGTCTGCAATCACAAGGGTCTGCAATTATTTACACGAGGGACATCATTCTTCTTATAATTTGACAATTTGATTTGATTTGAAAAAAATGTATTAGGTTCATAGAAAGTTGCACAGATTTCCCTTGAGGCTTGACGGGCACTATACTGATGCTTCCGCCAGGCATAAACCCTCAAGTGCAGGAAAAGGGGGGGACAGGGGGATTGTCCACCCCCCTCCCCTATGCGATGTGCTGCCCTCCTGCCCCCCCCCCCCCCAAAAAAAAAGAAAAAAAAGACCCTACAATAATATTGTTATATTATTATATAATGTTATATTATTATATAATACAAATAACTCCCAAATTTTACCTCTCTTACATAGGGAAAAGTAGGATAATGTATCAATATAATTTGATACATTTAGCGGTGTTTTGATACACTTAGCGGTTGGATGGCTGACTACTATTGCACACCGGGCCCCATGGGCCCTCTCAATGAAGATGTGTTTCCTATGTCTCTTTTGTGTCATGATGCATGGATCAGAACTACCATCAAGTGCTGCATTGCTGCATCTTCAAACATGGACATGATGCACTAATGCAGTACCAGTTAGTGACCATGACGAAAAATCAACAAGAGACTTAAGATATTACAGCCTTTAAATGGCCCAACAGATGATTTATTTACTGCGAAATTCATAATAACAAGGAAAGGCATCCTCTGTATACTGCCCTCTTATACACAGACAGTCAACAAGGTTACCAGGCCCAGAGGGACGCAGTAAGGGGCCGTACAGTGTCTGGGTGCTTCATGATACAATAAGCAACGTTATGGATGCCCCAGACTCGTGTCGGGGACATTATATACTCTAAACCTATATATATTACAATCCCATACTCCCTGGTCCAGACACTGATAGCTATGGTATCATCTTGGGAGCAAGAAACAGTGATGAAGAATCTATACGCCTTTAACCCTTTAAGGGCTGCGTCGTGCTATATTGTGCTTGGCCATCCTGATCCATGAGTGAAACCATTGTCAAGTAACTTGTCAGAGCTGTATTCAAGATTCAGCACAACCAAAGAGCATAACAAAATAATGCACTATGCAGCCCTTAGAGGGTGAACCGAACAGCATTATGCATCACAAAGACAAATTAGCAGAAAGCCTTGAAGCATTATAGAGTTCCTCTGCATTTATGGGTAGTTTCATGAGTGAAGGTTTTTGATATTTCACCGTAGTTCAGTACAGTATGTATACAATATACTACTGAGAACCACTTTAGATCAATGATTATAGTGCTGTACATACCAGTCCTTCTTTATGAGCTTTCATCACATCACCACTCACCTAAAGGAGAAGAAAAACATCCACATTAGTTACAATAAACAGTGCTAAACAAAGAGGACAAGATCAATTCAAATATGAGATACATGCGCTGAAAAATGAGAGATGTTATTTTATAGTTTATTTCGTCTTTGCTGGATGAGAAGAAAACCTTTATTTGGCTGCTCACCATACTATAAAGTATGATTTTATAAAGAGGAGAAATTATAACCATATTTTGAATAAAAAATGAGGTGAGCAGTGTAGCAGAGAGGCTGATTTGTGTGTGGCTGTCTCTGCATGTTTTATCACTATACCCGCAGCACGGTCAGTAGTAGGGGAGGGTTGCTGCTTTATGATGACCATTGCCCATCGGGGTTTCCTCAGTGTGTACCACAGGCTTAAACTGAGTAGCATACTCATAATTACAGTAGATGACTGTGTATAGCACAAGGTATGACAGAGCTAGAGACCCTAGATGGCCCCATTATACCATGTGTTTGGCCATAGACAGGTGGCACCATCTGATGCCTAAAGTTGATGGGCCACTAAGAAGTTTGTAGATTGCTAGCTAGACGGCGCTACTGTCTATGTCCAAACACATGGTACAATAGTGGCACCTAGGGTTGAAAGATGATAGTGGTCTATCATACCTTGTGCTATATACAGTCAATCTACTCCAAGCACAAGCATGCTACTCAGTTCAAGCCTGTGGTACACACTGCAGGAAACCCCGATAGGCAATGGTCATCATAAAGCAGCAACCCTTCTAGCATAAGCATGTTACTCAGTTTAAGCCTGTGGTGTGCACCACCGAGCCGCAGACCGGCGTCTGTGTGATTAAGCAGGGCACGGTCATACACCCGGGAGCAGCGGGCCGCCCTGTCAACCCGCAGATATTAAGGGTTCTCTGAGGGCCCCCTAGGGGGCGCACAGGACGGAGGGGCAGGGCAACGGGTGTAGACAGCTATAGTGGGTCTAGTATCTGACCGCCTTATCTCTATAGGTTCCTGCATGAATATTTGCCTTTAAGCAATTTTGAGATGCCTTGGTTCAGAGGATCCTGATTTAGAGTGCTTAGATTCATTGTAGAGGCTTGTGTATCTTATGGGTCAAAACAAGTATGCAGCCTCTATACCAAGTTTAGCAGCTGCTAGCCTTAGCAACTGCTAAGTCTTAGCCTTAGCAAGCACTTGTTCGCAGTCTTAGCAACTGCTTAGTCCCAGCCTTAGCAACTGCTTAGTTCCAGCCTTGGCAACCGCTTAGTCCTACCCTTAGCAACAGCTTAGTCCTAGCCTTAGCAACCGCTTAGTCCTAGCCTTGCAACCACTTGGTCCCAGCCTTAGCAACCGCTTAGGCCTAACCTTAGCAACCGCTTAGTCCTAGCCATAGCAACCGCTTAGTCCTAGCCTTAGCAACCGCTTAGTTCCAGCCTTGGCAACCGTGTAGTCCCAGCCTTGCAACCACTTGGTCCTAGCCTTAGCAACTGCTTAGGCCTAACCTTAGCAACCGCTTAGTCCTAGCCATAGCAACCACTTAGTCCTAGCCTTAGCAACCGCTTAGCCCCAGCCTTAGCAACCGCTTACTTCCAGCCTTGGCAACCGGTTAGTCCTAGCCTTAGCAATAGCTTAGTCCTAGCCTTAGCAACCGCTTAGTCCTAGCCTTGCAACCACTTGGTCCTAGCCTTAGCAACCGCTTAGTCCTAGCCATAGCAACTGCTTATTCCTAGCCTTAGCAACCGCTTAGTCTTAGCCTTAACAAACACTTAGTCCCAGGAGATTTTATGATACCACTGACAGTTACAAGCCGTAACTAGGTTCAGCTAATATCAGATAGACTATAAGTAGTAGTGGTGCCAAGGTGAGTTACCCCTTGGTGTAATCATCCAGGGTGCAGCTCCCAGGGGCTACTTATAGTCAGGGCAGAGAGAGGTCCAGTAGTCTTAGGTAATAAGACTGAATAACACCAGGGCGTACCACGGTGTATAACCAGTCGTAGGAGTAGCAATTAACCAAGGCATTTAATAACCTGGAACCCTGGTAGTAACAAATTGTCTGGTTGGGCCAGGTATCTGGTTTGGGAAAGCCTACACTCTGTGGGGTAACTGCATGTCTTGGAAGGGGTTAGCACAGCATGTGTGATGTCACTTTTCGGTGGCTTAATCCTACAAACATGTCTGTCAGTCCATAGACTGATACTGAGCTTGTGTTGCAAATTACTGTCTTTACTATAGACTGAGCGGTCCAGGGGCGGCTAGAGGTAGGACTCTGAGAGCACTCCATGCCTCATATAATATGCTCCGTTATAGACTCAATTGTACATGCATGTAGAGAACTGAGGAAGGGCAGCCAAGATATTGTATATCTGGCTCTGGGCATTGATATACTTAAGTATCATTGGGATTTGGGGTATGGATGAAGTGGGTTTCATGGAAGTTAGGCCATTAAAAAAATACCAGTTTCTCATCACCGTGAGTGTGATAGAAATCAGGTTTTGAGACATTTTGCTTTGAAGAAATTGAAAAACAGGATGGAAATTAAGAAATATTGCCATGTTTGTTATCAAGCTAAAGCGTATACGGTCAGTCATGTAATGGGGTAGAAGAAACTCATATTTCTCCAACGTCTGAATATCATCGAACTCTGAGCTACTAAGATGCGAATTTTGGTAACAGAAAACATATTTAGGCCCTGAGGAAAGAAAGAAGGGAAAAGGAAAGAGCTCACGCATCATATTTCTAAGTGTTTGGTGGCCTTACTGCGTTTTGTTATTTTCCATATGTATTGAGAACTATAGCTTTACTTGCTAAGGTTTGATTTTCCTTAGCTCTAATGTTCTGTTCTGATGATTTCCCCTTGTGTAGAGGGAAATACCATGTAGGATGAGAGGAGTTTAGTAGTTATTACATGTAGTTCTGTGGTTAATGCCTCCATGTAAAAAAGTATAACTTTGCCACAAAGCCAACTTTCCCGAAGCAGGGAGCAGAACCTCCCATCAGGTATAAATCGTCAGTATATAGGGGGTACACATGGGCAGCCATTACAGCCATAACACAGGGACGGAATATCTGGTGGGAGAGTGAAACTGGGGGGGGGGGGGGGAGTAGGGGTCAAGCATCATGCTGCCCATACAATTATATTCAAGCCAGGGGGGGGGCGGGGTTGCTGGGGAGGTTGGTTGTGTTGTTAAGCAACCATAGAAGTATTTTAGTATTTATAGCCAATTGTAGGCTGATATCCTCCCTCTAAACAACTGAAGATAATGAAAGTTATTATCTTGTGTGTTTCTCGGGAATCACACAAGCTGTAGACATGGAAGATTCTTGAGAATAGCGAATGTTCCCAATGGCATGTTCAATGGTGATGTATATTTCCCGAGTTTTACTCATGCAAATAATATAACAAGAAATTCCACAAGTAGAATGATGACATGATTTCCTGAGTGTCACTCGTTCAAGAAAACATCCAGGAAACGTTCCAGAAACGTTCTTAATTTCCTGAGTTTGAAATGTTCTCAAATTCTCTTAGGGATCACGAGTCATGACTAAAGAATGGCACAAGTTCAGTTCGAGATTTTCTTTGCAGAACTAGCATAGTGCATTTGTAAACAGCATTGACCATTTTTACCGAAAGCACGCTTAATCTGACAGAAAAAGTAGTGGAGATGCAGCGCCGCGTGGCGCACTCTCCAAGCAGATTCATGGTTGGGTTTCGGGCTGCGCTGTGAGCTGGAGCCTCCTGATAAGATGGAGGTCAAACACCATGTGACCTGGTCACATGACCCGGGGTCAGAGGTCAATGGTAGCGGGAGTAAAGCAATCACCTGAAACAAAGTAGGCACAAAGTGCCGCCATTTCTCATCTCTCTCTGTAATATACGGTCGGGTTAACTCTTTAATGGCAGCAGAATTACTGAAAAAACTTTACATACTGTTGTCATCGTGATGCATGAATGAAGAAACTGTCAGTAGCTTGGCGGTGCTGCATTCACAAGCTGCACTCACTCAGTGTCGGCATGATGCACTAATGCAGCGGCAGCAAATTGCTCTCATGCACTGCATATGTGTATCATGACAACTAATGACAAGAAAGTATCATGCCGTTGTTAAAGGGTTAATTCAGCTGTGAGTGATTGTGGGTATTGGCCTTCATTGATCTCCCCCCCCCCACCGATCTCCCTCCCATGTCTGTAATTACAATCTACCTTTGATTAACTGTGCGGCATTTAACCGTGGAGAACTCAGAAGTTGCTGCAGGGAGAGGGTGGATGGGTGGGGGGGGGGGGTGGAGGGTTAGTTTACAGAACTCTTATATGGCTGCACTGTGGATCCTAGGACTATCAAGATCTGACATACTCAGTGGGCACAAAATTATGTTCAGTGTTGAATCAACATCGAATCAACATTGAATCAACATCGACAACCATTTATGGTTGATTCAATGTTCTGTGCCCACTGGGTAGTATCAAAGTGATGCAAAGGTTTACCATATCCCAAGGATCACTCTTAGCTTAGCCTCATGCCGGATCCAGATGCGCATTTGTATACACTACTCACAGGCAAATATATGTGTATCTGGTCATAAATTGCAGGAAAACCAAACTCCCATCTAGCACCAACTTAAGCTGGTTTTAAATTGTAAAGCACACGATCAAATTGCCCCTGACAACTGACATTTTGAATTCATTTCAAATACTTTCAAAATGAGTGCTTATTTAGTTTCTCTCACACCCCGCTGGTAGCAAGATGATGAATTGAGAGAGCAATCAGGAGACCAGTAGTACTAGGGGATAGTAAATAGCAGGGGAATGCTGGAGTTAAAACTTAATGAGGTCTGGCTATAAAGCCTCTACCCTCACTGACACACCCCCCCCCCCCCCCCCCCCGGCAGCTCGCAGTTGGCGCAGTGTGAACCGTATCAGTACATCATCCATCCTCTGCCGTCACTCCAGTCTAGTAGCTGGTATTCATCTTGCAGGCCTCTGCTGCTAGGGTGTAAGGTCCAAATGTATCATGGCCATTTGGTCTGGAATCTCCCACATTATTCGCATCTTATTGAGTCTTTGCGAAAACATGCAGGACAGTGGCAATGTCTGCCTAAAATGCCACCGGTCCAGCAGATTGGCATGTGTTGCAGGACCGAATGTCCAGTCACATCTTGAGCTCTTAACTACACTGTTAGAAGTAAGTAGTGTTCCTGTACAGCAACAATTGGGGGCAACTTTGGTTCCAGTAAATTCTGCTGTAGACCTACAGTAGAATCTACTGTAGACGCAGACCTGAGTTCTAAAAAGGCTCACATATTCAACATCTTGGAGATTTGAACCCCCAGGTTCCAATCCATAGTCCTGAACCAAGACCACTACGCCAGTGAATCCTGCATGTCAGGTGCATTGAAACACCTCCTACTTATGTGTGAATGGTAATGAGGTCAACACAGGATCCCTGGGGACAATTTTAGAACTAGACTGTTCATGTCTTAAGGGATAATATGAAAATTAACCTATTGCAGTAATGTACTAATAAGAACTGAACTACCATTAGTTGAAGTGTAATCTTGATGGCCTATGATGTTTTTCAAAGTAAATTTTACTATCTTTCATGCAGATTGTTGAGATATATTGGTCTTATCCTCTGCATATTTTCAATAGTAACATTTCAGTGTACCAAAATATATTATACTTTAGAATTGCATCAGGAGAAATGTAGTTAGTATGAGAGTTTCTGCCGGGACTGGAACCGCTGACCCTCAGACTACATCTCCCACGGCTCTACCGACTGAGCTAGAGGGGCAGTCACTATGGAGCCTGCATCATTGGGCTTTTGAAAAGATCAGGTCATATTTGAGCTGTGGAGTATGGTACTCCCTTCAACCTCTCTGCTCTCTCTCCCTCTGGTTGCTGGTTATGGGATTCGAACCTGCATCTACAGTAACAGAATTGTATGTGTACAGCAAAAGTTGCTGTATTATCTTTTACAGCTAAAGTACTGTATAGTTACAGCACATATTGCTGTTCACGAACAACAACTTTTTACAGTGTAGAAGAGGGTAATTTTGGAGACTGGGGAAATGTCCAACTCAGCCTTCAGCTCACTTTGGGCCTTTGTCTTTATTTCATATTTTTTCTATTCAAAATATGTTAAATTGCATTTGAATGACCAGATTTAAACAAATGATGAGATCTCAAGCGATGTGATACAGGAACACTGCATCCCCTGGGGGGCATGGAATATGGGATTTATGGTACTTATGCATAGTGATCGTTGTATCCACCAGTCAGTAGTGGCCGACCCACCGTTGGCCTTTGTTTTGCCTTAGTCATTTTTGAATATCAGTTCGTCATCCTGACCAATATCCCTATGACCGACCCGGGGTAGCCACTTCAGACTAATGGCCAGGGTTGTTAGATTATCTGTGTAAGGTGTCTCTACAGGATCCTCCCTGCGTGTGGAGGGGTGCCAGTGAGGACCACCTCCACCCCTGATGGACACCTCACTTGGCTGTCTGCCAACTATTGGTCTCCTCACACAACTCCTGAATCACATCCACCTTAACCCTTTAAGGACACATGTTGCTAAAAGATTACATTTGTCGTCATGATTCACCTATGCAGCCCTGGCGAGAAACTTGCCGGTGCTGCATTGGTCCATCATGCCCACCCTTGGGAGTCTCAACCTCATAAGGTCAGTATGATGCTTGAATGCAGCCCTGACAAGTTACTTGCCCGGGCTGCATTCATGCAGTATGACAACCAAGGGCATGATGCATTAAGGCATTATGCCGTCCTTAAAGGGTTAAAAACCTGACTGCCTTCTACAATGCTCAATCAGACCACCTTATTGCTGAACCAATTCCTGACGGCTTTGCGTACCTGTGAGGTTTGAATCAGTGAATAGACTGAATAAAGTAAGCAGGAGTTATATTAGGGAAGAAAGGTATAGGTGTTTGGTTAGAACTGTAGGTACACATGGATTAGCCGTCGATGAAAAGTAGGAAATCTTCCAAATGTGGCCATTTTACAATGATCACAATTCAATACAGAAGTTCTAACAAAAAAGTAGGAATTCCTGCAAAAGTAGGAAAGTCGCAACTTCCCATGAGCAGGGAATGAGGCAATGGGAGCTTGAAACCTTGTGGCAAGAAAGGATGACTTTCTGAGAGATTTTTGCATTTTTCCAGGAGTCTAACTGACACCAATTTAAAAATGACATTGAAATACCATCTTTTGATGTACACTCTTGGGAATCTCCTAGACTAGAATATGTGCCGACATAATCAAGATAAATAACACTTTGAGTATTCTGATATATAAATGTAAATACAGGGATGAAAGTGACCAATTTGTGAAAAAAAACTTGAAATGTCCAAATTAAGGCCCCTAGATGAAGGTCCTCTATAGTTAAGTACAGGTCTTTGCTACATGAAAAGAACCCTTGAAATCAGGGGAAAACTTGAAGAATTTCACCCCTGTGAATATCACATTTTCCTGCAGCATTGGTCTATAGTTCTTCCACCCACTGTGGTGGAGAGCTGGTTCAGGAATCGATGCCTACACCCCACCCCAGTGAGCCCCAGGTAATGCCCACTGATGATACCACCAACAAAGCTATCCTGGCGGTGGGCCACCACTCGCCATTCAATCCTTTAAGGACGGCATCATGCCTTAATGCATCATGGTCTTTGTCCTCTTGATGCATGAATGCAGCCCTGGTGAGTAACTCGCCAGCGCTGCATTGAAGCATCATGCCAACCCTCTGGGAGTGTCTGAACCCAGTAGGATCAGCAGGATGCTTGAATGCAGCCCTAGCGAGTTACTTACAAGGGCTGCATTCATGCATCATGATGACCAAGAGCATGATGCATTAAGGCATGATACCGCCCTTAAAGGGTTAAGCCTGATCGTCTAATATGTTGCCAAACTAGCGGTCATAGGACCATAACGATAAGCAGCTTTGTCAAAGTGCATTCGGACGTGAACAGCAAAAAATCTCTCCAACAAGTGGGTTACCCTTATTACCACTGAATGTAAGGGGGGGAGGGGGAGGGGGTAGGGGTGTACTATTATTGACTGTTACTGCATATAAAACCAACATTGCCAATAGAGATCATCATTTCAGTTATGAATTTGAAAGCAGGGCCCCTGGATAAAGCAACAAAGGGGCCTTTTTATTACCTCAATTGTGTCCAGAACATTCACTTGACATTTGAACATATTACCCAGCCTGTACAATTGGGCCAATATCTATTCTGATAAACTTCCTAGTTTGAGATCTCTCATAGATGGGGCTACAACTTAGTTACTATGTTTATCACTGTCCAGTTGGATATAGAAGGGAGATGGTAGGGAGTTGCTCTGTTACTTCAATAATATACCAGGGAGCAGTGAGGGGAGGGGGTTGAAACAAAATCCGAAGAAATCATCATACTGGTTCTGAATCTACAAGAGCAGTCTCTGGATAAATCTAGCACGGGGGTGGTCTCATTTGTATATAATAGGATTGATACATTCCCCAGCAGTCCACATGATGCACCAACGCAGTGAGTTATTCCCATGTCCCCTAGGGATTTCAAAAAATGCCTCTGTTAACTTCAATAAATCCCACCTCCACCGTTGCCGTGTTGATTTTAGGAAATTCCCCTGTTGTCCTGTTAATCTTTAAAAATCCCAATTTTAATAGATATAGCTGATATTCTATCTCATTAAAGCCCTAAAATGCCCATGTCCTATGTGAATGAGCCCTAGAATACCCTAGATTTAAAGATCTAAAACATTTGGTCGACATGTGAGCACTATGACTATACCCTATAAGGTGGTAGCTTGATTGATTGATTGATTTGTTTAATGTCCAGATGTACATTAAGTACCTCACGGGACATATCTCAAGTTGGCAAGGAGTCAGCCACAAATAGTGGTAGTCTGCCTTGCAGTAGTAGGACAGATATTTATATGCTGCTTGCCCAATACAGAAGTGACCGCATCTATGGATGATCGAATCTATGAAATGAATGACAGTATCTCTAGGAGATGAGGGAGAAAACTGCTACCGGGGCTTGTCCCCTACTCTTTTCGAAGGATAGCAAGTGTCCTTTTATTTGCCTGGTCCTACATACCCAGGCTAGTACCATAGTAGGCAGGGCCAGACAAACCACGGCATTTGATGTCTCAGACGTGGTTCACTGTGGAGGGATCCCATTCCAGACCACCAGCAAGAAGGCCTGGGCCTGAGCATATGGCCAGTGGCTGCCAAAACAGCTTACGTGACTGATCACAGCAGTAAGGCACGAGACCCCTCAAGTTTTGTCTCCTTTTACAAATCCGGTATGCCCATTGATATTATGGAAGGCTCCCGATAAAGTTATTCTACTCCTTCATGCCCCCATCATGAAGGTCCCCACTAACACAGGGGGAAGGTGGTAGCTGGTAACTGCGGTAGCGTGTGCCACTTGGCTGTGGGAGATATTGGCTGATTGTAACACAGGTTCTGATTGGCTGACAGCCTCCCCACAGCTCCTGCAGCTGCTGCCTGATTACAGAGAGTACACCACACCTGCTGTAGGGGTGGGCCGCTCATGGAGTCTGAAACTTTCAACGCTAGATAATTTGTGTGAGCTATTTCAGTTACAGTATCTGTGGGCTCCACCTGCATACTGTACTATCACTACTGTAAAACCTCGCCTATGGGCTGCGTCTAGTACACAAGTGCAGCCCCGGTGAGTACTGTAAACGTAGTTATTTTTGCGCTGTACATATTTTTCGCGATTCTTAAAAATGTGCGAAAATATGTGCAGAGCAAAAATTTATACGGTATTGAATTAAAGAGCCAAATTTCGGAAATTCACGAATTTTTATTCACGCGAAATTGTACTATTTAGCAAATACACGAAAATTTACACCAGCAAAAATATCTACGTTTACAGTACTCTCCAGGGCTGCATTCAAGCTTAATGCCGACCCTACAGGGTTGAGACACGCCCAAAGGGTCGGTATGACGCACCAATGCAGCACTCACCAGGGCCCGCTGGGGCTGCATTGGTGCATCATGACGACAAATTTCACCTTAAAGACGGCATGATTCCTTAACCTTATCATACCCTGGTTGGAATAATGTATGAATGCAGCCCTGGTGAGTAACTGACCAGGGCTGCATTCAAGCATCATGCCAACCCTACAGGGTAGAAACACTCCTGAAGGGTCTGTATGACCTACTAGTGCAGCACCGGCGAATTACTCGCTGCGGCTGCATTGGTGCATCATGACGACAAATGTCATCTTTTCGCAATATCTGTCCTTAAAGGGTTACCTCAATGAAACTATAAATACCCCCTCAATCATGCCACCTGCCTGTATAAACCACTCACCTTGTAGACACCGGTCCCCTTAAAGACGGCATGATACCTAAACCTTATCATATCTTTGGTTGGCATAATGTATGAATGCAGCCCTGGTGAGTAACTCAACAGGGCTGCATTCAAGCATCATGCCAACCCAACAGGGTAGAAACACTCTCAAAGGGTCAGTATGGTGCACCAATGCAGCACCGGTGAGTTACTCGCCAGGGCTGCATTGGTGCATCATAACGACAAATTTCATCTTTTCGCAATATCTGTCCTTAAAGGGTTACCTCAATGAAACTATTAATACCCCCTCAATCATGCCACCTGCCTGTATTAACCACTCACCCTGTAGACACCGCTCTCCTTAACCAGTTACCTGCTGCCGCCTGTATAACTAATGGCCTCAGTGTGTTAGTGTGGGGCCCTGGAGGAGGCTCCTGATGGAGGGGGACATGCCATGGAGCCATCACAACAAGCTGGGGTACTTCTGGTTACAAACCCACAGTATGTCTGTACAGCAACTTAAGGTAAGCGGAACTGACATTGAGATGAGCAGACAGTTCTAGGCCAGCCAAGTTTAAGCTCTGGGCCAGCCAGGTTTAAAGCCCTGGGCCAGCCAGGTTTAAAGCTCTTGGCCAGCCAAGTTTGAAGCCCTGGGCCAGCCAAGTTTAAAGCCCTGGGCCAGCCAAGTTTAAAGCTCTGAGCCAGCCAAGCTTAAAGCTCTGGGTCAGCCAAGTTTAAAGTTCTGAGCCAAACCCACAGTTTGTCTGTATAACACCTTCAGGTAAGCTGAACTAACATTGGGATGAGCCGACAGTTCCTGCCCAGCCATGTTTAAAGCTCTGGGCCAGCCAGGTTAAAAGCTCTGTGCCAGCCAGGTTTAAAGCTCTGTGCCAGCCAGGTTTAAAGCGCTGGGCCAGTAAACCGTAGAGCCAAGTGCAAACAAAATTGAACAATTCAGGTCATTAGGTTTAAAGGTTTAGCAGCAGTCAAGCTAATTCCAAAAATCGTAACAAATATGATGCTAGCTATATGCCAGCCAAGCTTAAAGTTGCGTGCCAGCTAAGCTTAAAGCTGCATGCCAGCCAACCTTAATGCTGCAATGCAGCAGCCAAACCTAAGGCTGCATGCATGCCAAAAGGCCAAAGCTAGATGAAAACCAAGCTTACAACTCTGTCCTAGCCGAGTTTAAATCTATAGGTATCCAAGCCTAACGCTGTGGCCAGGCAAGTGTACCGATTAATACTCCAGGCCATGCAGTCAAGCCTACATACAGGTGTAACCACCAGGTTTACAGGTGTGGCCCCACCTTACAGTATCAGACCAGCCAAGGGCAGGGTTGTATGCTTGTCAAGGGTACCCATGTGGTTGTTTTTGTAGACAGAGCTACATGAAGGGCGGAGTAATCTCAACTATTGATGTCTAACCTTTGCTGAACTGAGGTTTGCATGACTTCATGCATGTGGTGCCTTGTCAACAGATTTATCTGCTGTCAGAGTAAGGTAGATGGTTGTGGTTGTACCTTTAACATTGCTGTTTATGACGCCTGGCATACAACCATAACGTCCCTCATACCACTGCATCTCACATATATCCTGCATGTCTATAGGTTTATAAATGCCACAGTCTGTCTATAGCCATTATACAGAAGAAGGTAGAGAAAGATTGAATGAACTTTAACAGGGGTCGGATAGAAGTTCACCTCTATATTAGATACAATGATAACAGTCAGAGACAAAGGTATTGCTTCTTGGTAGATGTGTAGAAAAATACCTCCATTTTAACTACCATTGCAAATCAGTCCTAGAGTACTGTTTGCCTGATGGTGTTAGTTAAGGCTGACACAGGGAAAAAAAAGTTCCTGGTACTTGGCATGTGGAACCTGATCTGATTTTACTTTTACCTTTAGTGGTACCACAGCTGCGCACCACCTTACCTCCTAAATCAACATAAAAAACACACAAACAGTGAAAGTAGTGTCGATATATATCATCACTTTAAGGGAGAGGTCATTTTTTTAAACAACGGTGGGGGGGAGGGGTGTTGGTGGATTTGGGGGGAAATAAAGAAATTTGGACCCGTTGTAGGGGGAACCAAAGAAATTTGAATCCCTCTTCACGGGGAGACCAAAAGAATTGCAACCCCTTTTAGCGAAAAAGCCTTCCCATTACGGGAGCTCAAAGGGGTCAGCCACACTTAATTCAACCTGCCTAGGGAAACTAAAAAAGATGTCGACGGGCTCGTACATAGATATCCATCAACTCCCCTGTAATTAAAAAATGTCCAGTCCCTAACCTAGAATGGTGGACTTTCAGGTACTTTTAGTGATGACCCTGATCTGATATCACATTTTATCTACAGTTGTAGCACCTGGGTACCACACATGTCCGCTACCTGGTGGCTTGTTCCATAGTCAGCAGCTATTGGAAATAGAGCAGGAACTTATCAGTGCCAGGTGCCAGTAATACCCTACACTACCAAGCCAGATGCCAGTAATACCTTCCAGTACCCAGCCAAGTGTGAGTTGTTTTGCTCCTTTAGCAGGAAACTATATATGTGCCAGGTCCAAGCAATACCCTACAGTACCCATCCAGGTACCAGTAACACCCTCCAGTACCCATCCAGGTGTGGGTTGTTTTGCTCCTATAGCAGGGACCTACCTGAGGCAGCTCTAGGGTTGTGGATACCGTGAAACAATCAATAACTACACACTGCCTGACCCTGGTGTGTATACCCGTATAAAAGGGTGTCTCCGGGGAGCGAACTTAACGCGTTAACCGTTTAAGGGAGCCATGATCCCCATGAATGCAGCCCTGGCGAGTAACTCCCCAGGGCTGCATTCAGGCATCATGCTGACCCTACGACTACAGGGTTGATATACTCCCGAAGGGTCAGCATGATGCACTAATGTAGCAACAGCGAGTTAGTTGCCGGACCTGCATTGATGCATCATGATGACATATATCAAGGGTTAAGGACCCCATGATACATCATGGCAACATTTGTAGTCATGATGCACTAATGAAGTGCAATGACGTGCCAGTGTTACATTGGAGCATCATGCTGACGCTTTGAGAGTGTATCAAACCAATTATGCTTGAATGCAGCACTGGTGGGTTACTGCAGGCCTGCATTAATACAGTTCTTAAAAGGTTACTACAAGTATACATACCTCAACACCATTACAAATACATGTGTTAAGAATTTAAGAACCCAGTCAATTGAATTCGATCATCAACAAGTAGGTTATATAAAAATGCAAAGATGATAATGGTTTTATTTTAGTAGTACTAAGGTTAAGTCCTGCCTAACACTACATAGGTCGCCCAAGCCTTGAAGTACCAGAGATAAACACGTATAGTATGAGGTAATTTGGCAGTTTGAAAAACATGGGTGTGTCAAAGTAGAAACTAGTTAATTTTGGGTTCACCAGGTTTCTATCAATGTCATTCTCAATATGTAAAGGCGGTTACACCCCTGGAGGTATGGTGCTGGCACGCCTTGGTTGTTCTAAAAGTCCGGAGTAAAATAATCTTCTTCAAAAATGCAAACAAGCAAAATTATAGGAAATACAATGAATTTGCCTTGCTAAAAATCCAAATGGTTTAACATAGCAGTGTAAAAAAGAACGAAAGCATCCTGTTTTTTTATGGGTTCAATGACAAAACGAAAATTGGAATGATCTATTACTCTCAAAGATAGGGTACACATACAATGCAGATTGTACTGTTTACCTACACCAAACTGTACACCTAGAGTACATCCTACTGTGTACCTAGACTGAACTTCACACATACAGTAGATACCTACACTAAACTGTAAACACTTTCTACCATACACCTACACAAGAGGCAACCAACCCTTTACACCTTAGGTGTGCGTCCCTTACCCAAGTACAGGTTTATTCTGGGTTCTTCCTGTATACATTAACCCCATTTGCCGCTTCTTCATCTGCCCCTTTCTCCTCCCCCTGTTTGATGTACGCAGTAGGTGTAGAGACTGACGTCACAGAGATGAGAGGGGGGGGGGGGAGGTGCAGCCCGGGGTGGGGGAGCTACTCTCAATAAATGGATAACTACTGCAGAAAGCCTGTCAAGAGCGGTGGCTCAATTTCCATTACATTTTGGAAAGGGAGCCGGTCAAAGGTCCTCAAGATCCTCATATGTAGGGTGGTGAAAATTATAATCTTAAATTGAGTATTTAAAGTGTGAATTTCTAACTAATTGTGGAAGTCTTAGGCTTGCAATAGTAGCCCTAGACAGTTGGCACTGAAACACCTACCCGGGAGGTGCAGGCAGCTGAGGCTGTTGGCACAGAGCCCAGTGTAGGTGGCCATTTGGGGAACTCCACAGGGGGAAGAGGTTGGGCAGGTCTGTATAGCAGAGAAAAAATTCAACTGGTTCCCTTAATCTGGCCCAAAAGGGTGTTTCAGTTTACCCGACCCTACTTAGCAAGAAAGGGCCGACCTTAAAAATGTGTTATGCAATTTTGAAAAGACTCACCATTTTTGGCCAATTTAAGGCTATCTTAGAGTTGGGTTAACGCTCCGCGAGCCAAGGCAGTGGTCGGCCAGTCGGCACTGGCATTTGTTGAGTCTATTTCTTGGTATTTCTCATGCTAAGGTTTTAAAAAGAAGTTTGCAAAAAGGAAAGAAAACTGTCATCTTTTATTCTTTTGGCCTCGGCAGATGTAGTCCATCTAAGTTATCTCAATCTCAATCCTTGCAATATATTCTCATGTGTACAACTTCATATTCCATCCATATATATATCCATGGTATAAAAAGAAACCTTAGTCTGACTCGCGTACATGCCACCGCTCATATGTTTTAAGGTGATGTTAGCCATGCTGCATTTGCAAAAAGATTGAGCGTGTGAGTGACCTCACAGATGACTCAGGGAAAGCTGGATTTGTAGCTTATCATGTACTTAGATATAATGTTCCCTTATAATCATTCATTGGTCAATTCTGGTATCAAAAATGAATTCCTTGTTAAAAAGTACCCTCAAGTCATGTGTCATACATGTATGTTATTCCATATCAGGCCAGCAGGTGGGTGTGGGTGAGCAGGTGGGTGTGGGAGAGTAGGTGGGTGTGGGTGTGCAGGTGGATGTGGGTGACAGATGCAGGCTGCGGGCGTGTACCGCCTTCTGTCCCTATCAAAAAGCCAGTCGATCGGACTGTAAACGGCGAAGATTTGGGTGGTACAATTTCGCTCTGCACACATTAAGATCTAGCGCAGTACAAGAAGTAACAGTGGCGACACCGTGTGCATCACGGCTGGAACAGGAACTATACGGGACTAGCGCATTAGGCTATGGAGGCCGCCATATTGGCTCAGAGCAATTCATTGTGGTTAGGCCCCCGACTCCAGAGCAGTGCATCATGGGTGAATTTCTTATCAGCACCTTTGTTCTAGGTGTAAGGGGAGGGGGTTAACCTGATAAGGAGATAGGGGTTCAGCCCCCGACTACCTGAAATACCAGGATGCAGTGGCACCACCCTTTTGGAACTAAAATATTTTTTGGTGGTGCTCTGTGTTGGAAACTTTTATTTAAATTTAATTTAAACGCTTTAGATGGTTTTTATTGTGTGTTTGAGGGTAATTCCACTGTAGAAGATGGCATTTCTGCATGTGAAGAGAGAAATATGGGAGACTTTGGCAAAAGTAGTGATTTCTATCTTTGCTTCAACACTGAAGCCTATGTCCCTTTCATTTAGAGGGTAGCAATTTAAGAGTACTTAACAGTTTAAGGAAAAGAGAGAAATCAGTACCTCTATTGCAGGCCAATTACAGCGTGAAGGAAAGATATTTCAGATTTCTTTTCGAAGGAAACATTTGTCCCCTGACCTTGCCCATCTGTCTTTTTTGTCATCTCATGTCTGTCTGTCATACAGGCTGAATGACAGACATTCTGCTATGTAACAAAAACGTCTTAAACCTTGGTTGAGTCGTTTAGTATTACTCAGTTACCCTGAGTCAACTACTTACTATGGCAATACCTGTGATGACAGGAATCAGTCCTCAGTATAAACTCTATGTATTTGATTCTCCAATCCATACAGGCTATTCTCTCCTGTTCCTATACACTAGTAGTATATGAAGAGCTTTAGTAGACCCAGGCCATACCCTCCAAGTTAGGGCCATTCCCTACAGACTGCGTAGGACAGTGACAAAAGGGACACGCCTCCAATCAATTCTAACCCTTAAGGGCTAAATACTGCTTTAATGTGTTAATTGTTTTTTGCTGTCATGGTGCATGCATGTAGCCCTGGCATGTAACTCGCCTGTGCTGCATCATGCCAACCTTTCTGGGTTGATACATTCCCAAAGGGCGGGTATGATGCTCGGATGTAGCCATTACATGGTGAGTTGACTCGACAGGACTACATTCATGCATCAGGACGAGGGTGTGGCACATTGAACCACTATACTGCCCTAAACCCTTTAAAGACAGATGTCGCTAAAAGATGACATTTGTCGTCACGATGCACCAATGCAGCCCTGGCGAGTAACTCGCCGGTGCTGCATTGATGCACCATGCTGACCCAACAAGAGTGTCTCAACCCTGTAGGGTCGGCATGATGCTTGAATGCAGTACTGTCGAGTTACTCGCCAAGGCTGCATTCATGCATCATGACGACAAATGGCATGATACATTAAGGTATCATGCTGTCCTGAAAGGGCTAATGGGTAAAAACTTACCTTTTCCGAAATCCCCATGCTGCCTCGTCCATTGTTTCTACCCTATTCTGACCACGTCCGCCCGTGCTCTGTATCGACACCCTATTCCCTATGGGATCTCAGATTAATTTTATTACAGGTTCGTATTACACCCTGAGGAGTCCCTGCCGGTCTGTGAGTGGTCTCATGTCAGATACAAGGTATCTTGTAATACTTCAGCCATGCTATCCAAAAATCCTCCATTGAAACATATACTATAAACATATTTTATTTCGCGCTTTACATATTTTGGCGAATTCTGCGTCTCTTAAAATCCACAAAAATATGTACAGCACAAATATTTGTTATGCAACTACCATATTTTAAAATCCGTGAATCAAAATCAGCAGGAAATTGTAATTTTTTAGCAAATCTGCTGAACCTTATAAACACCACAATATCTATGTTCACAGTACACTGAAAATCGATAGATTGAAAGGGTTAGTCAGAACAGACTAACCTAGGTTGGTCATATGAGTGTCAGTCACAATGGCAAAGTTATATTCAAAAATGACCGAGGGGTCAGTCAGTGGTGGCTAACCTGGGTTCATCATTGGTGTGTTGTATTTGTATACCACTAGGTGGTGCCACCTGTGATGACCACTGAGTGGCTCCCCCTGGAAATAAAAAGACTAAGGTGGGTTGGTCAGTAGTGACCAACCTGACAATAATAACTAATCTAGGTTGGTCGTATAGGGAGCCAAAAAATGACTAACTAGGTTAGGCACTAGTGACTGAGAGATTGGGCGTATAGGGAGCCTAGGAATATCAGTGTACTGTCATGGTGAGGGCATGACCTGAAGCATACTTCACTTCAAGATGCCTGTCTCCTTGGGCTTGCCTTTTATTGTGGTTCTTATCTAGGGATCTCTCCGCAGCCAACCTATTAAAAGTGGAGAATTTTCATCTTATGAAGTGTTACTCAGATCTCAGTATAGCCCTATCTATGGCAGATTCAAAACTAAGTGCTGTACCAAGCCAAGCTAGGTTATTTTTTAAATTTCAATTGATGATTTTGGACACAATATCAAAACTAGATGATAAAATTCTCTGCCATCTCCCTTCTATATCCAATGGACAGTGGTAAATATAGCAACTATATTGTAACCCCGTCCATGAGAGATTGCAAACTGAGTGACTTATCAGAATAGATATTGGCCAAATTGTACAGGCTAGCTTACACGTTCAAATGTCAAGTGAATATTTTTGACACAATGGAGATTATAAAAATGCCCCTTTGTTGCTTCATCCAGGAGCCCTACTTTCAATTTCACAACTGAAATGATGATCTCTATTGGCAATGCTGGTTTTATACGCAGTAACAGCCAATAATAGTACACCCCTACTGCCTCCTCCCCCCTTACATCCAACTACACAGTGGTAATAAGGGGAACCCACTTGTTGGAGGTAGTTTTTCCTGTTCACATCAGAATGCACTTTAACAAAGGCAGTTTGTTGCTATGGTCATGTGACCGCTAGTTTGGTGGTACATTAGCCAAGCAGCCTCAGATAGCTAATCCTGGCCCAAGAACCTGGGCTGGTGGTATCAGTGAGTATGAAGTATAGCCCTAGGTCGTCATGATGCATGAATGAAGCCCTGGTGAGTCTACTCGCCAGGGTTGTATTCAAGTATCATGCTTACCCTTCAGGAGTGTATAAGCCCCATAGGATATATACATGATGCCTGAATGCATCCCTTGTGAGTTACTCAACAGGGCTACATTCACGCGTCATGATGACAAAGGCGTAATGCATTAACGCACTATGCGGCGCTTAAAGGGTCCAGCATTGATTTCTGAATGGGTGCGCAGCGCAGTGTGGTGGAACTATAGACCGAAGCTGCAAAAATGACCTAGCCTTGGCAAAACTCCACGCCATTGACATACATGTACATCATACTTTATGAATTGAAGCTGGGTTATATCACACAAAGCTGAAGGCTAAGTGTGCTATGACCCGGCCTCAACACCTTTTAATAAGGTCCCATTGCATCGTGCCTTGCTTAAACCAGACCCATAAGTATCAACCTAGTAATAACCAGATAACCTCCTCACACCTCTCCCCCAATTATATCCTCTGCTCACTTTACTAAGTTAACTCACTGAGATTAATCTCCAAGGTGTAAAGGTCGTGGAAAAATCATCTGGAGAAAGCGGGAGTCAAACCCACGACCTCCTGACTTTTTTTTTTTTTTTAAAGTGTTTATTAGGTAATTAATTACTTAACGTAATTACATGGATTCGGCGCATTGCCGTTCTTCCACCAAGACCTCTATCTTTTGCAAAGTCTTGATGAATGAAGGTATTTGCGTGTCATGTCGTATATAATTATTTCACCAATAGCAATGTAAGTATAAAAATAAGTTACATTATGCTGATACAATCGAGTGATGAGATGAGATGAGATGAGAGGTAGTAATATATATAACAAAACAGGGAAACAGTTGCATTAGAATTACATGAAGCATGTGTCGAAATCTAGTTTGATTGCCCTTTTAAAACTAGAAAGGTCTTCCATCAACGTATACTTTGACTTCAGACTCCGAAGCCAAGTGCTCTACCACTGAGCTACATCCCCGTCTGACAATCTGACCACGCCGTACGTTATTGAATAGGTATAGTACGGAGGGGAGCCGGATTACCCAAGTGATACCCCCTTGCGGGTTTACCACCGAGGCCCGGATAATCCGACCCCTACACTGGTATAATAAAAAGCTTTTTTAGGATTGGCCTCAGCAATATGGTGCTATAATTGAGGGGTGCGGGAGTCAATGTAGAGCTCAGGTGATCTAAGATTTATACCTCAAGGCCTTTGGTTGGCAGAGCGCCAAGTGAGGTGCTCATCAGGGGTCAGGACACTGCTGCCAACCCCAACCCTTCACAACCCTGGTCGACAGAAAGTAGGAAATGTTGAGATTTTAGACACTTTTAGGTAGGATATCAACCTAATTCGATACAGAAATTTTAGGGAAAAAGTAGAAATTTCTGCAAAAGTATGAAAAGTGGCATCTAAGCAATCCCAACCCTTCACCACCATATCTCCTGCACCAATGCAGCACTGGGGAGTACTCGGTGTCGCAATGGTGCATCATAACCTTTGGAGCTGTATCATAGGGTCAGCATGATGCTTGAATGCAGCATTGGAGATTTACTTGCCATGACTGCATTCATGCATCATGACGACAAAGGACATAATGTATTAACACTCTCTGTGGCCCTTAAATGGTAACGGTAATGTTCTCGGCGTGAGAATAGGATCAGTATGGCAATCTAGCGTTATGTCACGTGGGTCTACCATTTAATATTTATATTTGACGTTTAACCCACTGATAAGACACACAAGTATGGGTACCAATAGGGGACACACAGTGGACAGGCTTGTAACATCAGCTCTTATCAGTGCTTGTTGCCGTAACCAGCGCACCTCCCTCCAGACCCCTATATAGTGTCAGGGTGAAAACAGGAAGGGATCGGTAAGAGAATACCGCTCTGCGGCTAAAAGGACAATGGTAAGTTTGGCTCGTCTTCTCTGGTTACCATGGCAACCATCTCGTGGTAGTATCAATATATGGCTTCTTGACAGATGGGGCGGGGTTGGAGGGGGAGGGGGTCCTATGGTAGCATATCTGTGCAAAATGAGCCCAGGACTTGGCACAACATGTAACCTTGTACAATCCCTGTTAGAGCTAACTTGTTTTCCTTTTGCCTCTCAATATTTTACACATTCCTCATGTTCTCCTTAGCTGTAATCCCGATCCACTGAAACTTCAATTGTCATGTTTTGGTTATTGGTATTTAGTACTTGTTTCAGAAACTGTCTTTGACATGTGTCAATAACCGCCATTTTAGATTTGAATCATGCCAGTATTTACTAAAAGAATCCCAGGATTATAAGTGAATGGAGGCTTGATCAAGGTGAAGTATTCAAGGATTATAGGGGTGAACTTTTGAGGCAAAATACCCACAGGGAGAGATTTCATGTCTACTAGTGGCTGTGTCTCACGACCTTGGGCCAATGTTTTTGTCTCTGACTGGGTGCCAGCTCTGACCGGGTGCCAGCTCTGACCGGGTGCCAGCTCTGACCGGGTGCCAGCTCTGACCGGGTGCCAGCTCTGACCGGCCTGAATAAAAACGGGTTATTTAGGGCAGATGATGATAAAAATGGACAACCAATGACTAGTTTAGAGCGTTATAACATCCATTAACCTTTTCAGACAAATTCTATCTACATCTGCCCCAAATAACCCGATTTTATTCAGGCCAGTCAGAGCTGGCACCCGGTCAGAGCTGGCACCCGGTCAGAGCTGGCACCCGGTCAGAGACAAAAACATTGGCCCAAGGTCGTGAGACACAGCCTTGTATGAGCCGTAGGCCCTACTACCAATTTCAATACACTTTCCCAGCTATGCTCAAGGAGATTAACTACCGTGACAGCCTACCTTCTACATCTGTTGAAGTCTTCCAATTGAAGCCCCTGTATAAAGGTCCTCTATAGTTAAAGCTTGACCGTCATGGTTGAAGTGAGGCCAAAAGCACTTTTGGATATAGTTCAGTTTTCATTGACATGAGGGCTCATAAGGGCTGGGAGCTCAGCTCTTACAGTTACTGGCACAAGATAGGGTGAATATGTTGTAGCTGGACAATGCTCATGGACCCCTGTCCAAAAACTGCTGCCCTCTGGTGGAACTCTTATTTTAGTCCATGTATGGAAAATGCTGAACTTATTCCCTGACGGCCTAGCTTTAAGTACAGTCTTCACTTTATGGTTTAAGGGTTGACTGTGGGACACAGGTATGAGTGATACACATCACCAAGGGTGTATATGTTGTACAGTTGTGCCTCCCTAGTGGGTGACACTAGTGGAGCAGGGACTACATCAGAGCAGGTCAGTAGTAGTGGTCTCTGCTATCTCCAGGTGCCTGGAAGTCCTGCTGCTGACCACCTTATCTCGTGACGCACAGCTCGGTCATCTCTGGGGTTTGTTGCCCTTATCCTGTGGATATGTCAGTGGTGTAGGATAAGGGAGGGGGGAAGGGGTCCGCCAATCACAGATGAGTGGGGGACCTGAATATGGTTCCCTCACCCCCACCCACATATTTTGGGGCCTACTTTTTTTAATTGCCAAGACCCTTTACTATAATACACAAAATTACCAAACCTCACCAGCGGCCCCCAATCAGAACTACAGGACGCCCAAATACTACTTTTCTATACAACTCCTATATAAGTTAATGTGTTTGCTATGATGCATGATCCGATGCTTAAAGCTGGATTGGGTGGGGCATCCTGGGCCCCCGAATAAGGATTTTCTCCCTATGCCTCTGTTATGTATAGGTTTATTACTAGGAGAGTCAAATTCTGTAAAAGCCACATGGTGCTTTTATGCTCGATGAAATTTGTCATCATGATGCATGAATGCAGTTCTTGTAAGTCTACTCACCTGGCCTTCATTCCTGCATCATGATGACAAAGGGCATGTCACATCGAAGCATTATTTCTGGGAGAATCTCTGGGAGGGTCGACAAGACGCTATATCACCTTACTCTATGTGGAACACTGATCTATGAATGCAGCACATGTAAGGCTACTCTCTTTCCCAAATCCTTCCGAAGGAAGGCTCTGGTAACAGCCAAATGACCTTGACCTTGGGATTTTGCTGGTTCTGGGCAACCCCTGCTGGTAGCCTGGAACCAGCGGACAGGAACAGTAAATGGAACTAGAAAGTCTGATGGTAAGATACAGTAAAACTACCATCATACATTCCTGTTCCTGTCCACTGGTTCCAGGCTACCGTAAGCAGGGGTTGCCCAGACCCAGCAAAATCCCAAGGTCATTTGGCTGTGACCAGAGCCTTCATTCTGATGGATTTGGGAACGAGAGTAAAGTAAGGCAAGTAAATCACCGGTGCTGCCTGACACCAACATGGAATAGTGCATTAAATCAACATACATGCTTCGCCTGAGGATTTGGCTTACACTGAGAAACAGCATTGCATGAATGCGTGAATCAAGTAATTTAAATACTTTAAGGTTAAATGCCCCTTAAAGCCACTTAAAGGGGCATTCTCACCACTCGCACTTACCACATAGTAGACTAGATCAGTACTAGAGTTGTGAGTGAGATACGCTCGGTGATTATGCCACTTTAAATGCCGTGATGACCTTTCCGGGACATTAACATGGCATTACTGAACTTAAAACCACATTAAGTGTTCCTTAAAGGCATCTAGCATTTGCTTGAATATAAACATTCGTGCAGTACAGGTGCTGAAAGGGTTGTCTAAATTCCCTTTGCATGTACATTTACAGATATACCCTATAGGTCGAGTTACATATACAGTTCAGCTACGTCATAGTGTGGGCAAACAAAGGCAACATGTGCTTAGGTAATCTCACCATGATAGCCACACACCAGGGTCATTACACTAAAATATGTTTTTAATTACCCCTTGATTATATAGGTACATAGCTTTCACTATATAATATACTATGTAAAATGTATTTATTCATGTGTATCTAATTATACATGTATGGCTATTTGTATTTATACAAAACTGGTTGATTCAGACTCACCCTACCCAGTGGTCACAGTCCAGTGGTCTGTTTGCCCACCGCACCTCACATATAAATAGAATAATCAAGTATATGTAACTCGACCTATAGAACCCACCTGTACCCGACCACCCCTTTACCTGTACATACCTACACCTTCATCTGTACCCTTTTAGTGTAACCAGTTGTATCCCTTCACTATTTATAGCTACACCCTAGAACCCACACGTACCTGTCACTACACTGATATCCTTTAGGTTGCAAGAGCTTTGTCAGTAGTGGGTAACAACTTAGTCATTAGTGACTAACCTTGTTAGTTATTTTTTGGCTTCCTATATGACCAATCACTGTTAGTAAGTACTGTCAGCTGTCAATACTGACCGACCCACCTTAATCTTTTCATTTCTTTGATTACTAGGGTTAGTCTTTTTGACGAAGACATTGATCCTTTTTTGCTTGCCCTTAGTCATTTTTGAATATCAGTTGGTCATTTTGACTACTACTCCTATGAACAACCCGGCAAAGTCACTACTGACTAACGTGCCAAACGTACAGATTATCAGTGTGTACCTGTACCCTTATAGCAGTGCTGGAGGGTGTGGGGGAGGTGGGGGACACGCCCCTACCCCTCTGTATAGAGATAGCTGTACCCACTTACCAGGCTACCACATCACGTTAAGCCTTCCTTGTACACACCGTCTATTTCTGTTCTACTGCCATTGTTGGTAACTTGGCAGTCCAATGTCTTCAATTCATACAGTATTTTGTATTTTAGTTGCTTTAAACCTTAGTACAACCCCTTTAAAGACACAAACGTGGAATAAATAGACAGAGGTCCACGATGATCCTCGACCCTCCCAGAGATTCTCCCAGAAATAATGCTTCGATGTGACATGCCCTTTGTCATCATGATGCAGGAATGAAGGCCAGGTGAGTAGACTTACAAGAACTGCATTCATGCATCATGATGACAAATTTCATCGAGCATAAAAGCACCATGTGGCTTTTACAGAATTTGACTCTCCTAGTAATAAACCTATACATAACAGAGGCATAGGGAGAAAATCCTTATTCGGGGGCCCAGGATGCCCCACCCAATCCAGCTTTAAGCATCGGATCATGCATCATAGCAAACACATTAACTTATATAGGAGTTGTATAGAAAAGTAGTATTTGGGCGTCCTGTAGTTCTGATTGGGGGCCGCTGGTGAGGTTTGGTAATTTTGTGTATTATAGTAAAGGGTCTTGGCAATTAAAAAAAGTAGGCCCCAAAATATGTGGGTGGGGGTGAGGGAACCATATTCAGGTCCCCCACTCATCTGTGATTGGCGGACCCCTTCCCCCCTCCCTTATCCTACACCACTGACATATCCACAGGATAAGGGCAACAAACCCCAGAGATGACCGAGCTGTGCGTCATGAGATAAGGTGGTCAGCAGCAGGACTCCCAGGCACCTGGAGATAGCAGAGACCACTACTACTGACCTGCTCTGATGTAGTCCCTGCTCCACTAGTGTCACCCACTAGGGAGGCACAACTGTACAACATATACACCCTTGGTGATGTGTATCACTCATACCTGTGTCCCACAGTCAACCCTTAAACCATAAAGTGAAGACTGTACTTAAAGCTAGGCCGTCAGGGAATAAGTTCAGCATTTTCCATACATGGACTAAAATAAGAGTTCCACCAGAGGGCAGCAGTTTTTGGACAGGGGTCCATGAGCATTGTCCAGCTACAACATATTCACCCTATCTTGTGCCAGTAACTGTAAGAGCTGAGCTCCCAGCCCTTATGAGCCCTCATGTCAATGAAAACTGAACTATATCCAAAAGTGCTTTTGGCCTCACTTCAACCATGACGGTCAAGCTTTAACTATAGAGGACCTTTATACAGGGGCTTCAATTGGAAGACTTCAACAGATGTAGAAGGTAGGCTGTCACGGTAGTTAATCTCCTTGAGCATAGCTGGGAAAGTGTATTGAAATTGGTAGTAGGGCCTACGGCTCATACAAGGCTGTGTCTCACGACCTTGGGCCAATGTTTTTGTCTCTGACCGGGTGCCAGCTCTGACCGGGTGCCAGCTCTGACCGGGTGCCAGCTCTGACTGGCCTGAATAAAATCGGGTTATTTGGGGCAGATGTAGATAGAATTTGTCTGAAAAGGTTAATGGATGTTATAACGCTCTAAACTAGTCATTGGTTGTCCATTTTTATCATCATCTGCCCTAAATAACCCGTTTTTATTCAGGCCGGTCAGAGCTGGCACCCGGTCAGAGCTGGCACCCGGTCAGAGCTGGCACCCGGTCAGAGCTGGCACCCGGTCAGAGACAAAAACATTGGCCCAAGGTCGTGAGACACAGCCTTGTATGAGCCGTAGGCCCTACTACCAATTTCAATACACTTTCCCAGCTATGCTCAAGGAGATTAACTACCGTGACAGCCTACCTTCTACATCTGTTGAAGTCTTCCAATTGAAGCCCCTATATAAAGGTCCTCTATAGTTAAAGCTTGACCGTCATGGTTGAAGTGAGGCCAAAAGCACTTTTGGATATAGTTCAGTTTTCATTGACATGAGGGCTCATAAGGGCTGGGAGCTCAGCTCTTACAGTTACTGGCACAAGATAGGGTGAATATGTTGTAGCTGGACAATGCTCATGGACCCCTGTCCAAAAACTGCTGCCCTCTGGTGGAACTCTTATTTTAGTCCATGTATGGAAAATGCTGAACTTATTCCCTGACGGCCTAGCTTTAAGTACAGTCTTCACTTTATGGTTTAAGGGTTGACTGTGGGACACAGGTATGAGTGATACACATCACCAAGGGTGTATATGTTGTACAGTTGTGCCTCCCTAGTGGGTGACACTAGTGGAGCAGGGACTACATCAGAGCAGGTCAGTAGTAGTGGTCTCTGCTATCTCCAGGTGCCTGGGAGTCCTGCTGCTGACCACCTTATCTCGTGACGCACAGCTCGGTCATCTCTGGGGTTTGTTGCCCTTATCCTGTGGATATGTCAGTGGTGTAGGATAAGGGAGGGGGGAAGGGGTCCGCCAATCACAGATGAGTGGGGGACCTGAATATGGTTCCCTCACCCCCACCCACATATTTTGGGGCCTACTTTTTTTAATTGCCAAGACCCTTTACTATAATACACAAAATTACCAAACCTCACCAGCGGCCCCCAATCAGAACTACAGGACGCCCAAATACTACTTTTCTATACAACTCCTATATAAGTTAATGTGTTTGCTATGATGCATGATCCGATGCTTAAAGCTGGATTGGGTGGGGCATCCTGGGCCCCCGAATAAGGATTTTCTCCCTATGCCTCTGTTATGTATAGGTTTATTACTAGGAGAGTCAAATTCTGTAAAAGCCACATGGTGCTTTTATGCTCGATGAAATTTGTCATCATGATGCATGAATGCAGTTCTTGTAAGTCTACTCACCTGGCCTTCATTCCTGCATCATGATGACAAAGGGCATGTCACATCGAAGCATTATTTCTGGGAGAATCTCTGGGAGGGTCGACAAGACGCTATATCACCTTACTCTATGTGGAACACTGATCTATGAATGCAGCACATGTAAGGCTACTCTCTTTCCCAAATCCTTCCGAAGGAAGGCTCTGGTAACAGCCAAATGACCTTGACCTTGGGATTTTGCTGGTTCTGGGCAACCCCTGCTGGTAGCCTGGAACCAGCGGACAGGAACAGTAAATGGAACTAGAAAGTCTGATGGTAAGATACAGTAAAACTACCATCATACATTCCTGTTCCTGTCCACTGGTTCCAGGCTACCGTAAGCAGGGGTTGCCCAGACCCAGCAAAATCCCAAGGTCATTTGGCTGTGACCAGAGCCTTCATTCTGATGGATTTGGGAACGAGAGTAAAGTAAGGCAAGTAAATCACCGGTGCTGCCTGACACCAACATGGAATAGTGCATTAAATCAACATACATGCTTCGCCTGAGGATTTGGCTTACACTGAGAAACAGCATTGCATGAATGCGTGAATCAAGTAATTTAAATACTTTAAGGTTAAATGCCCCTTAAAGCCACTTAAAGGGGCATTCTCACCACTCGCACTTACCACATAGTAGACTAGATCAGTACTAGAGTTGTGAGTGAGATACGCTCGGTGATTATGCCACTTTAAATGCCGTGATGACCTTTCCGGGACATTAACATGGCATTACTGAACTTAAAACCACATTAAGTGTTCCTTAAAGGCATCTAGCATTTGCTTGAATATAAACATTCGTGCAGTACAGGTGCTAAAAGGGTTGTCTAAATTCCCTTTGCATGTACATTTACAGATATACCCTATAGGTCGAGTTACATATACAGTTCAGCTACGTCATAGTGTGGGCAAACAAAGGCAACATGTGCTTAGGTAATCTCACCATGATAGCCACACACCAGGGTCATTACACTAAAATATGTTTTTAATTACCCCTTGATTATATAGGTACATAGCTTTCACTATATAATATACTATGTAAAATGTATTTATTCATGTGTATCTAATTATACATGTATGGCTATTTGTATTTATACAAAACTGGTTGATTCAGACTCACCCTACCCAGTGGTCACAGTCCAGTGGTCTGTTTGCCCACCGCACCTCACATATAAATAGAATAATCAAGTATATGTAACTCGACCTATAGAACCCACCTGTACCCGACCACCCCTTTACCTGTACATACCTACACCTTCATCTGTACCCTTTTAGTGTAACCAGTTGTATCCCTTCACTATTTATAGCTACACCCTAGAACCCACACGTACCTGTCACTACACTGATATCCTTTAGGTTGCAAGAGCTTTGTCAGTAGTGGGTAACAACTTAGTCATTAGTGACTAACCTTGTTAGTTATTTTTTGGCTTCCTATATGACCAATCACTGTTAGTAAGTACTGTCAGCTGTCAATACTGACCGACCCACCTTAATCTTTTCATTTCTTTGATTACTAGGGTTAGTCTTTTTGACGAAGACATTGATCCTTTTTTGCTTGCCCTTAGTCATTTTTGAATATCAGTTGGTCATTTTGACTACTACTCCTATGAACAACCCGGCAAAGTCACTACTGACTAACGTGCCAAACGTACAGATTATCAGTGTGTACCTGTACCCTTATAGCAGTGCTGGAGGGTGTGGGGGAGGTGGGGGACACGCCCCTACCCCTCTGTATAGAGATAGCTGTACCCACTTACCAGGCTACCACATCACGTTAAGCCTTCCTTGTACACACCGTCTATTTCTGTTCTACTGCCATTGTTGGTAACTTGGCAGTCCAATGTCTTCAATTCATACAGTATTTTGTATTTTAGTTGCTTTAAACCTTAGTACAACCCCTTTAAAGACACAAACGTGGAATAAATAGACAGAGGTCCACGATGATCTGTCGGAATGACAGGTTTCTCCACGAGTGTGATATAATCCAAGATACCATAAGTGGAGAACCAAAGGAATTCAGACTGATACGAGTGGATCTCTGTGTTTATTTCATGTAATTATTGATAGATTATACTGAAAAACGACATTTAAAGATTGGTTTCCTATATAGCTATTTTAGTGACATCATCATGGAGAAACAACCCATGGAGAATGAGCATCAGTTTCTTCATGGGGGTGTGGAGAACAGCCATTCCAGTACTTAAGCATAGGAGCTTCGTTTCTCAACATGAAATAAGAGCACTGAGTGTCTCAGGTTGTTTTTTCACCATGATGAGCCAACGTGGCACCAGGGAGTGACACTAAATTTGCACCACCCTTTGCCATTCTGTACTGTAGGTACTACCATGTGGGCACTCTGTGTAACATCCCTTGTCAGTACATCTTTTATACACTGTATTAATGCATCACATTAGTCTCCGTTATAACGGGCGGGAGGAAATTGTTGAATCTAAAAAGGAATATAGTTTCTCTATATATGGTAAGTACAGGAATTTGTGACATGAAAACAACTTAGCATCAGGGGAAAATCTGAGGACTTTCATCTCTGTTGGATGATTATAACCCTTAACCATAGTGCCTTAACCCACTCTGCCCCTTTGTCAGCATGATGCACCAATGCATCACGCCGCTGCATTGGTGCATCATGACAACAACTGAACATGAACCTTGCTGCATCGTCTGCTTATATTAAAGGGTTATATTGTCATACAGTGCTGGAACATGTTTATGTGAAGAGTTTATTGAGGTAGTAAAATATGTATATGGGTGTTTTCTTCCCCTTCCAGCTAATATATTTTTTATATTTCTAAAAAGTATATTGATCCTCATAGACTAAGTACAATGTCTTATCTCTCCTGCCATGTCGGACCTCATTTAACCCTGTAAGGGCCGCATAGTGCTTTAATGCACTATATATAGTCTTAGTCAACATGATGCATGGATGCAGACAGGGCGAGTAACTCGCCAGTGCTGCATTCAAGCATCATGGCAAACCTATATGATACACCTCCGGAAGAACAGTATGATGCATGAAAGTACACTGATGCAGGAAAGTACGCTGGGCAAGTTACTCGCCAAGACTGCATAAACGCGACATAGCGACCAAGGACCTATGATACATTAACACACTATGCAGCCCTTAAAGGGTTAAAATCGATACTGCATCTGAATGAGAACAGCTGCAGCGTGATAGAACCAGGTCAGGCTGAACAGACTCAGGAAAAGAGAGAAATCAATCACTGAAAGAGACAGTTTTTTCAATGCAATAGACATGCTTGTGACACAGTGCTTAGTAGCTCTTTAGGGTGGCATCACGCCTCAAGAGTTTATGTAATGTTTATGACCATCGTATAGCGCTGGTGAGTGACTCGCTGCGATGGGCGGAAAGGGCTCACACAGAACATAGTGCCAGCGTGCTACACCCCAAAGTAGACTATGAGCACACCAGGCTTTAGAGATGATTATTTACAGACTACTACAGTACTAGCACATAACATTGTAGTTTAATGCAGCCCTCACACGTGCTGCATTAACCCTTTAAGGATAGCATAATGCAGTAAAGAGTCACGTCCTTGGTTTTCATGATGCATGAATGCAGCCCTGGCAAGTAACTTGTAACTTGCCAGGGCTGCATTCAATCACCATGACGATCCTGCTGGGTTGAGACACACCTAATGTAATGGGTCAGCATGATGTACCAATACAGCACCAATGTAGCACTGATGATTTACCAGGCTGCATTGGTGCATCATGACAACAAATGTCATCTTTTAGCGACATGCCATCCTCAAAGGGTTAAAGATCTATGCGGCACTTGCAAGGTTAAAGCCCTATGTGGCCCTTACAGGGTTAAAGCCCTATATAATATGCGGCCCTTACAAGGTTAAGCCCTGTGCGGCCCTTACAGGGTTAAAGCCCTATGCGACCCTTACAGAGTTAAAGCCCTATGCGACCCTTAACGGGTCAAAGTACTATGAGGCCCTTACAGGTTAAAGCGCTATGCGGTCCTTACAGGGTTAAAGCCCTATGCGGCCCTTACAGTGGTTAAAGCCCTATGCGGCCCTTACAGAGTTAAAGCCCTATGTGGCCCTTACAGGGTTAAAGCCCTATGCGGCCCTTACATGGTTAAAGCCCTATGCGGCCCTTACAGTGGTTAAAGCCCTATGCGGCCCTTACAGAGTTAAAGCCCTATGCGGCCCTTACAGTGGTTAAAGCCCTATGCGGCCCTTACAGAGTTAAAGCCCTATGTGGCCCTTACAGGGTTAAAGCCCTATACGGCCCTTACATGGTTAAAGCCCTATGCGGCCCTTACAGGGTTAATTAAGGTGTGTTACTGCAGGACTAGCACGGAGACAGGACACCAGATAGGGGCTGACTAATTACCCGATCAGTTCTAGAGCGGGCTGTGGTGATTAATCCTACCTCGGCCAATCAGCGTTTTTAGCTGACTTGTGACATGATACTAATCACTCCTCGTACCTGGGTTAGATAACCTCTCAGTCCAATAAGGGGCCTATCCCTGGTTTTAGGGAGGGATCCTTTTTTAACAACAGGGGGGGCGGTTTTACGCGGAGCATGCAAAATCTTTTACATCCCCCCCATTGAGGGTCGAATTGAAGCATAGTAATGCGCAGGATTTTTCGCTCAAAACACAACTAATTTTTTTACATCCCCCGGTCAAAAGGTCAAAATCTATTTGCTCCTCCCCCCAAACCCATCATCCCCCCAGTTATCAAAAACGATTACTCGCTTACCTCTGAGACTATTATATATGGCGGTCACGAGCACCATAGCGTCTTTAAACTATGAAAGAAAAATATCTATACAACATATATATATATATATATATATATATATGTGAATACCCTAAGGTCAATGCCCCTTGAACAGCATCTTCAGTATGAAGGGTACACAGCTGTACAATACTACTGGGACTCCAAGCTTAACCCTTTAACAACTGTATAGTGTCTTAATACATGTACCCCTCACAACTAACGCTTCACTGCTACACTATTTCATTCATCAGGACGATCTATCCTACGAGGCTGGTACACGTCATGATGCATGAATGCAGCCCTGGCAGTAAACTCCCAAGGACTGCATTAATGCATCATGACCAAAATGGACATAGTACATTAGAGCACTATCCAGGCATTGAAGAGTTAATCAAACTGGGGCACTCTGTCTTAATGAGAAGAAAAAAAGCAATTAGAGCTGATTTCACTCAGGCTGCTGAGTGAACTGGGCGGCCTAATTATTTCTGTCATCTTTTTTTTCTGCATAAAACCGATGCTGCTTTACATGAAGCATTAAAAGATGACTATACCATGTGTCAGATGGAGTAGGGAGGGTAACTGGGCGGCCTAATTATTTCTGTCATCTTTTTTTTCTGCATAAAACCGATGCTGCTTTACATGAAGCATTAACAGATGACTATACCATGTGTCAGATGGAGTAGGGAGGGGTCATTGTTTTATGCATTCTGGTGGAGAGTGATGTATGAAAGTAGACCGTGATTGGTTCAAGCCTGCAGCAGAGATGTCACTCTCCTGGTACAGTCTTAGTGGGGGACTAGAATACAGAGCGTGCCTATATATGGCCCTTTTTCTGACCGTGCTGTCACCTAGTGTGTTTTGCTTGGTGCTATGAGGCCTCATGGATATGGACCCTGATATTGACTTCTCTCTACTGAGAAAATTTAACATAGAACAGCACAGTGATAATTCATATGACAAGTCATTCTCAAGGTGTAGGGGTCAGGCTGGACGTCCTGTGGGCGGCTCCATTACTTAAGCTTGTACCGCGAGACGAGTACTGATACAACAATCACAATGGGTACAAGCTGTTACATAATGCCCCCTAAGAATTCTGCAATAAATGCAGGTTGCTATCTGATTGGTTGATAATGCATCCAGCTACAAGCCTATAGGCATCTAGCTGGATGCATTATCAGCCAATCAGATAACACCCTGCATTCACTGCAGAGTTTTTAGGGTGCATTGTGTAATAGCTTGTTCCCATGTGACCGCTGTTGTCAGTGCTTGTCCCATCAGCTACAAGCTTAAGTAATGGATGCGTCCATAGGACGTCCAGCTTGACCCCTATAGACCAAATACCCTGTGTTAAAGTTTGTCATACCTTGGGAGCATGTCTCAGGACCTCAAACTACTTCTCAGGCCCTCGAGCCGCCTGGCAGACCCTTAGGCCACCGCTCAGGCCCTTAGACCACCTCCCAGGCCCTCTGGCCACCTCTCAGGCCCTTAGACCATCTCCCAGGTACTTAGGCCACCGCTCAGGCCCTTAGAGCACATCCCAGACACCCTGGATTACTCCCAGGCCCTCAGACCCCTTCCAGGCCCTTAGGCTACCTCCCAGGCCCTGGCTACTTCTGACCAGGCCCTCAGTCAACATTTCAAGTCCTTACAGTGAGGTCCATGATAACCATACTCAGAGCCAGAGTTTGTAAGCACCCCCCCCCCCCACACACACACACATGGTGTGTAGCAGGATGAAGTGGGTGTCATTAGAGCCATCACGTGTGTGGGGGCGATAATAGGGGGAGATTGGTGAGACATGGGGCGGGGTGTGAGGGACGAGCAGTAATTAAAGTCAGGGAGGAGACATGGGAAATAGGTCATGTGCGGATTGAGTGGAGGGAATATAAGCTGTAGCTGCAACTACAGCTTCCATAGAACACCTGTTTGTCATTATGATCCATGCACCAATGCAAGTAACTCCCCCACAATACATTGCTGTATTACTATAATGGCCTGTAAAAGTGCTTATTAATTTCGAATAGTATTTACACTCGGCGCTTAAACAAGTCCGGCACTTATTTAAGAATTATACCACAGCATAAAGCATTTCACACCTCTTGTATACTGCATACAGGGCTATAAGCCTCCCTTCACTCGCCTATTTTTCATACAGCTTAGTACTCGTCCTATAACTACTACAAGCATTTAGTGTATTAACACATTTTCAATACCACTCTATCCTTAGACTGGCGCTTTTCAAAGACCCGGCACAACAGTCGGTATGATACATGATTGCAGCATTGGCGAGCTATTCATTCAAGCATCATGACGAAAAAAAGGGCATAGTACATTAAAGAGCTATACCGCCTTAAAGGGTAACTAGAGACAAGCCATGCTAGGGGCTGTACATCAGAGGAGTCAGTTAATCATCTTTTCCTAAGAAGTATTATTTAGGATAAACCCCTGGCCCACTTCAAAGGCCCATCCACATAGCTCTATTTGAATAGGACTTAGAAGCCAGCCGATGTGCTTAACACATTTTGGGTATTAGCCAGAGGGGGAATCAAGTGAGCTGGCGCCCTCTATACCGCGGAGCATAATATTATATGCAGCTGCACCAGCCTAGTAGCGGCAGTCTCAAACAGGACAGGGAGGAGGTCACACTGTACAGTCCAGTGTGATCCGAACCTGTTAGAAGGTCTTTAGTATACATGATTGGCATGAGGTGACACTACTGGGCTGTAGGAGGGCCATGGTCATATAGCCTACCCCCAGTACATTTGCATTGCATTGAGAGGGTAAAAGGGTAAATCTTCCAAGGAAAAAATACAACATAATTTAAACTTGAATAGCTTTTGTGTAATAACTGCTTAAAATATGGTTAAAAATGACTGTGTGTAGTTTCCACTCTAGCCACTCAATTCGGATGGCGCTGCAGCACTCGATTCCCCCCCCCCCTTGGTATTAGCTGTACATCCTTTGCCATCAAATGCCACCCAATTTACGCAGTCGTATGCCTTTAAGCTAATCTATTCTATAAAGTCGTTATTAATTAATCTTTTACTGCCTCCTGACTTGAACTAATTAACCTATGAAAGCCATACCAGAATGAGGGATCACTGTTGATGACAAGAAACCCTTAAAGCTCCATCATGTCCTCTTTAAGTAGGTCTAATTAGTGAGGGGATTAGCACAACCCCTATACACTGCCTCTAGGCTGTTTAACCCTTTAAGGATGGCATAATGCCTTAATCCATCATGTTCTTAGTCGCCATAATGCATAAATGCAGCCATTGTGAGTATCTCCCAGTGCTGCATTCAAGCATCATGCCGACTCTGTCTTTAAAGGGTTAAACCTCTTCATGCTCCTTAAATAGAAGTCTATGTGAAAGGATCAACCCAAACACACAAAAAATGGTATAAGATTGGACAATCCTCTACATTGAATTAAATATAATTTCATACAAAAATCTCAGGAGATAAGAAGGAAGTTACACAGCAAAAGAGAAACCTGTTAGTGCGCCTTAGGTCGGCCCTGACTAGAGGCTTTGTCTCACGACCTTGGGACAATGTTTTTGTCTCTGACCGGGTGCCGTCTCTGACCAGGTGCCGTCTCTGACCGGGTGCCGTCTCTGACCGGCTTGGCTTGATAAGGTCAAAATACTAACAACAGGAGGCTAATCATAATTATAACTATGATTATATAACAACCGCCATAACGTTTTTCCAAATCCTTATATATATGAGTATAATTCTTTGTAAAACACCTTTTTCTGACACCTGGTCAGAGACGGCACCCGGTCAGAGACGGCACCCGGTCAGAGACGGCACCCGATCAGAGACAAAAACATTGTCCCAAGGTCGTGAGACACAGCCTAGAACTCATTAACCTGGGAAAGCTGCATAAATGGTGCACAGTGTTAATGCCATGAAGCCCTTCAACCCAATCTGGTAGATAATTACCTGCTGTAAGTAGAGTTAAGTACAGAGGGAAGGGAAGGGGGTCTACTCAGGCCCCCAGCTCTTATACTCTGTCTCTCAGCCTCTGGTGCAGCTGACAAGTCACTGTTAAATCCAAGAAACATTTAGGTTTTTCTCATGGCAAAATTTAGTGCTGCCTTAGGTAATGAGACATTTGCCCCACAACTGTGTACAATCAGTCTAGTGCTAATTAAGCAAGGCATTTGATTGCTTAGAAACCCTAGAGTATCAAATTATCTTGTTGACCCAGGTATCTGGGATGGGAAAGCCTTGCACTCTGCAGGGTCCCTGGATGCCTTGGAAGAGAGGGCCAGTGTATGTGTGATGTCACTTCCAGGTAGGTAAACTCATACAAAGATGTCTGCGGAAATAAACCTCATTGGAGATTGAATCTTTAATGTGCTTCATCATTTTCAAATGCAGGTGTTGAATGCATCACGCCCATCCTATGAGAGTGCATCACTCCCGTAGTCGGTGCAGAACGACAAAGGGTATATATAGCGTTAACCATGAGCCCTGCCAAATGCCTACACTGAAAATCCATAGATTGAAAGGGTTAGTCAGTACAGACTATCCTAGGTTGGTCATATGAGTGTTAGTCATAATGGCAAAGTTATATTCAAAAATGACCGAGGGGTCAGTCAGTAGTGGCTAACCTAGGTTCATCATTGGTGTGTTGTATTTGTATACCACTAGTTGGGGCCACCTGTCATGACCACTCAGTGGCTCCCCCTGGAAAAAAAAGACTAAGGTGGGTTGGTCAGTGCTGACCAACCTGACAATAATAACTGACTTTGGTTGGTTGTATAGGGAGCCAAAAAATGACTAACTAGGTTAGGCACTAGTGACTGAGAGGTTGGATGTATAGGGAGCCTAGGGATATCAGTGTACGTTGCCTTTCTAAGGTACATAAACACTAGGGGTAGAGCCTGCACCATAAATAATGCAACCCCAGCACATTAAACTACTTTATGGCCGTCATTTGGGTGTGGGTGGGCAGGTTATATACAGTAGGAGGCTCACAGCACTGTGAGTGGTCACCCCTGTGTAGGCAGCCATCTTTTCAAGTCCCTTGATTCCAAGATGGCCCCAACTCGTCCTCGAACACGTCCGAGCGACATTGCTGCTTTCTGAGGGGTCATAACTGCATCACATCCTCCGTATATTGGGGGGCGAGGGGGGGGGGGGTCAATCTGCCGCACCCATCTACGTAGTAATTAAACCACTACTAGGCCGCTGTACGTAGGATAATGACGACAGTCTAGGCTGATCACGAGTCGCAGTCGAGTGTGCTCAGCTGTGACTAAGTCATTATCCTCAGTACAGGGGTCTGGAGTGGTTTAACTAACTTATGCCACACTAGTGGTGAGTGTTTTTCTCACCTTTTGTACGTCATATACAGTCAGGTCATTTCTTTTGTTCTCTCGTGCAAGTGTGGTATAAATTTATAATATTACAGCACCAAGCACACCAGAACTATTTTCACCAAGAAGCTTAGGTGCCAGCGATGACGCTCAGGAACAGAGGTCGTGGTGGTGCCAGCTTGCTTTTATTCCCATAGCAGTGAGTAGAACTTTATATACATAACTTCTATAGTTTCAAAAATGATACACATTTTGGTGCTAAGACCAAGAAGAAAGACTCTTCCTATATCTGAGGATTGCCCTGTGATGGATTTAATCTGATTGTTTTGATTTAGTTCCGTCCTTCACCACTGCAGGTACCACGATGGCGCTGCAGTGGACCAATTCCACCCCTATACAACCTGGGTTTATGCTCCTCATTCACCGTTATAATCCCTTTAATAATGTACTGAGATAACACCTACCATGTCCCTAATCTGGGCTAATGGATTGTTTAGAGTATTATAATCTTTTACTCATAACAGGCTCAAGTCAGATTCAACGTACCATCTGACTGCAGCACCAACCTCACCCACTTGACCCATTAAGGGTGGATCTTGCTAAAATAAATCATTTGTCTTCATAAAGCACCAATGCAGCCCCGGCGAGATACTCGCCGGGGCTGCATTGGTGCATCGTGCAAACCCTTTAAGAGTGTCTCAATCCTGTATGGTCGGCATGATGCTTAAATGCAGCACGGGCAAGTTATTTGCTAAGGCTGCATTCATGCATCATGACGACCCCAAGGGATTGATACATTGTGTCACCTTTAAAGGGTTAACATCTACTTGATACTGCACATTGGATTCAAACACAAGCCTTTCAGGAAACATATTGCAATATCGGATTCCCCTCCCACCTACTACTTCTCATATGACCACTTTCTAAAAGTAATCAAAACACATGATTTTCCAACCAAAGCTCAACCTCGGTTTCAATAAATATGATACATGCCTGGATAATAGCCCGATCTATACGCAGGGATAATGGTGTGATATCACATGTGGATGGATCAGCCGCAAGTGCTTTGTATTATAATAAAGACGGAGTATGTCTGGATATAACTAAACAAGGAAACCCGATCAGTGCCGCTAGGCCACCTACACGACATTAAAATTTCAAGTTTCATCCATTGAAGCAATTGCCATATATTATTCATACATGGACAAATATCCCCATGAACACATGTGTATTATATATAAATATCTAAATATTAAGTAAATGCGGTTGTACATACCATCCCTGGTACTTCCTATAATGTTAACACTCTCACCTGCAAGAGATATAAGAAAAGCAATTAAATATTGCTACATGAAAAGTATTGTTTTGACGACAGTGTTTGAAATAAGTGTCAGTCTGAAGAAAGGGCCGAGGGAATCAACATGAATGAGCTCTTAGATACTTGATCAAAAGGGGTTCAACTTTTTAAAGACAGCATCATATCTTAATGCATCATGCCCTTGGTCATTATGGTGCATGAATGCAGCCCTGGTGAGTAATTAGCCAGTGCTGCATTCAAGCATCATGCTGACCCTAATGGGTTGAGACATTCCCGTAGGGTTGGTATGATGCACCAATGCAGCCCCGGTGAGTTACTCGCCAGGGCTGCATTGGTGCACCAACAAATGTCATCTTTTAGCAACACCCGTCCTTGAAGGGTTAAGCAATATGGATATAAAGCACAGAAAATATGGTGAAAACTGGAAGTTTAAATCTCTGCTTTAACTGTGCACAGCCCTGAGGTATCAGAATTCAGTGGATACCGTGCAATGGTGAACACTTGTGTCTAAGAAAGGCGTCCTTAATATTCAATTGGAGCATTTTAATCCTGCATGCATGATTAGCGATGTAAATTTTAGCGAAATATGAAGTGAGAAGATAGGAACAGAAGAAAAGAAGGGGAGATTTTGGGTGCTGGATTAATCAATTCATAAAATGCCCAGCGGCAGGGACCTCTATCAACAGGCTTCTGAACACATCTCTCATTTTTTAACCCTTTCAATCCAAAACTTCAAAGACATGGACAAATCTGCCATCAATGTACCAAGCTAGTTTAAGCAACCTTTTCACCTATCATCCCAATAAAAAAGCAATTGAGAAATAAATGGCGCCTTACATCCTAAGCCGCTTCATTATGCCAATGCTCAATAAACAAGGAGCTAACCGTGGGCAGATTTAACATTCATGATGGATGCAAGGCTGTTATTTATGACAAAGTTGGCTCTTATTGAAAACTGTCTGAACTAGGCAACTTTGGCGGGAATAAAAGGTGCCTATTTAGTTGTCGCCTTAGACTAGAGCACTGCTAATGGCTATCTGTTGCTGCTTTGTAGGATTTATCTATTTTGATCCATTTAAGGACCACATAGTGCTTTAACATTTTATGGACGGATGTTCCTAAAAGATGACTTTTGTAGTCATGATGCACAGATGCAGCCCCAGCGTGCTGCATCAGTGCATCATGCCGACTCTTCAGGAGTGTCTCAACCCCATAGGGTCAGCATAATGCTTGAATGCAGCACTGGCGCCTTACTTGCCAGGGCTGCATTCATGCATCATGACAACCAAGGACATGATGTATTAAGGCATCATGCCATCTTTAAAGGGTTATTACAGTACGCCTTCTATCATCATGATGCACGAATGCAGCCCTGGAGACTAACACACTAGCACTGTATTCATGTACCAGGGCTACCATACAGCATTGATGCATTCCCAATGGTCTCCTATGATGCATGAATGCAGCATTGGCGTTCATGCATTATGACAACAAAGGACATGATGCATAGCAGTAAGCAGCTTATAAACCTAAGACCGCATAATGCACTAATGCATCATACGTTGATCGTCATGATGCATGAATGCAGCCCTTGCGAGTAACTCACCAGTGCTGCATTCAAGAATCATGCTGATCCTAAGGGGTTGACACACTCCAAAAGGGTCGGCATGATGCACTAATGCAGCACCGGCGAGTTACTTGCCGGGACTGCATTGATGCATCATGATGACAAATGACATCTTTTAGCGACATCCGTCCTTAAAAGATTAAAGCAGCATGCAGTTTTAAAGGGTTAACTACAGCAAAGTGAACACTCTGTAGTCGGAGAAGCAGGAAAATAACGAACACGTGGGAGGAGGCTTCTCAGACAGTTACTTGTTGAATAATCTGCTTTTAGTTTGAAACTCGAGGCAAGTGAAGTCAATATTAGAAATGGATCCAACATTAGGAAATGTCGCCTTTCACACAGGATGGGAGGGGACCTGAAATCACTCATTGTGTGGGGGCGTTACAGAATGCAAATTTTTTTTAACAGCGGTGGTTTTGTGCTGACCTGCAATGTGGACAACATTAGTCAAAATAACAAACTTATATTCAAAAATCACTAAGCCAAGACTAACACATTGGTGTAAAATGACTAACCCTAATACACCTTAAAATGAAAAGGTCAGTTTGACTAACCCGACCGCATTGACTGACATAGGTTGGGCATATAGGGAGCCAAAATATGACTAAGGGTCTCTCAGTCATCTTCAGTCTATTCTCCTTTTGCATATTAGGGTTAGTTATTTTGACTCAGGTATTTGTTTTGCCTCTGTCATTTTTTAACATAAGTTCATCATTTTGACTAATAAAGGATGCAAAGCCCTAAAACAAACTTGCGATAGCCAGTACTGGCTAAACACTTAGACTTTAAATATGTATTTTCAGTCCAGAGATGCCACTAACTGGTAGACAAAATGTAGGATATCTATAGATTTTGGTCAGTATTGTGTAGGAAATTAAGTAATATATGCCAGAAATCCTAGTAAAAAAAGTAGGAATTCCAGCAAAAGTAGCAAAAATGGTAACTCTGTCTGTGCTAGAGTGGCCCGGTGCTATATCAAAATGGTAAGACATTAATATCTGACATGGCCATTTCTAAGATGCCATAGACTCACACAACACCCTGCACCCCATAGTATTGGGATGAATCAATCCAGACATTCTGAAGCTGAATGAGAGCTTCCTATTTCTGGTAGATTTCCCTGCTGTCTATTGCCTGGCTATTCATCATCCTTACACTGACAACTCTCTGCACCTACTACACGGGAAATCTAAATGCTCCCACCCTTAGTCTGTAGTAGCTATCCCAGGTTGGTCAAAGGGACATTGGTCAGGCATGACCAAGTGCTATTTAATAAAATGACTGAGGCAAAACAACATTATGAATATCGCCTTACTCAAAAGGACTTAGCCTAATACTCATTGTAATGGAGAGGACTAAGGTGAGTTGGTCAGTACTGACCAACCTGGCAATATTAACCAACCTAGGTTGGTTGTATAGGGAGTCAAGAAATGACTAACTTAGTTAGGCTAGAGTGAATGAGAGATTGGTCGTTTAGGGAGCTTAAGGATATCAGTGTACACAGGGCCTGTGTTCAGGCGCACACATCTACAACTCACTCACTCAATATCAAATCATAGCAGGCCAGCACAAAATTGTTGTCACAAATTGCTCTGAAAAAAACATTTTTCATTGCACCATCTCTTGGGTAGGAATACACGTCGCCTATTGCAGTTTGCATAATGCTGCTTCTTGGAGGCTAGTTGACTTGAAACAGTATTTGTAGGGTCTGAAACAGGTGCTACATTCCCAGGTCATCCGGGGGTTGACAGCTGCTGGTACAGCAGTACACTTATCCCTAGTGGCATACTGGTACAAAATGGCACTTGTAAACACCACTATGACCCTGAACTTGAGTTTTTGCTGTTTTAGGCAGTCGCTGTGGTTAGCTTGAAATCAGTGACCAGGAACCAGAACTGGAACCAGAAAGTAGGATGGGAGAACTCCCATCCTACTTTCTGGTTCCTGTTCACTGGTTCCAAGCTAGCAGCAGGAATTGCCCAAACCCAGCTAAATCCAAGTTCAAGGTCATAGTGATAGTTACCAGACACATATTAATCCATGACCACACAATCTGTGGCATTTTTGAGCAACAGGGCTGATTTAATGCTTTATCCTACTATATTTTATCATCAACAAAAATCGGAAAATCGGAAAATCGAAAAATCGGATAATCGCAATCAAAAAAATGGGATGTCAATGACATCCCTATTGATTACCGGGATTTGTGGCCATGGGCCTAAACACCTGACTCATATATGTAGCTACATATATGTAGGCTGATTATTTGAAAAATGACCCATAATGGTGTAGACGTTCTAATAAATAGATCCATATGGCCCAGATGTGTGAAACTTAATAGAATTATCAGTAGCATAAAAAACAACCCGCCTGGTTGAATTTCCTAGATAAAAAATGCACATGAACTAGTTGTCCTCATTTTCTATCCCGTATATGTCGGTAATTGACCAGTTTACTTTACTACATGTACTACTATTTTCAGTATCACTACCCTAAATATCAGACCCATAACAGAGTAGCCCCCTGAAGAACAGATACCCATAATAGAGCTCACAGTTCCACTCCCTGGAGGCTTTAAAAGGACCCAGCTGCAGGAGTACCCCAACCCTACAGCTCTTAACCCATCATGTTGAACCCTGCTGCTCTAAACCCCAGGGACTGTGTGTAACCAAATTAAGTCTTTAGTCTAGAACATGACTGAGCATACTCTGTGACCATACCTAGCGAAACAGGGCCGACTCTAGAAGTACCTATCCAATTTTGAGAGAAGGGGACTATTCTTGACCACTTTGTGGCTTTTCTAGAGTCGAGTTGAAGCTCCGTGGGTTAATGCGGTGGTCGGTGACTTAGTTAAGGAGTTCTTGATATTTCTTAGGCTAAAGAAAAGAAGCTAAAACATTCAACCAACCTACCCTAGACCATGTAACCTGAAACACACGTTACATTTTGTTGGCCTAAGCAGTGAGTGAAGCATTAGGCTCCCCATACCCACAATGCATCATGCTGTATTGGATGTCACATGACCCTGTCCCATGTTGCTGTCATGTGACATGATAGGACGATTGTCCCTCTTCCAGCTTCATCACCCAACACCCTTAGGTAAATAACACACTGTCTCCTGCATCTGGCATCTCTCTTCTTCACCAGGCGACCATGTCCCACTAGGTTTTAGCTTACAACTCCCACTTACTGAAACTCTGAAACTGTACACTCTTTATCAAAACTGTCGCAAATGGTAATTGCTAATGCACTGCACCATTTTCCCCTTTCCCTTTGAAGTTCATAAGGTGAAAAAAAATCCTGCTTATAGTTTTGTGAATTCATATTTCCCTTCATTGTGAATTAATATTAATTAAATAAGAAATATAAAACCAATATGGGCTATTCCAATGAATTCTTTAATTCATCTTTTTCTGTTACCATGGTGACCACACTGTTACTCACGTCTCTATGTAACCATGGTAACCACACTGTTCCCAGTGCCTCTAAGTAGCCATGGTAACCACACTGTTCCCTGTGTCTCTATGTTACCACGGTAACCACACTGTTCCCAGTGCCTCTATGTAACCATGGTAACCACACTGTTCCCTGTGTCTCTATGTTACCACGGTAACCACACTGTTCCCAGTGCCTCTATGTAACCATGGTAACCACACTGTTCCCTGTGCCTCTATGTAACCATGGTAACCACATTGTTCATTGTGCCTCTATGTAACCATGGTAACCACACTTTTCCTAGTGCATCTATTTAGCCATGGTAACCACACTTTTCCCAGTGCCTCTATGTAGCCATGGTAACCACACTGTTCCCTGTGCCTCTATGTAACCATGGTAGCTACACTGTTCCCTGTGCCTCCATGTAGCCATGGTAACCACACCGTTCCCTGTGCCTCTAAGTAGTAATGGTAAACACATTGTTCCCTGTGCCTCTATGTTACCATGGTAACCACACTGTTCCCTGCGTCCCCATGTAGCACTGACTAGCACCTGTCTGCATCTCACAGCATGGTAAATGATGGAAACATCTGACTTCAATGGATTGATATAAGTACAAAAGGCATGGGAAAGGCAAGTTGTGAAGACTAATACTGGCAACAGTATTGAAGATAAAAAGCACAGTTTCTGCAAGCACTACTAGGAGACTATAAGAGTTATATGGTCGGATTTCACGTTTTTGAGAATACCGTATTTCCCCGTTTATAAGCCGGGCCCCGAATATAAGCCTGCCCCGTTTATAAGCCGGGTCAAAGGGGGCATTAGGTTCAATATAAGCCGGGGCCCGAATATAAGCCGGGGTAAGGACTCAGAAATCATCAGGTAACACTTGTCTGGTCATAACTTTGCATCAAATTGGAGTATTTATGTAATCCTTGCAGTTATACAAATCACAGTTAAATTCGTAAACTATAGACATATTTATGAACGTGATCAGCTTATATTTTGATGAAGTTTTCGAGATTTATTCAAAGATATTATTGAAAAGTACCGAATTAATCAGAAAATATGACTGGATGTCAGAGAAATTCCCCTTGCAAAATATTATAAGCCGGCCCCGTTTATAAGCCGGCCCCGTTTATAAGCCGGGTCAATATACCACTTGGAATCAATATAAGCCCGGGCTTATAAACGGGGATATACGGTACTAGTGGCTTTTGAAAATCACTAGTGAGGGCATTTTGTTGACAAAAGGACTTCCTATTACCATCTGCTTTCTCCCATTGAAGAACAACCTCTTAATATTCTGGTCTATTAAACCTGAAATTAATAGTTCCAGAATGAATCCCCAAGTCACGTGATGGCACCGTATGATCCACCAGTAAAAGATACCATGATGCGTGCCATGTCTCCCTGTAAGTCTCCATATTTGTTGACAGGCTTCTAGATAGCTGACTTCAGCTCCCTACCCAGTGGCCGCACAGAATACTAAATCATCATTGAACAACGGTTATCAATGCTAATTCAATGTTAATTTAACGATTAACTGAATCCTGTGCCCACTGGGTATGTAGCTTTTATAGATAAAGGCATTAGTAGATGAGGAAATTAGGGAATTGTCCAGCTGGCGAGCTGTGAATCATCTTTTCTTTTCTTCCTGTTGATTTATTGACCCAATGTCGGAGAGTGCCAATCTATGCCACCAGAATTGTCTTCACCCCAGCAGTCACAGCTATACTGTCCACTGCACTGAGGATCAGCACTCCCTTCAATCATCTCAATCCAATCTAGGTGGTGAGGCTAGACTCAATACTTTGCGGATCTTTCAAAAAACTGGAGCATTCATGCATCATGCACTTGGTGATCATGATGCATGAATGCAGCCCTGGTGAGTCATTCAAGCATTATGCCGACCCTATGGGGTTCAGATACCCCTGAAGGGTCGGTATGCTGCACTAATGCAGCTCCGGCGAGTTACTTGCCGGGCCTGCATTGGTGACAAATGTCATCTTTTTAGCGAAATCAGTCCTCAAAGGGTTAAAATCTAACATTGATGTGAGGTATTTCTTACAGAGTTACTAAATATTGTCTGCAACAAGCAGCTTTACACAGATAATTTAAATACTCTGCCCCTTAGTCCATAGTGGCTACCCTAGGTTGGTCATGGGGACATTGGTCACGCATGACCAAGTGCTATTCAAAAATGACAAATGCAAATCAGCATATGACTAATGCCTCATTCAAAAGGACTCAGCCTAGAACCTATTGAAATGGAGAAGACTAAGATGAGTTGGTAAGTACTGACCAACATGACAATATTAACTAACCTAGATTGGTCATATAGGGAGCCAAAAAATAGTTATGCACTATAGTGACTGAGAGATTGGTCGTATAGGGAGCCAAGGAATATCAGTGTGTTAGGGCTGAGAGGCTGCAGGACAGAAGACACCGGTCCTGGTGCAGCAGCAACCACTTCATTTTCCTGCTCACTTGGTGTGTCGCCTTATATCAGGCTGAGCTGCTCTGAGCCCCTCGCTGTATCTAAACCAGGCCGTGCGTCACAGGGTGTCCAGGTATCATATTACTTGTTGTAGCTCAATGGTTAACATGATGTGGGAGGACCATAGTTTGTTACCTATTTGTCTGAATTACGACTTTTAGCATTAGTTGTGTCACTCATTGGCACAACTGCCATTGCCTGACTCTCAGGTGAGGGTAGTTTTAGCGACAATGACTCTCACTTTTCTGAGTGTTCCTGGTGTAGCTATTCATATTGATTGATTTGCTTAAGGTCCAAGTGTACCATGACGCCCCAGACCTATCTCAAGTTAGTGCTTGCCATATACAGCAGTGACCACATCTGATGATCGAATCTATGAACAGTGGAATTCACTATCTTTTAAACATCCTGCATCATATAGTATTGGGATGGATCAATTTTGTCATTTTGAGAGCTGAATGATAGCTTCCCATTCCTTGTAGATTTCCCTGCTGTCTTTCCTCATGCTATTCATCATTCTCACACTGACAACCTACTACACAGGGTTAGTGCTTGGAGACTAAAGCACACTCCCACGTGACCATCACGCAGTGTGTTGTCACTCACAATTCACTCAATGCATCATGGGTAGGATCCTAAAAGTAGTGCCATGAATTTTAATATTCAATTGGAATCGGGAGGTACAGATTACTGGGCAAAAGGCGATGGGCCCTGACACAGTAAATAGCCTTCAGTTTTAGAGTTGTACTCAGGAGTAAATAAGCCCAGTGAATAGGGTGAGGGGTGAGCTACAGTACAGTGGCTATTCACAACCTGTAAACATGTACCTGCTATTGAAGATAGGTTTGGGTTCATTGTTAAGGAATTTAGGGGGAGGGGGTCGCCACAAGGATGTATGCATATCATTAACAGCTAGTGGTTAGCTACCCACAATGCACTGAATTGTCAGTGTGAAGAAACCACATCGTTACAACACACTGATAGAGAGTGTTGGACTAAAGCCTAGAGATTTCACCAACTGAATGTCTAATCATATCTATGGTAAAAACTATGACAAAACCAGACTTATCCTGCAACAAACTGTTTAGTGTGGCATGACTGAGAAATGATTTTACAGAGTTTCTATGGTGAATATGAATGGATTAATATAAGCACCTTTAAGGTCATACTCATATAGATTGTGGTCTAAGGGTATTTCCAATCAGACTTTCAAAAATACATAGCAAGGAACGACTTCAAATCTTTTCCCCATTACATAGGTCATTAGGAAATAACCTAAAACCATCTGAAATATGAAAAGAAACCTGTGAAAAAGCCATTATTATGACTTCCACCTCATAGTTTACACCAGTAAAACTAAAAGACAGTTTCTGTGAGAAATAGCTTCTGTGAGAAATGCATTCATAACATACAGAATAGACTTGACCAGTATGTGTGCCTAGCATTCTATTTCTAGCCAGCATAGGCAATTGCTCCCCACAAATACATGCTCCCAGGTACCTATGGGTATCAAACAATGCACTGAGTAGTTTCAGTAGATAGACTACACATCCTTGGGGAAAAGTATTGCCTGGGTGCCCTCGGAGTAAGGGAGCACCATATGTCCTCACTGTTTGGTTCTACCTGAATCTACATGTCTATGCTATAGTTGATCCCTATTGGCCCTCAGCACATGGACCAATTACCCATAAATAGACATACTGGTAACTACTATTGTAAAGAGATGACTGGTTTACATCAGGGGGTGCCTACTACTTCAAACTGTGTTTGCTTACAAGTTTAGGGGCAGTTGGCACCTTACCAGGTCTCCACTAATTGGGTTAAACTCCAGCTATCAGCTGCCTCTACAACTGCAGCACTATACTGTAGTAGTACCCTAGTTAACCCTGTGAGGGCCGCATGGTGTTTAAATGCCCTATCCTGTCACAATGCATGAATGCGGCTCTGCAGAGTGCTTGTTAGGGTTGACATGATGACCCTTCGGGAGTCAGTGTATCAACCCGTTAGGGTCTGCATGATGCCTGAATGCATCCATGGTATTGGTGATGGCAGGTTACTCAACAGGGCTATATCCATACATCATAGCAATAAAGGGCACTATAGATTAAAGCACTATGCGGCCCTTAAAGGGTTAGACACCAAGAGTACAGCTGTTAACCCTTTAAGGATGGCATGATGCTTGAATGCAGCACTGGTGAGTTACTCGCCAGGGCTGCATTCATGCATCATGATGACCGAGAGCATGATGCATTAAGGTATCGTGCCGTCCTTAAGGGGTTAACGCGTCCTGTTAAACCCTACTACTCTACCCTCATCCCCAGGGGTCTGTGTAACCAGATTAAACTCCTGTAGCTACCCGCCTGTAGGTTCACCTTTTACACACCAGGTGGTGCGGTTGGCTGCTGTCAAGTTATAGGGTCTAGAAAAGAGCACCTACAGTAGTACCGCGCCAGCTGAAATATGCGTCTTGAGCACTTAGGGTGGGGGGGTGGGGGATCTTCTCAGTCACCAAAATAGGATTTTGAATAAGTATCTGTCTTGTATAAGCACTGGGCTCCAAATCTATGGTAGCCCAGTGCTCAGAAGTGGGGGTATATACAATTAAGGTATATGGCAGTCGGTTTTCAGTTTGGTGTGTGCAATTGCAGTATAAGGCAGATGGTTATCTCTTTATACTATTAGTTACCAGTATGTCTATTTGCTGAGGGACAATGGGTATTCACAGCATTGGGGCTACATGATTTAAGCACAGTGTGGTGACAGCCCTATGGACCTTCCCCGTGTTTTGGAGAGACAGTGATACCTGGTCCATGTTAGCTTAACTCTATTAGAGCAGGACTGCTCTTAACTAACATCCAGGGTTGTAAAGTAATAGAGTTAACCCCCTATACAGGGCTACTTTCTATGGTACTCTGCTGACTCTACTCTCCTTAAACCCTTTTGTTGTCATGAGACATATTTCCAGACCTGGCAACAAGCGCGGGAAAAGAACACCTGAGGAAGAATTATTTGTGAGAAAATTGTATAATTCTTGCTTTGTATGCTGATGTTCTGTACTTAGAAAATGTACAATGTAACCATGGTAACCACACTGTTCCGTGTGCCTCTATGTAGCTATGGTTACTACATTGTTCCCTGTGCCTCTATGTAACCATGGTAACCACATTGTTCCCTGTGCCTTCATGTAACCATGGTTACCACATTGTTCCCTGTGCCTCTATGTAACCATGGTAACCACGCTGTTCCCTGTGCCTCTATGTAACCATGGTAACCACACTGTCCCCTGTGCCTCTATGTTACCATGGTAACTACACTGTTCCCTGTGTCTCTATGTAACCATGGTAACCACACTGTTCCCTGTGCCTCTATGTAGCACCTGGCAGGTTCTCACAGTGGTACAATGTAGAAGTCTAAATGACACAAACATCTGACTTCAACTGTTGGGCAAAAACACAAAAGGCACATTGCCAGCTTGGGAACTCTGGTACTGACGGCCAAATTGAAATGCACGAAAGGTTTCCGCACATGCTATAAGGGTTGCCTTGGAAGATTGAGCTTTCTCTAGCTAGATCCAATGGGGTCTGTCATCACTGGTAGCTTTAGCTTCGGACTCTCAACCAATCTCCTTTCTCCCGTCAGAGAATAGTCTAGTATTATTTCCGGCTTAAGAAACTCAGCTATGATTCAGAACTTCATGGATGAATCCCACAGGAAATTATTTGACAATGCGACAAAATGTACCTTGTTATTTTGAAAATACCGCAACTGATGGTTTCTAGTTCCAAAAGATTATTTCCTTCATCAAATGTCCTACTTATTTCAGCCTTCACCCAGGCCTTCTCTTGTTCTCTCCCACAGCCCTCTCATAATGAAGGTCCTAATGAAGGCTTGCAGCTTTCTAATTGTTCCTCTTGGTGGGACCCATGTGCAAACATGATGATTTAATCTTGTCAATCCATCACATCCACGTGTAATACGAGTTGTCTTATTGTGAGGCGGCCGCATGCAAATAAGGCTTGTCGTGAGATTACTTTGGCTTTGTTTCCTTGAATTCCTTCTCGGCTGCTGTGCCCGACATAAGACGCTTGCAGAATGAGCCGTAAGTGTAGAAGCTAAAATGAGCAGGGAATATTTTGGGTGTGAAATCATTGCTTCTTTGTTATCAAAAACGTTTTGAAGGTATCCAAATGTTATACTCAAACATGGGATTGGGCTTTTAAGAAGTACAGAAGAAGCAGCCTAAACCTATTATCCAAGGAAATTCTGGTAATTTGTATGGAATGGACCCTCCAGAGACTGAGACCACGCCTATTAATATTAAAATATTTTCTCATTAGGTCTGTGCAACTCACAGATAAAGAAGAATCTGCCTGTATACTGCTGATGCACACAAATGTTTCCTAAGGAATTGCCTTCAGACCTGCCTGCATAGTGAACCAGAGTAGTTTGAGAAAATTCTAAATGGACATATTTCTAGAAAGATTTTCATCAGAAGAGAACATCAATATGAACCCAGTAATACTTGATATTGATTAAGCAGCGATACCTATGATTCTTGTTTTCGAGAAAGGTACAGTAACAGGTGATAGTTAGTGTATACCCTGGTGCTGATACTGGATATGTTCATAGATGCCGCATAGAATAATTAACAAGGAAAAGTTGGAACAGAAAATGTCAAAGAGCCTACTACCCCATAATTAGAGTTGAATGTTGGTCTTAAAGTATTCTAATATGGGAATATCTCAGGCAGTGACAGGTGATGCGACGGGGATCTGATTTAGAAACACCTAGATCACTATCTAGGGATTGTTACTGACAGTGGCTTCTCCTTAGCCATTTAAGGGTCGCATAGCGCTTTATTGTGCTATTTCTTTCAAAAGCATATTGCCTTGATGCAGCATTAGCTAGACTTCCTGTCTATGCTGCATTCATGCATCATGCCGGCCCTACTAGGTTGATACTCTCCCGAAGGCTTAGCATGATGCATAAATGAAGTATCACAAACGGCATACACATAGCAGTACCAGGTGGTCCTTAAAGGGTTAAATATATGGTACCTAAAGCCTCTAAAAACCGAGAACAGAAGATTGAGATGGGGGTAAGGGGTCGTAGATTAGGGCCGTCTAACAAGACGACTGGTTTAGTGCTATCTCTGTTAGGCTTCAATGGCAGAGGATCCAACCTTAAATCTAGTGCTGATGATTTTATCAGCATGTTGTTCTTATTGTTGGCATATTCAATCCTTTGAAGACAACTTTGTGTAAACCAAAACAAAATTATATAGCCTGTTTCCAAAAAAAGGTGACTATTGCAGTGGCTTAAACAAGCGCACTCTGCTTTTAAATTTCCTAATAAAAACAAAAAATGGCGTAAATTTTCATCTCAATATACTCATATACACTGAACTTTTGACTTGGACTTACACTCATTTGGAATCTTTGAACTTATTGAAGCTACTACGTCTACGGTACAGTGCAGACTGACAGCTACTGTAAAATCTCGCACAGAAGCCGCGGCCAGTACTTAAATCAGATCACCAGCGCTGATCGGCCTAGAGTCAGGGTGTGGCTCACATGCGAGTATTTAAATGCATACTATAGTACTAAAGTCACCACAATCAGACGCCATGTGAGGCTTATATGATTTTCCAAAGTTAGGGGGCGGCTTATATGCCAGTTTTTAAATGTATACCACAGTACTAAAGTCACAATAATCAGATGCCCTATGAGGCTTATAAGGGGGCGGCTTTAAAAATAAAATTTGTTATGCACATCATAACACGTTTATTGCCATGATTTTCAGTACACATCCCTCACATCGCGAGTTATTCTTATATATGACTGTATATAAGACTACACGTCTGACACGGTTTCACGGTAAGTCAGTCGCATAGAACAAAATGGCCACGGTGTTGCCTTACACAACAGGCAGTAAAAGTTGGTATTCCTTGGATGGAAAACCTTCACTCTACAATGCTTCATCATTGGAATCTACTTCATAATCTTATCATTACATTTATCGGTAGCACCATCTATTTCCAATTAGTTGATGTGATGCCACATGTGCCAAGGAAGTGATCACTTTTTAACAATAGGGGGGTGTCGGGTTTTAGCTTGTGTTTTTTTTTTTTGGGGGGGGGGGGGTAAATTTCTTGACCCCAGGGATCAAAGTCTTCAAGTTTCCCCCTGATTTCAAGTTATTGTCGCGAAAACCTGTACTTAACTATAGAGGACCTATATTCAGGGGCCTCAATTTGCCCATTTCAAGTCTTTTTGAGCTTGGTAACCCCTGTTACCCTTCTTAAGGGAGGGGGCAAAAAGCCAGCTCTTTACTGTGCTTCAAAGGGCCCATGCATGCGCAGATTTTCGTCCCTGTAAAGAACAAATGAGCACTCCCTACGGAAGTATGAGTAGGGCCTGAGTTATTTTGTTTAAATGATATGACAGAACAGCAATATTGATTTGATATATATCTTCCAAGGAAAGTTTCAAATCTTATAATCAGAAAATGTGTAATCCTAGCTGCTGATATCAAAGCAGAAGCTATTGCACACCCACAGCGTGAACTGATAGCTTGAGCACATTTTTAAAGTCTCTATCGGATGGTTATGCTAATTCTTACACTCGCTAGTCGCAGAGCGGAAACATTAGTTTAAGCAGCATTACATCATGGGAGGAAACTGAGCAAAAATTGCCGCGGCAGGAAGGAAGGGCAATAACTAAAGCAGTTCTCAGCGGGAAATTCTTCTTCAAGAAGTTCGCTACCAACTCCATCTCTTCAACTTTAACCCTTTAAGGAAGCATGTCGCTAAATGATGACATTTGTCGTTATGATGCATAAATGCAGCCCTGGCGAGTAGCTTGCCGGTACTGCATTGGTGCATCATGCCGACCCTTCAGGAGTGTCTCAACCCCATAGGGTCGGCATGATGCTAGAATGCAGCACTGGTGAGTTACTCGCCAGGGCTGCATTCATATATCATGATGACCAAGGGCATGATGCATTAATCCATTATGCCGTCCTCAGAGGTGAATAGTATTGGTGAATTTTCATGAATGTATGCTTTAAGGATGATATGATGCCTTGAAGCAACAATTCCCATCCTGATGCACCAATGCCAACATGCTTAAAAAAATCTAACGTGTGATCCTAATCACAAAAGACACAGGTATTTGTTTTTCATTGGATAAACATACTTATGTGTGAGTGTAATATGTGTGAGTGAAATATGTGTGTAGTGTAATATGTGTGAGTGTAATATGTGTAAGTGTCATGTGTGTAGTGTAATATGTGTGTAGTGTAATATGTGTGAGTGTAATATGTGTGTAGTGTAATATGTGAGTGTAATATGTGTGAGTGCAATGTGTGTAGTGTAATATATGTGAGTGTAATATGTGTGAGTGCAATATGTGTGAGTGTAATATGTGTGATAGTGAATTTGTACAACTCATGTCCCAAGCCCAACCCTATCCTGAATCTGGGTCCTGCTGGTGAGTGCTTATCATGTACTTAGATACAGTACTCTCTTATAATCATTCATTGGTCAATTCTGGCATCAGAAATGAATTCCTTGTTAAAAGGTACCCTCAAGTCATGTGTCATACATGTATGTTATTCCATTTTAGGCCAGCAGGTGGGTGTGGGTGAGCAGGTGGGTGTGGGAGAGCAGGTGGCTGTGGGTGTGCAGGTGGGTGTGGGCGACAGTTGCAGGCTGCGGGCATGTACCGCCTTCTGTCGCTATCAAAAAGCGAGTCGATCGGAAGATAAACGGCGAAGATATGGGTGGTACGATTTCGTCTGCACACGTTGAGATCTCGCGCAGTACGAGAAGTACCAGTGGTGCCACTCTTTGTTTGACAAAGAATGCAGTAATTTATGTACTGCGCGTCCTCTTTTTGTCCACGGGAATAGACAGTGCCCTCTTTTATCGAACTTTTGGTCTTAAAAAAAGTGTCTTACCCCACGAGAAATCTATGTTTATATTGAATTAACTACTACTGCAAAAAAGGACATAAAGTCTATTCTAGTACATTCATGTTTGTCTACAGTGCTGAAAAGTAGGCTCATTTTTTGATAGGTATTTTTTGTTCAATTTTTTAGGGGACAACCAGTCGATAGAAATGGATGATTTTTATATCATAGAAAAGGAAAAATGTTGAACTTTAGGCTATAGGGCAAAAATTTTACCTCAGCCAAATTTTTCACCCCAAAAATAATCAATGAAATTTTTTTTTCTTTTCTCAGCAGGGTGTCTCACCAAGGCGTCGTATAAGACACTGGTAGCAAAGCTACCTGTGTCAATAACTTGATATGTGGACTGTGTGCTCATTACATCATGTACAGTACTATAAAAGCAATGGCATTGAGGAAAAGTGGGTAGGAGGTGTCTGTTTATTAGAATTAAATTTTTTTTTAGTTTAAAGCAATTTATTAAGCGCACTGTACGCTTATTACGTCGAATACAGTAATTGTATTTTATATGTAGCTGTCAATGATAATTACTCCCCTAATTGATACAACAATGCATTAATACAGTCCCCATCACCAGGAATACGACAAGGGCGTATAAATCATAAATGAGTTATAGAAACTAGATTAGTATAAATCTTATTAGAGCAGCGCAGATTAAATCACATAATGCCCTATATAACTCTATTAGCACCACATAACGTGTTTAATCTAGGCTAGTAATTAAACCTTTAAGGACGGCATTATACCTTAATGCATCATGCCCTTGGTTGTCATGATGCATGGATGCAGCCCTGGTGAGTAACTCACCAGTGCTGTGTTCAAGCATCATGCTGACCATACATGGTTGATACACTCATGAAGGTCGGCATGATGCACCAATGCAGCATCGGCAAGTTACTGTTCCTGTCTTCATTGGTGCATCATGATGGCAAATGTCATCTTTTTAGCAACATCCATCCAAAAAGGGTTAAACTATAATGTAATTCTTCCTACCCAGCATATCACTGTCCTAATACCATACAACAAGTCTATAAGGGACGTCTTTATTATAAGACTGCATCTAAGCCGACCCACCTTGATGCCCAGACAACAAGTAACTCGCCAGGCTGCATTCCGGCGAGTAACTCGCCAGGACTGCATTTAAGCATCATGCCAACCCTATGGGATTGCGACACTCCCAAAGGGTGGGCATGATACACCAATGCAGCTATGGCCAGCTACTCGCCAGGGCCGCATTGGTGCATCATGATGACAAATGTCATATTTGATGGTTTAAAGCACTATGTGGGATTTAAAGGGTTAAGGCTGCTCCCTGATTGCCTTCTCTATTGTCCCCATCAAGGCTTTAAGGTGGGCACTGAGAGCTCTGAGGTGATGGAGGGGGGGGGGGGTGGGGGGGGGGGTGTCTCCATCATAGTGGTCAATGCAGGGACGGGGGGGAGGGGGTCATCAGGACTCTGAGAGGAGGGAGGGGTAAGCACTATGTGTGTCTGCCTAACGCCAAGCTTGTATGTAAACCTAAAGCTATTAGGTATCGCTAATGAATGTGCTAATTAGAAAACCTTATAAGTGTCAGTTATTTGAATTATCAGCTCTATCATCATCAGCATCATAAATATATGTTTGCACATGTAAGTAACTGCCTTATACATGTATATCTGCAAAGAACACAGAGAGTAACCATTCTTGTATTCATTCATTGCGATCTGTAATCGAAAAGCTAATATTCATTTTTATCTTTATTTAATGTGATATATGATTCATATCACGAGGGCTGGTCAACCACATGTTGCGACTGAAGATCATGAACTTGAAGTTGGGTGGAAACGAGAGAGACATAGAGGGATGGATGCAGTCTTTGCCAAATCCTGACGGACATTGGCAATGTCCATCTAAAATGGCTCTGGTCAGGCAGAATGACTGCTGTTGCAGGACCTGATGTCCTTCACATTCTGGGCTTTCCAAAACTGGAAGAATTTTTCAAATATTCCAACTAGAACTGAAGTTACAAGTTCTAGAGCGCACTCTAGTATTCTAGGCAAATTAGAGCACATTTTTGTTATTAGTTTCTTTTATAAATGCTATTCTATTCTAAAAATATTACTGAAAAATTTGATTTTGGTATCTGGTCCTGCAGAAATCTATCCGGTCCTGCAAAATTGGCTAGCTACAAAGACTGATGGATGTTGGCTGCAGCGGCGGTTTCTATTATGTTGGTCACTAAGGGAGAGGGGAGGAGAGGGAATGGGGGGGGGGCGGGGTCACCATGATTGTCCAGCCTCTCCCTCCCACCCCTAGACGTTTCCTATCACAGGACGGACTGTGGGATTTGTGAAAAGGGACCCCATTCACTAATGACCGTCCTCGGAACGGGCGGCGGGAGCTCTGAGGGATTTTCGTGATCTGCCAACCCTCACCCTAGAACGGCCTACCCTCCCCAACCTCTGCCTCCCCTGTGGACACTGCCGAACCTACCTTATAGAAAAGAGCAAATAATACCAAGAGAGTCAACTGGCCGATCCCCCCCCCCAAAAAAAAAAGAAGAAGAAAAAGCCTATGGCGCCCCCTGTTGGATGGAGTGTACAGCCCACAGAGCCCACTCAAACCCATTTTACTTAACCATATATGAAAGCACATTTCAGTTACTGGAAAGGGGGCTTTACCTCCAAATAGTCTTTCTATGATATATCAATATCCATATGGAATTAGGGGAAAATTCAATCAGGAATGGTAGCTCCAGGGGGTTGTCAGTTAATATGGTTTTAGGTAGTAATAGTACACTGTACACTCCATCCACCAGGGGGAACCACAGGCCATTCAAGACTAGAAATGTGCAGTTATCTCCATGAAATCTTTCTCAACCATTACTCAAAAACTGTAAAGAATAATCAGAGTTAATACATGTCGTAGTTACACTTCCAGCAATGTTAAGAGCCTATTTAGGGTATTTTGAGGTATTCAGATTGCTGAGGGACAATGCTAACCAATGGGAGAGCACCTAAATGGACCCTCAAATTTTTATTTGCTCTTTGGTTATAGGGACAGTGGGACTGTGCTACCTCCTAATCTCCTTCTATAGGCCTCTACCGGGATCGGACTTGTTCCCGCAGCCACTCTGTTTACACTGATATCAGCAATCTCGTGAGATCTTGGTTCTGCCCTCGTATTGCAGCCTGTTCCCCGGAAGCTATGGTGTGTGAGTGGCTGGTCACTGCCTAAGTCTCACGATAAATTGCGAGCTCAGAATTAACATGGCCGCCCATATGGAGAGAACCAAGTCATCGCTATATGGTGATGACAAATCCTACCCTGTATACCTCCATATACCCTCCCTGGTACATTTTAAAGCCCCTTACAGGGGGGGGGGGGGGAAGGCACACAACGCCATTTAAGGATGTGCTGGAGGCAGGGGGGGGGGGTGATGGTGATTGAATATATGAGGTATGCTGTATGTCAAATACAGCAGGGGAGAGCTCATAACGCCTCCCCGATCTCAAGATATCTACTCCCCCCTCCCCATCTAGCCTACCTATACCTCTTGTATATCTAAGCCCACTCTCCTGCTTAATCATCATTTTCAGTACTTTATCGTTACATGCACTGTCATGCGCCAACTGGCAGGTATTTCTGTGGTTTCCAGTATATTGTTGCCTCCTCCCGGGCACACCTGCCTGGGTGCCCTCTCCTGTGTCTTCTTTCTCCCTCACTTACCCTCCTCCATGTGTTAACTTGTCTTCTTTCTCCCTCACTTACCCTCCTGCATTAGATAACCTGTCTTCTTTCTCCCTCCCTTACCCTCCTGCATAAGTTAACCTGTCTTCTTTCTCCCTCCCTTACCCTCCTACATAAGTTAACCTGTCTTCTTCCTCCCTCCCTTACCCTCCTGCATAAGTTAACCTGTCTTCTTTCTCCCTCCCTTACCCCCCTGCATAAGTTAACCTGTCTTCTTTCTCCCTCCCTTACCCTCCTGCATAAGTTAACCTGTCTTCTTTCTCCCTCCCTTACCCCCCTGCATAAGTTAACCTGTCTTCTTTCTCCCTCCCTTACCCCCCTGCATAAGTTAACCTGTCTTCTTTCTCCCTCCCTTACCCTCCTGCATAAGATAACCTGTCTTCTTCCTCCCTCCCTTACCCTCCTGCATTAGATAACCTGTCTTCTTCCTCCCTCCCTTACCCTCCTGCATGAGATAACCTGTCTTCTTCCTCCCTCCCTTACCCTCCTGCATGAGATAACCTGTCTTCTTTCTCCCTCCCTTACCCTCCTGCATAAGTTAACCTGTCTTCTTTCTCCCTCCCTTACCGTCCTGCATGAGTTAACCTGTCTTCTTTCTCCCTCACTTTCCCTCCTGCATGAGATAACCTGTCTTCTTTCTCCCTCCCTTACCCTCCTGCATAAGTTAACCTGTCTTCTTTCTCCCTCCCTTACCCTCCTGCATAAGTTAACCTGTCTTCTTCCTCCCTCCCTTACCCTCCTGCATAAGTTAACCTGTCTTCTTTCTCCCTCCCTTACCCTCCTGCATGAGTTAACCTGTCTTCTTTCTCCCTCCCTTACCGTCCTGCATGAGTTAACCTGTCTTCTTTCTCCCTCCCTTACCCTCCTGCATGAGTTAACCTCTCTTCTTTTCCCCTCCAACTCCCTCACTGCCATCTTGTTGGCGCATCGTGATACAAAATCATGCATTGAAGGCCTTGAGACATCTTGCCGTACTTAAATTGGTTTAGTACAAATAAATGTCCTCCCCTCTCCCCACAGCCATTGATTTCTCCTGCAGGTGAAGCCCATAGCTACATGCACTAACTTCCCCTTGCCAACACCCAAACCCAAACCGATGACAGCCCCACTCCCAGCCCCCCCCCCCTCCACAATTTCACCTCAGTACCCATTCTCTAGTGCAGAGGTAATCATAGCAAAACACTCAATTCGGATACCTCTGCCACAGGCCACCTATATCAAAGGGTGGTTCGGCAGTCACATCAGTGGGGTGTTTCACAAGGCGAAATTAAATACCATTTATTGTATATGTATTCTACAACCAACATGATATTAACCAATGTCAGTTTTAAGTTTGTGTTTCTAAAGTCGCAATATTATGTTCGGTCTTATACCGCTTTACAACTGAAGATACTATTGCATGTTGTGAAACACTTTTACTTTTACCCTGTAAGTCTAACTTAAGTCGGTCTTAACTGCCTAAGTTACAATCGATTAGTTGTAACAGCGAACAGGGGCCGAGGTACTCTACAACTAAGCATGATACAACTATTGTAGATGTATGGCTCTAGCACGTATGAGTGGGGTGACACAAACATATGGACCTAATGTCGGTCTTACTAATTGTATACAACTAATTTCTACTATAGAAATACTTATCCTACAATTAATTGTATACCCCCTTGTGAAACACCCCACTGATTACCCCTGATAAAAAGGTCACTTACTTTTTTTTTTATGTTTTAAGGTTTTTATTGCCAATACACAACGTATACAAAAATAGAAGTGGTAGCTTGACAATGGTGATCCTTAAGATTTCATAAATTATGCGGTTTGTTAACACATTTGATGAGATAAAGATGGATATGTACAATGATATAAAGATGGTAACCAAGTGATATATACATACATATTATATACAAAATACAGATTACATAGTAGTAGTATACGACAAGTAGTCCGGTGGCATTAAAATAATAAATTTGCGAGCAGCAGTTACAAGTTAACTTGGCACGGGTATCAACTCTTGGGTTTTAGTCACAAAAATAAAAAGGACTCAATGAGTCTGATCGGCATAAAATCCAGGATGACATTGATCCATGGCATGGAAGTATTATGGTACATGTCAACACAATCAGGCAGAAATCATGACACACATCACAGAAACACGACAGGCGAAAGTGCTGGGTCCCACCAGGTAAGGTCATTACAACATACATAAGTCTTTTGTTTTGGGAAACACCAACAGCACATGTCTGTATTGTGATACAGGACTATTTTCCTGGGGAGAAACAGCTTAAACCCGCAGATCTTACTGCACGTCCAGTAACAGAGTGCAATCGGGACAGGTACTCAGATGCCACATGAGAAAAGCACATGCACATGTATACATGGACTAAGGGGTGGGGTGAGGGATAGTTGTCAACATGACACATGGATGACGGTAAACACGAGTATGAATTTGGATGAATCTGGTCGTAATTTAGTGCCTGGGACAGAGAGTAATTATCTCTGAGTGTTTGTTGTGATTACCTACTGTATTGGAGAGTGCCGAGCACCCAAACCCTAGAACCCTGTCCCCCCCCCCAACACACACCCACACACACCAGTACCCAGAGTGGCTCTGTGTGAGTGGCTGAGCTGCTCCCGTTACCATGGAGACCACCTAGTTCCTGTGTGTGGTGGGGGTGAGTTGGTGACTGTCCGTGTCCTGGCCGCACGGCAGGCTGCAGGGCCGTGCATGCACGCTGCAGTCAACTCTACTTGTCTCCCTCCCTCCTCCTCCTAGCCCCTCCTCTCTCCCTCCTCCTCCTCTCTCCCTCCTCCTCCCCTCCCCCTGCCCTTCCTCCTGCCTCCTGCTCTCTCCCTCCCCCTCCCCATCTTCCTGTCCTCCTCCTCTCCCCCCCTCCACCTAGCCCCTCCTCTCTCCCTCCTCCTCCTCTCTCCCTCCTCCTCCCCTTCCCCCTATTCTCTCCCTGCCCTCCTCCTCTCTCCCTGCCCCTCCTCCTACCTCCTCCTCTCTCCCTCCTCCTTCTCCCTTCTCCTCTCTCCCTGCCCCCTCCTCCTCTCTCCCTGTCCCCTCCTCCTCTCCTCCTCTCTCCCTGCCCCCTCCCCTGCCCCCTCCCTCACTCCTGCTCGCCACTCCTCCTCCCATCACCGCTTCATGCTTAAGAGGGTTGGTGACATTACCTATATGGACCTTCTCCAGTAGCTGTAGAGTATATGTGAAGCTGGTGATCAATAAAGACGTGCTTAACCCTGTGTTTGTATGCACTAGGCCTACGAGGATGCATCGTCCCTGTGCCTGCCTGGGGACGTTACACTAAACCCTTTAAGGGCAGCATGAGACCCCGATGCATCCATGTTCATTTGATGGCAGTCTGTACAAAAACCTGCCAGACACCGGCTATAGTCGGCAAAAGGTCTGCCGGTCCGGCAGAAAAAGGGCTACAGCAGGCTCAAATGGCTGGCTGTATTCTTGCCTATATGCCATATTTTACGCCTTGTAAATCAGACCATTATTAAGGTTTCTAGAGCATAAAACAGAAAGTGTGAATATTTTCTATAATGTTCTTCAGTAATCTACAGATTGAAATAGTTAATATAATTGTAACATGTAGGGGAACCCTATTTATTATCATTGCCAGTACAAGCACTTGCTTTATATTTCATTTTTAAATAGCAAGATTGTACTCCAATATCCGGGCCTGCAAAAATTGAGTCAGGCCTGCATAGCAAAGAAATCTGCAGGACCTGATGGTGCACCAACCCATGGGTGGGGGCTCTGCATTGGTGCGACCGGCCAAAGCCTCAGTAGTGCAATGGCCACAGTCTACAGTGGTGAAGTATGACGGCATAGGGTACCCTACATTAAAGCACTATGCCATCCTTAAACCCTGTAAAGGCGGCATCATGCATCAAGCCCATGGCCGTCATGATGCATAAATGCAGCCATGGAGAGTAACTCAGCAGTGCTTTTAAGCATCATGCTGACCCTACGGGATTGAGACATGCTGCATCAATGCAGCACTGGTGAGTAACTCGCCAGGGTTGCATTGGTGCATCATGACGACAAAGGTAATTTTTTTAGGGACATGTTGTCCTTAAAGGGTTAAAGGGTTGAGGAGCAGCTCGGGGGGGGGGGTGCAGAGGGCGGACTGCTCACACCTGGTGGTGATGGGTCCCCCTGGTGTGTACCTCACCACCCCAGGTCCCCACAGCCGGGTACAGGTCCCCAAACCCTAATCCCAGCCTCCCCTGCGGCTATAGACCCTGGAGACTGACGACCCCCCCGCCCCCCGGCCCCACACCAACAATAAATTGGGCCAAGCAGACACGCACCGAGAGAGGTAAGGAGAAGGCAGGTGAAAGAGAGAGGGGAAGGAGGAGAGGGGAGGGAGAGGGCCAGGGGGACAAGGGCAGAGGGAAGGGAGGGAAGACGGAGGAAGGAAAGGAAAGAGGGGAGGAAGAGAGGGGGCAGTGAGTGGCTGCTCTCACTAGAGCTCCCCTTATAGAATAGGCCGAGCAGAAATACACACAAGGGAGGCAGGGAAACTAGGGGAAGAGGAAGAGGAGAAATAAGAGGGATGGGGAACAAAAGGGGAGAGAAAGAACAGATCGAAAGGGACATGGGGAGAGGGAGGGTGCAGAAAGGGCAGAAGAAAGGGAAGAAGGAGGATGTAAGGAGAAGAGGCAGGAGGAAGAGGGAGGGGACGGAGGGCAGAGGAGGGAGGAGAGCGGCAGGGGACCAAGGGAGGGCGAGACGGGGAAAGAACTGAAGGGGGAGAAAAGAGGAAAGAAAGAGGGCGGGGGGGGGGGGGAGAGAGAAGAGGGAGGGGAGAAAGGTAGGCAGTGGGGGGAGAGAGTTCAATACACAGGAAAGATAGAGAGATGGAGTGTGAGAAGTAGACAAGATATACAGACAGAGAGTGTGACGAGGCAAGGAGAGATCCCAAACCCTACCCGCCTCCTCCCTGAGGGCCCCGCGTCAGCTCCCTGTCACCCGTTATTTACACCCCACCTACCGGGCGTTGTCCTCATCTACACAACCCACCAGGGGGACACCCCCCCCCCCAACTCCTCAGACACCTGCCCATGAGCCACTCCTCACCGCCTTTTCTGCTGCTGACAAAGTCACACCAAATAGATACGGGTTAACAATCTATGACCAGCTGACATCTATGACTGGGTTGCTGGGATCACTCCCAATGTTATTGTTTTACACGGTCTAAACTTAAAGGCCCAGCGTCCCTATACATAGAGCTGAGTACCTGTTCCGACTGCACTCTGACTGTTACTGGACGTGCAGTAAGATCTGGGGATTTAAGGGTGGTGTCCCACTATACAGGGAGTAATTTCTTTCACGTTAAGAGGGGTATGCCGCCACAAGGGGGTGAAGTCGGCCAGCCATAGACGTCAGCTGGTCACAGACATCAGCCTGTCTCAAACCCTTAATATACACCATTATTGGTATGTATTATTCACATGTGCTCATATCGACTCTACCCCCACTCCATTTACCTCCCTCCCCTATATACCCTATAGACCAATGGGGCAAGATAGGGTGACATAACATGGTCTGTAACTGCGATGTTTGCAGGGATCTCATATCAAGGTATTCCCAGGACAATTACCTTTCAACTAATATATATTAAAATGCAGGATTTTGAGATTATATTCATTTGTACCATAGCAGGCACGGAGAACAAAACATTTCACACCTCTTGTATACTGCATACAGCTAGTGGTATAAATAAGTTATAGGCCTTGTACCAAGCTGTAAGACTCCCTTCACTGTATTTCACGTACAGCTTGGCACTCGTCCTATAACTAAGTACATATCTGTCCATCACACTTTAGAAATGTTCAAAAACGTTATCAACATCTTTTCTGAAAAATGTCCCCTTTCTTGCTGCATAGTTCTCTAGTCCCCTGGTGCGCGTGTCTCAATTGCCCGTCCCTAGGCGGCCTTATTAACGCTCGGCTCGGCAGGCAGGTCGGCCTACCCTTATGAGTGATTCTCCAGCACTGCATTGGTGCATCATGCCAATTCTTTGGGAGTGTATCAAGACTTTAGGGCTGGTATGATGCCTGAATGAGTTACTCACCAGGGCTGCATTCATGTGTCAAAAGGGCATGGTGTATTACAGCACTATGCATCTTTTTTTTTATGCATACATGACTTGGTGTTACCTATGCTTGCCTGTAAATCTCAAAATGGCAATGTAGTCTCAAAATAGTAAGGTTTTGTAACAACCACGCAACCTTCAGGCTAGATAGTCTCAAAACTGCAAGCTAGTCCTGACATACTAGTTTTGCTAATATCTCGCAACCCTAAGGTCTCAAAACTAAAGTATTTTGAGACTCAGTGTTGAAACTACATGCCAGTTTCTTTTTGGTATATGTCTATTAGATTTTTTTAAACCCATTAAAACTCATGGGAATTGTCATGCTCCGGCGACACAGTTGGAATGAAAAATTTGATTTGGATCCAATCAAATACATCTATCACAGCTGGCACTCCCTTGGAGGAAATCGTATGAATTTAGTTAATTTCTGGAAATAATTATCTAAGTTAAAATCTGAGTTTCACCAATGAAGTAGGAATTCGTACCAAAGTAGCATATCAAAAATGTCTAAGCTGATAAAATTAGAAAGGCCTTTGTCTATTAGCACGGACAAGCAGTCCTAATAAGATTGAATGGAGTTGTTCATCACTCACCAAACTAAACCAATCTGTGATATTAACTTGAGCTATATTTAGATGCAGCGTTTTGGCCACTTAATGAATCAACACGCTTTGAGCTAACCCGTTAACCCTTTAAAGCCGGCATAATGTATTATACCCACAGTTATCGTGATGCATGAATGTTATCCTGACGAGTAACGCACCAGGGCTGCATTCATGCATCAGGTAGACCAAGGGCATGATGCAATACTGCATTATGTCGCCCTTAAAGGGTTAATACTAAGTGCACTTATTAGGTATTATCATGGAGTTGTATGTGGATGGACGTTGTGCGTATGATGCGGTGTGGAGACAGAAAGGTCTGGACTTCCTTCCCTCTCATCTCTCACCGTCACGTCCCAAATTCAACTCTGGTTAAATACCCAGTAGTGTCTCAGTAATTTACCATAGTGACAATGTTGAACATTGTCGCGCTAAAAATGGGAGAATTCAGGCAGTCGCGTTTGAATGTGCCGATTCTTTCCCATGAGTGCATCACGTTCTTCTAAACCTTCCCTCACAGTAAATAAAATGACATATTAGAACAGAGACTGAGAGTGCTGTTAGCAAATACATGCTTGGAGAGTGTGACGAGTGCCTCACAGCAGCAGGTGACATGCAGTGTTTATAACGGGAATCAACGGGCAAAAATACAAACCGACAAGAAGAAATATTAAACACAACTCTAACCCGTGGAGCGGTAAAATTGGGTCAGATGATTAAAACGTAAAAATAACTAGGTCAGTGGCTGGCCTATGAGTCATCCTGCTCAGGTTGAGGGCCGCTCACGAGTTACTCCTCACGACTTTTTAACCCTTAACCCTTTAAGGACGGCATAATGTCTTAATGTATCATTCCGTCGGTCATCCTAGCGAGTAACTCGCCAGTGCTGCATTAAAGCATCATGTTGACCTCATGAGGTTGAGACACTCCTAAAGGGTCGGCATGATGAAGCAATGCAGCCCCGGCGAGTTACTACTTGCCAGGGCTGCATTGGTGCATCATGCAGACAAATGTCATCTTTTAGCGACATGCCGTCCTCGAAACAGCGACATGGTCAAAATTGTGGGTACCCATGTAGCGGCACATTGTCCCCAAAGAGGGAGTCGGCTTATGGCCGTGTCTCATCAGATTGGGCCAATGTGAACGTCTCTGACTGGGTGCCATCTTCGACCGGGTGTCGTCTTTGACTGGGTGTCCTCTTTGACCAGCAAGATTCAAAAGGGCTGCAATCAGTGGCAATGGGAGCCTTATAAGGGAGGTAGACTTATCATAGACGTTTTGCGGTGTGCCCTTTGTCGCCATGATGCAGGAATGCATCCCTGGCCGGTGTACCTGCCAGGCCTACACTTAAGGATCATGTGGACCCTTGGGAGTATATAGTTTGAATGCATCACTGGCAAGTGACTCGCCAGTGATGCATTCATGCATCATGAATGCATCACACAGACAAAGGCCATGCCATATCACAATGTAGTTGAGGCATCATGACAATAAATAAACATGATCCTGAAAGTACCATGTACTATTCTCAAAGGGTTTAATAGCAAGCCCTGCTGAAGCAAGCGCTAAATAGCCACCTGTCAAGACAATATGAGACACTATTTGCTCTGCAGGACCGGATACCAAAATCAAAGTTTTGCATAGTATTTAGAATAGCAGAATAGCATTTATGTGCCTCTACATAGGTAAAAATCGACACGGGCGACACAGCGACACGGCCCTTTTAGGCCCTTTTAAAAGTCGACGGACACAGGAAAACCGGGGATAAAAATCGACCCACAGGGGTTTTTCTCTAAGTTCTTATATGCCTAAAAATCGACACAATGCCACTGCCCCCCTGCTAAAATTCGACACGGCAACACGGTCAAAATTGTGGCTACCCATGTAGAGGCACATTTATGAAAGAAAATAATAACAAAAACTTGCTCTAATTTGCCTAGAATATTAGATTGCAGTCTAGAACTTGTAACTCCAGTTCTCGTGGGGATATTAAAGAAATTCTTTCAGTTTTGGAAGGTCCAGGGTGTGAAGGACATCAGGTCCTGCAACAGCAGTCATTCTGCCAGACCAGAGCTATTTTAGGCGGACATTGTCACTGGCCGGCAGGATTTGGCAAAGACTGAAACGGTCCCCATGACACTCACTTATTGGTCTGGTGTCTAAATCTCTTAAGAGCTACATCCCCAAACATACCAGATGACGAAAATATAAGGTTCAGCATATGATGCACCAAAGCAGCAGCAGTGTCTTTGGGCTAGTGATATCTGCACCGCAACTGCCGCTATTAAATTTGTAGGACCTCCTCTTACGTATTGCATCTGCTATTCAATTAAGTAGAGATATGCAGTAGGAAGCAGCAAATTGTGAGCGTTATACACACTAGATCCTCATGCGAATATCGCTGTGACTATACATGGGTCCTTATGATTTTCAACATGTCACCATGTCACATTTTAGGTGAGACAGCGTAGCACTGCGTCACTTTTTGTACATATAGCATATATATACAAGGTGCTTTTGAAAATGACTGTGTACTTTGATTTTTAAAAGAGCCGTGTCGCACATGTCGATTTTTAAAAATGTCGCACGTGTGGATTTTTACATTTGTAGTGGTACATTGCTGTCCTCGACTCACTGATTTATAGTTATTTCTACCCTTCATGCAGCAATGACCACCTCATGTGCGCTCTTGTAGCTTTAAGAATACAGTGTTGATACATTACCATATCTTGTGTAGCCGTCCCAAGCTTAAGCCACTCACCTGAAAATAGTGAAAACCGATATATTAGTCAAACAGATGAGGTTGATACATTATAAAATAGATAAATGATAACAACCAGATTGTTTCTGGTGACCGGAAAGTGTCTAGCAAAAAAGTGCCGGCTTGAATTAATTTCCTACATGCACATTTTTATATTTTGTAAATCAGACAATTATAAACGATTTTAGAGCGAATGACCAAACCCGGCCAACGAATAAAGTAAGCAAATAAAAACAAAACTGAAGGAATATAAACAATCTGACTGGCCACGTCTGATTTGTCACACCATATTAAGATAAGATAGAATATATGTTCATTAACCTGTACGGAACATAACACAAATTTTGGCTCTGCAGTGGAAACTAAATCATATTTTCTTTTTGGCTCCATGATAAGCCCGGGCTCCACCAGGGCGGCACAGGCATCTGCAAAACCATGCGATCTTTTTTAATGTTTTGATTTGCGTATTTTGCTTCATTTCGCCTGATTTCACTTCATTTCACATCAGTGTCGCCCTGCTTCTGGCGTTACATAGGGCGACACTGCCGCGAAATGAAGTGAAATATACAAAAACAAAACATTAAAAGGATCGCACCATTTCGCAGGGAATTAACAGTGTTGCCCTAGTGGAGCCCAGTCTATATGGAGCATCTCTGTGGTCCATTCTTCATGCTCCCACACACAGTTAATACACCGGTCAGTTCCTGCATCTGGCAGCAGCCGTAAATCCATTCCCCACTTCCTCCTCGAATCACTCATCTCCAGACATCCGTAAAGCCCGGGTTTCAACACTTCCTGTTCCTCATCTCCCCTATTTCCGCCCACCCTGCCCTGCCCCCGTGCCCTCACTGGACCTGATTACAAGACCACTCCATGTGTAGCCTCTTATGGAGTGTACCACAAGGCAGTCTGTGAAGGGATCCCTGCAAACAAAATCACAAGTGAAGCTTGTGCTGTTCTTGTGTCATGACTCAAGTTTTTTTTTTCAGGAAACTTTTTCTGGAATGTTTTGTGTCCATTTTCTTGGGTCATATTTCCTGGAATTTCTTGTTGTTCGAACAACTGAAACTCGAGAAACACACATCATTATTCTACTTGTGGAATTTCTTGTTATTTGCACGAGTAAAACATCACCATTGAATGTTCCCTATTCTCGAGATTCACCAGTATCTATCTTGTGTACATAGGTTGTGCTTTTCCCGATGATACACATTACTAACTTGTGTCATTCTTGAGTTCTGTTCGAAGGGGTACCACTGTTTAATTTTGTGGTTAATATAGCAGCCACATTGATTAGCAAAAAAACACACAGCAGATCTCACCCTATTAGATACCCCTTCGCACTATCTCACAGTCTGTACAAGCCTAGTTCCTGCTAAATATAACTTGAAAACATTCATATGAATGATTCAATTCATAATTACATGAAATAGATACATCCCAGCATTAATTTATTTACACTTTTAACATTCTTCTTAAAAAAACATTCTTCCACAGTTTTGATTGAAAACCCTAGACTCAGAACCGGACTCAGAAGTAGCTTGTTGCAGGGAATCATGAGTTCCCCCAATATAGTCCTGGGTGTGCTGTAACAGACCCTTAGTCAGGCCCCAGGTAGGTGTAAACAGGAGCTACTCCATGTTGCCAACTTTACGCTTGTACCCAGTGATACTCTGTGAATCTGGCTCACCCAGCGGCAACCAGCGGACAAAGTGTAATTACATTTCAGGATTTCCCAATTTTCATGGTGGTATTTTCTTCAAGAGGTTCACACTGTTTCATAATTATTACATAATCAGATTTGCATTACTTCTTATTCCCGCCTTCCCCACAAGAATTTGATTGTGCGTTGATTTTAATAACTCTGTTCCCATTTCAAATCATATCATTACTTTCTATAAAATTATCATGGACAAATTGTACTTTTTCACTTCTCACGAAAAAGATCTGCACAGAAAGACTATGAAATACTATAAAATTTTGATTTGGAAAATATAAGGTTTAAGGTATATAAGTAGCCTCACCAATTGGCTACCGTTATCAGTTGGATGGCTGTGCCTACTGTTTATACAAGCATGCATGGGCCGTGTTTGTCACTACCACTGAGACTCTCCCTCTACAATTATAATAGCTGAGGGGATTACCTAAGGTCATAGATCTGTGGGAATCACCTACCTAATTAGAGAAAATATTAAGCTACATTTTGGTGGATTCTGCTTTAAAATCGGATTCTGCTTACCAGAGATGTGAACTTGAGAAGTAAATGTTCTTAGAATTCCACGCAGTGTTTAAAATGTATGTGCCACGCCCATTTTCTACTCTACACGTTGTGTAGAAGAGAAAAGTAGCTTTCTATTGATATACATATTTTCAACATAAGTTGTTGTTAAGGCCCGCGGATTTTAATACTACCCCCCACTCACATTTCTACGCAGTCCTCCCGTACCTATGGCCGTCAGGAGAGCATTAGCACCCCCGGCTTCCTCAGGGTGAGGTCGGGGGCTGCTACCTACGCCCCCGTAGAGGAGCAAACTGTTTGGGCCTTATTATCTGTACATTGACAAGTTCCTTACTCTCTCAGTATCCCTCTCCCCCTCAACACCCTCACACACTCATTGTCATAAGGCAAGAGTCATACAACGTTTCTTTTAAGGTTGAGGTTACGTAGGTCATTCAAAACTTCTCCAATTAATCTTCATTTTATTTCTATAGGACTCGGACCTTCATCCCTCCATTCTCTGAGTTTTGTTTGTCCTTCCTCTCTTTCTGTAGTCCTTTAAACTGGTCCAATTCCATCCATATTCTCCCACCAGTTGAATGGAGAAGTTGTCCTAAGTTTGGCACAGCCTATAGAAAGCGATGTGTGCCTGCCTCCTGCTATGCAGAGGGCTTTTGAAACGAATCATCAACTCCTCATGACCCTAGGTTATTTAATTTGTATGAGAGGTTAAACATCTGGTGTGACCTTTCAAGGCAAAGCAGACTTTCACAAGGTTACAAAGAGTTTCACAAGGTTATAAAGCGAGGTATTTAGATTTAAATTTGTCTGGTCCTATAGACATGGACTTGTACTATAGTAGCCAGGGCCAGAAAAACCATGGCCTTTGGTATCTCACACCTGGTTCACTAAGGGAGATCATATGGCAGACCACCAGAGTGAAGGCATCACCTGCCACTAAAATAGTTGACTTGACGAACTGGCAGGCAAGCATCCACAGAACATCTTTGCAGCATGTTTCCTGAATTTCTTACTTTTCCATGTGTAGATGAGGGGATTCACCCATCTGTTTATTTTCCATACATATTTGGCAATGTTTGAAGCCATTTCATGTTGGTCTTCTGGGAGGCTATTCATGGTAATGGGTATACAAACATAGGCCAGGTGACAGAGGATGTAGACAACCAGTACGTTCAGTATGACTTTGGTGATCTTGTAATTTCCCTGTTGTAGTTGAGCTGGTGGTTGTTGAGCTCCAGCGCCACACCTGTGCCTCTGTTTCCACGCGGCGATTCCAATCCTGACATACATCCCAATAGTTACAGGGATGAGTACTAATTGAGGAATGAGGCTTATGAATGTTTTGGGAATGATGCTGACTCTATGCATTACCCTACATAGCTGGACACTAGAACTGTTAATACCAGGGTATTTGTAGCCAAAACCGAGACAACCAATGGGTAAGACCACCGCAGAGCCCCAGACAAGATTACTAATGGTGAAGGCCCTCGTCACAGGCATTAAGGTGTGGTACTGTAAGGCATAGACAGTGAAGATGGGCCTGTCCACTGAGATCACACATACTGTAGCCAAACTGGATAAAACTGATAAACAGTTAACTAAAATATCAGCAAAGCATGATACATTCCAGGCACTTCCAATTCGTAGATAGGCTACAGATATACAGAAAGGCAAAGCAGCAACAGACACCAAATCTGCAAGTGTGAGGCATGTGATGAAGACGTTGCTGGAAGTATCCAGCATGTCACCTTTCAATAGTATACACATGGTGACACCATTCATTAGGATCACTAGGACATTGTGAATGATTTCCCATACCACAAATCCCAAAGCGTAATGTGTTGGTATGAAACTGGTTTCATTTTGATAATAGTCTGTTAGGTTTGCAAGTGGTGCATTCATGGTGGTCTTTGCTCAGTCCAGGCCAATATTAAAGTTAGTATATCAGTTTGGATGACCGGAATTGAATTTTAGTGATACTTACTAAAACTGTAATAAATGGAGTACACACTTCATATTACAATGATACCTAAATGAGTCTACATAATGAATCTAGTCACAACAATATCTGCAGCTTTACTAGAGACAACCCAAGCCTGGTCAGCCACTTGAGATGTTGTATATAGATCTAAGCATAGGTGTCAGCGGCCCTGGAGGTATGGGATTATGATTAACTTTGTAGACACAGAGTGAGACATAATTTGTATACAACATTAATTTCTACTGCTAAGAAAATATTCAGTGAGCCCACAGAATGCATATTTCTGCATTGAAATGTTACCCTTAGATATTTGATACCTTGGCATATAGAACATCATCTTGCTCCTCACAAGACCAAAAAAACAAATTCGACACTGCAGCAGCTGGGATACCAACTTTAAACTATGGGGAAGAGTCTGAGATAAAGCAGCAACTACACCCACAATTGTCCAGTGTTGCTGCTAGAGGACCTACCCAGAAAAGGGTTTGGTTAGAGCCGGGTGTTGATTTGGGAGGACAGATTATGAGAGCCCCCCCCCACTCCCTGAAACCCACTCAATCACTCGACCAGCTAAGCTCCCAACACTTTAGGCCAGACTATAATCAAATATGCTATAGAAAATAGAAAAGTCCAATTCCTGACACAAGATACAAATAGGATGTATGTGTATAATCAACAAATAGGATGTATGTGTACAATCATGTCCAGTAAGTAGCAAGAATCTCCAAATGTAATTCCTGACATAGGCTACAATAAGGTCCAGTGTGATACTCATGTGTAATGATGTCCTGTTCGCATAGAGAATATAGAATCTCCCTTCATGTTTGAGTAAATTCCCGCTACCAGCAGTGTCCGCAAGAGCTCCGTTGTACTGCAGAACATTTCAGGAACTGGCCGAGCCTACCTGTGAGATTCACAATATATATTTATAGAAGACCTACCCATATATGAAATCTTTGAGTGACAGATATGACATCCCTGCCCTTGCACTTCATTTGCTTCATAATGACAAGTCAACATATTATCTACTGTTGAGATGCTTCACCACTTCGATATTGTTTCTGCGAAAAAGGCTTATAGCACTTCATCTTGGACTTATAACAGTGATGTTTACATATCAAGGTAACAGAGGAAATATCTGTTTTAATGTCTTCATAAACATTGATGAATACTGTTAGTAATATCAATATGCCTAGTAATATTTGGATTTCATCCTACTGTTTAGGGCTTAGCCTGAGTTAACTTATTTTATTGCCTACATTAAGATTGGTAGGTCCAACTTCTTTGAACCTTTCCTCAGGGAAAACTGTTGATATATATTTTATTTACTAAACTCTACTTCTAAATCTTCCACCTATATTGGGCTGATGCCATATTTGAATGCACTTCTGGTGAGTTACTTGCATTTATCATGAGGCCAGAAACAGCATATTGCATTAAGGACAACTGCTGTTCGTTTGGTTCTGTTTAATTGCTTTTGAGAATCCCAAGTAAATAACGATCCCATTGGTTTGATATATCATTCACTTTGACCGGGTGACGTCTTTGACCGGGTGACGTCTTTGACCAGGTGACGTCTTTGACTTGGTGACTTCTTTGACTGGGTGACATCTTTGCCCGGCAAGCATTATAATGGCTGAAATGGCTCAAAGATGTCACCCGGTCAAAGACTATCAACTTGTATCGATCTCATGAGACACAGCCTCATGATGACAAAAAATGCAGACCTTAACATAATCCCATGGAGAATATTCATAGGATGTAAAATCTCTCTTATCCACCACTCAGAGCATATTTAGTTAATGAAGTAAAGCTCATTTACTCATGTTTTATAGTTATTTGGGCTGATTTATATGAGATGGTCATAATAAGAGATAATCATGATTACACAAATAAACTGTCATGAGCCTGCATACCCAAAACAGGGAAAGAAATTGGTTAGGGGGCCTCAAAAATGTGGATTCCTCAAGAAGGGGTGAGAAATGTCACCCATTTCATAAAATAAAGCGAGCATGTTATTATAGTTCAATGGCGGGGGGGGGCTGTAATCTATTTCCAAAATTCATCAGCAGAGTTGGTTGTCGGGTCCAAAATATTAAATCAATCGGTTGGTAGTTTTGCAGACTTCAGTTGATTTAGCGCTGTGCACTATAATACTACCAAACTACAATCAGCTGTTGTTGACTAAATAAATGCTCCATCAGCAGCAAATGGGATGCTGTAATCTGATTGGTCCATAACAGCCCATTTGTCCTGCAGTGATTGCTCTCGTCAGTCACTAACGCGTTAAGGGCCGGATAGTGCTTTGATACACTATGGCCTCCTGCCAGGATGCCTTTATGTATCCTGTTAACCTTTTGCATTGAAATACTCCTGTTGTTTTAGAATCATGCATCAATGCAGGGAACTCAACAGGTTGGTAAATCATGGTAAAAATATATGGATGCAGTGCTCATGTATCATGATGACCAATATGCATGACGCAGTAGTGCATTGTAGCATCAAACTAGGTATGCAGCAACGGTGCAACATGATGACCAATAGGCATGTAGTGTTTGGTGCATCATGACATGGCAGCATTGGTGCATCGTGACATCATTAAAAGGGTTAAAACTATGGCAGCATTTTGCGAAGAGGACAAATTGAGCTGTATCAAGCTTCATTCAATAGAGCAGATTGCGAACAATTCTGATGGGGGTATGATGAATATCAAGCTTTAGGAATTGTGACACATGTGAAAAGAGATGCTCATTAAACCATGTTTTATCTGCTATCATTTTAGCTGTGGACCCAATGCTTGCCTCCTGGTGTTGGAGTTAACAAGTCAGGGGTAAATTTACCAGGCATAGTACAACATGGCCTTCCACCCAAAATATTATCATTAAATTAAACTGTTAAATGTTGCATATTGCTTTAATGCACCATGCCCCTTGTCGTCCTAATCAATGAAATTGAAAGCTTCCCTAGGCCATCTTTTAAAAAGGGTCCATATCTTCTATTTCTGTCCCCTCTTTTGTTTCTGCTGCCCGTATGCTCAGACACAGACACATGTATATATCAGTAGAATTGATATCTAATGTAGCTTTCTTGCCGTTCATATGACATCAGCTGTCAAAATGATGTTAAACAACAATTACAACACTCACTCACTTTAGGAATGCAACAGTCATAATTTACTCATGCCGACTGTACGAGTTTAAGAAGACTTGGCACGATAAATGAATGCAGGACTACATTTATGATACATGAACGCAGGGCTACATTCATGTATCATGATGGCAAATTGTAATGCATATTAGCATTAAGCAACCCTTAAAGGGCTAGATAAACTTAACTTAAATCATTCACTATTCTTGCAGGATGGTGTCGCAATAATATAACCTAACCCGTTCATGAAAGATACATGTATTCCCTGATCCTGTGCCCAGACCACAGTTGACTTTGTATGTAAGTAGGGTAGTCATTTTCTAACAACAGGGTAGGAGGGGGATTGTGTTGGGCTGGGAGGGGGGGGGGGGTAACACAGAATATTTAAAGCGGGGAACCAAGATGATATAGACCCCTCTTGAGGGAGGGGACCAACGTAGTAAAAGTAAAGGCGCCTGGTCAAAATGACTGGTCCTAATCTGTTGACCCTACCAGTTTGTACAGATTTTCATTAGAACCTCAAGGAAAAAATGTGTCTAGTATTTCTATACTGGCAAAAAAGGCATCTGGATTAAGAATGGATTTGTGGGCGATATCCAAGCTAACTAACTTGGTAGCTCTGACAGTGGCAATGTCACCCCTTGTTCTTGCTGCATTTATGTTGAACTTACTAGCCACTGCTGCATTGATGCACCATGACAATACACTAGCACAAATCATTGAGGCATAATGACCTCCTTAACGGTTTGGGATACTATATATGATATAAGTGAAAGCCACCACTAACAAAAGTAGAGATATATCTCAACTCATTTTTATAGTGGGAAAAAAGGAGGCCAAAGTAGCACAATGTCCTCGGAGACTTTGACTGAATCTATTCCTTAGCGGGTAGTGGAGTATAGATGACTCTATGGATTGGTTCCTAAAGCAGTACAGACACCCAGCAGCCTCAGTAACCCATAGCTTGTATACAAACACCCCCAGTTACTACCTGCATGTCTCCCCCTCTGCAACATGTCATAGCTTGTTGTAGGTTCTAAAGTGGAGGCATTAACATAGGCAGTCACATCATAGAGCGAGGCCAATAAATATATATATACCTCTCAGACATCACTTTTAGGTGCTCTTTTAGACGGAGATGGAGGCAGCACTTGTTGACAGCCATTTTTGCTGAAGCGTATTATGCTGCGTTGGCATTGCAGTCAACAGTCAATGCCTTTCAATCAAGAAATATTACAGGGTTGTTTGTGCACTTAAAACCAACCTGTTATTCACAGGTACATTAGAATACCATATTCAAACGCTTAAATTTGAGTAAATCTGTGGTGGGTTAGATTGTCAAGAGAATGTACCTGTGCCCTATATAAACTTTTCTTTTTTTCCCTCGGTAGATTTAGATGAATCACATGAATGGTCCTCTTGGACAAAATGCGGAATTTCACAGAACTGCAGATATCTCACTCCCTGCATAGACACTAAGTATCACCATCAGGGAGATGGGGGCAGGACAAATCATGTTTACAGCCATAGTGACTTAGTATCAGGGAGATGGGGGCAGGGCCAACCATGTTTACAGCCATACAGACTTAGTATCAGGGAGATGGGGGCAGGGCCAACCATGTTTACAGCCATACAGATTTAGTATCAGGGAGATGGGGGCAGGACCAAACATGCTTGCAGCCCAGTGAGATCCTATAAGTTGAAGTTCTTTTGGCCAATTGTCTGGAGATTTTTTACATATGATTTCAAAGGCAGAATAAATGAGAAATATTATGTTAAGCTAATCCATGCTTCCAGACACAGCGGCATTAATACCTACACCTAAACAATAATACAAGATGTGTTAGCCAGAAAGTGCCAAGAAGATTTTCTTTCTTTAAAAATATACAGGACAGACCATCTGTAAAGGAGTCCGCCTTAACATGTCTAGCGCTTCATCTACATGCACAACATGTTTATGTCGCGATATAAACGTAAAGGTAAAATCTGCTAAATCCAACATGGCTAATAATATAAGACATCACAGGCTGCCGAGGATAGACGTGTTTGAAGTAGAGGCTATAAAGGCCACTTACTCTTGCACTGCCAAAAACACCCCTCCCCAGTCCATTTATATCGTAACTTCATACAACGCCAGGAGTGACAGGGAACACTTTTTCATTTCTTTGTATGCAGATAATAGGCAGTAAGTATATTATATGGCTGAATTGGGGGAGAGATCAAAATCCTTTTAAGTTTTATTAAGAGGGGTCTCTCAGTTTATTAAGAGGGGTTAACTATCAGTTACCTAGCTGTTCCACGTTTTGTCAACGCTTAGTAAAAAAAAGAAACATGCTGAGAAAATAATCCAAAAAGTACAGTAAAAAATGTCCTGAGGTTTATGTAATATCAAAAAACATTTTCCGCTTTATGCATCAAGGCGACACAGGTACCTGCAAAACGTGGTGATCTTTTTGTTCTGGCAGATTTTGCTTCATTTCGCGGCAGTGTCACCAGGAGCAGGGCAACACTGCCGCGGAATGAAGCGAAACTGGATATGTGACTGACCTGTAAGCACTGTCGTCCATGAACTTGGCCATGTTGATTTTCCTGGTGTCGGAGAAGCGGGTTACGACCTCCTCCAGGCGTTCAGCCCAGGTGTGGAGGTTCCCTGTCCCGAACAGCGCCAGCCCCCCACCACCTGTAAACAAACAGCACAGTTTTAAGGTTTGAATTTGTCAAGTCACAGGTTAGAAACAAGTCAATCCTTGAGAAATTTTCAAAATGAAAATAAGATTATAAGCACATGGTAGATGAGATAAAGATGAAACTATACAGATGAGATGAAGATGAAAGTACATAGAAGGATCTGTCCCAAACAGCCCCCCGCCACCTATAAATATAAGAGTCAAAATAAGTGTCAAATGTTTTGGGGTTGACATAGGACACATTTTTAAAATGTCAGCAGGTTTGTAGAGCACTTTTGTACTTGAGGTCAACGGCACAACATTCCTCGTTTTTACGCGAATATACTAGACATAATGGTTAAAACTGTCCCAAAAAGCGCCAGACCCCACCCCCTGCAAACATACAAGGACAAATCTTTAAAATGTACCTATATTCAAGCACTTTTATTATTCTGATAGGATAAACATCTTGGCTACCTGGAAACATGGGGATCTCCGTTTCGCAACAGTGGGCAGTTTTTTTTTATGAAACACTAGCGACAACCTGCCATATTAATGAAGAATATGTAACGGTGAAAAATACTGTATTGAAGAAACTTCAAAGTTTGCTTCTTAGTTAGTCCAATGTGAGGAATTAAACTCAGAAAATTGAAAGCCGTCAGTCATGAACTGTTTCCCTCTGCGTGGATGAATCATTGTGAAAATCTAAAATTCAGAACGAATTCACAACACTGTTCATTGTATTTAATTTCTTACTCAGCCTTAAAATCGTTCTTTATACCAGTGTAAAATAAGTAAACCTCTCTCTGTCCCCTCCCCTATCTGCTGCCCCTGTGCCCCCCCTCCCCCACACCCACACCCACAGATGTATGGTCAGCGTTCCCCCAGCGCTGTATATGTAGATGAGAAGGTCACGTGAGTAGATAGTGCAGTGTAAGGCCGCTAGATGGGGCTGCAGCAGGCGAGCACACCGTTAGGACCTCCCCTAAGTGTGCGCCTGAATAGGAACGAGTCTGCGCACAGAACAAAAGTACACAAGACAAGTTAGCCACTTCTTTATGTGTCTTACACACGGACCTGTCTATCAGGGATGAAAGTGACCAATCGTATAAAGAAAATTACACTCAATCTTCAAATGGGGGTCTCTGACTAAAGGTCTGTTACTTTATATGTTTACTGTATTTGACATAATAAGCGGTAGATCCCTCACTAGGGACAGACCCCCCTTTTTTGCAGCAATTTCAGACTATAAATAAAGTAAAATATCGTGAATTTTGAGCCAAATCAAATAATTAATCCTCTCACTGACAGATTTCTCTATATTTTTGCCCCAAAAAAATAAATATCAAAGATTGAAATGAGTTGTTGATGGCTACTCCTTGTGAACACAGATGGATTGTGGGATGCGACAGAAGATGTTGTGCGCTTTAACATAATACCAAACATGGGGTTGTATGAATAGAACTTATTGGAAAATATGTTCATTAATTTTGAGTAATATTTTTATATCTAGCATAGTAGGTCAATACTCTAGCCGCCTTAGCGGCCCGCAGGCGGTAAGGCGGTTAACTACTACCCCCCCCCCTCCCCTAACCCACACCCCCCTCATGGAAATACTAACAGACCTATAAACATGATGTAGATGTGAATTACTCCTGAAATGGTGCCATTACACATTTATTCTCATATATTAGTCAGACAGGCATTATAGAAGGCCCGAACGGCAGATCGGCGTGAGCCGTAGTTCGGTTTCCAGCTGTAGGTTATTAAACCTACTATGCTGTATCTTCCTTAATAAAAATCTATTAAAAAAAACAAAAAACGGGGTCCATAGATCTATATTTGTTTAGCGCACTGCGCGTTGATAAAGGTGATTGTGGTACTCAACTTATTGTTGAAAAATCAATTTTCAAGACAGGGGGCCCAAGAGGTTGGCAATAATTATTATGTTCATTCAGTTTAATGTTCTGAATTCCTAGTTTTGAATGGACAAAACATTCCACATACAAGCAGCAGGTATGGCAAGCCGTTTTGGTAAATTTGAAACAAACTCGGTATATTTCAACTTTACCCAATTGGCTTGCTATGAGCTGGTCGCAAGCTATCAATATTCATCCTCATTCAAGCGAGAGACCCATGGCATAGAGCTTCGTATTAAGATCAAGCGTCATATCATCCAGCACCCCTTTAAGCTGCCTGACTGTGGTTGATGCCCTGTGTCCTGTGATACCAGGACCTACATGCCTCCAGCATTAGGGCATGGACTAGAGTCTATCCCTGCCCCTGGTGAGTCTGTCTGTGAGCTGCTGGTGAGGCTGACAGAGGCTGTGTACCCTGTCTCTGTGCTCCCGGTGAGGCTGACAGAGGCTGTATACCCTGTCTCTGTACTCCTGGTGAGGCTGACAGAGGCTGTATACCCTGTCTCTGTGCCCCTGGTGAAGCTGACAGAGGCTGTTTATCCTGTCTCTGTGCTCCTGGTGAGGCTGACAGAGGCTGTATACCCTGTCTGTGCTCCTGGTGAGGCTGACAGGGGCTGTATACCCTGTCTCTGTGCTCCTGGGGAGGCTGACAGAGGCTGTATACCCTGTCTCTGTGCTCCTGGTGAGGCTGACAGAGGCTGTATACCCTGTCTCTGTGCTCCTGGTGAGACTGACAGAGGCTGTATACCCTGTCTGTGCTCCTGGTGAGGCTGACAGGGGCTGTATACCCTGTCTCTGTGCTCCTGGTGAGGCTGACAGAGGCTGTATACCCTGTCTCTGTGCTCCTGGTGAGGCTGACAGAGGCTGTATACCCTGTCTCTGTGCTCCTGGGGAGGCTGGCAGAGGGTATAATATGTTTTCGTTTTTGAAAGTGGGAAAATGTAAGTAATTTTATCCTAAGCTATATAATTATTCTTTGATTTGATACCGAATATGCCAATTTTTGTCCAATTTATCCAGTAAGTGGAGTAGACAACTCCTCAGGCACATACTATAATCCTTCTAGTAGTCCCCCTACACATTATCAATACGTCAATACAACATGGGAGACGACAGGCCGGTAGTAAAGCCATAGGGACAAGTGTAGTTAGGGGCTTCCATGACGATGGACAAAGACGGGTATATAGATGACATTATTGAGGGACCGTTACTGGGCACCCAGGGTGGCCTCCATTTTGGCTGGTGCTCATTGGTGCTAGACTGTGCCCCTTTAAAATGATTGAGGTGGATTTCTTTCTGAGAATTAGCATAAAATTGTCCATAATGGCTCCACATCTTATAAATACAGGTCTAATCAACTGCCAGGAAATGATCTTGGAACGACTTTTGATGCCTCCCTCCACATATCTGAAATGTGTGTCATAGTGTGGAGATGTACAAATACACCATTAGACCATCCTTCTCTCCAGGATGCATTGGTGCCGTAACAACAAAAGAAAAGTAATCCTTGAGGAATCATGCCGTCGTCACAGGGTTAATAATAGAGTATACTTTCTAATAATAATAGAGTATACTTTCTAATGAAGGCATCAGATACCAGGCGCACTACCGTAAATTCTCGCGTATAAGCCTAACTCGCGTATAAGCCGCACCCCTAACTCTGACAAATTATATAAGCCGCAGAGGGGGTCTGAATATTGCGATTTTGGTACTGTAGTATACTAATAAAAACTCTCGTATAAGCCGCACCCTATATAGGCATGTTTGGTATCAAAAGAAAGCTGAGTCTGACTCGCGTACACGCCGCGGCTTCTACGCGAGAATTTACGGTACTACTGTTACCAGAGTAGTAACCTGCCTTAAGCAATCAAAGATCACACCACAAGTCTAGCTGAGGTCAGCTGACCTGTGTCAGCCAATCAGATTACGGCGTGGGATCAGGGAGTATGACGTCAGAGGTCAGGGGTATACACCGGGTGTGTCAAGGTCATACCAAGGTCATACCAAGGTCACGGCCTGTCTGTTAGACCTACACTCATTAGGAGCGAGGTTTTTAAAGAATCTTTATTGATTCTGGACTAGCTTTAGGCACCGCCTGTCATACCTTTCCAGACTTTCGATTTTACACAGTTAAGGATTTTTTTGAAGATTCATTTGTGTTTTCCTTTGGGATAGAGTGATGTATGTATTTAATAAATGTTATTTCATATGGTGTAAAAGCAAACTTAATAGTGCAGACAACCGGTAATGTGTGCAAGGAATAACACTTGTTGAACCGAATGAGGAACAGACACATATGTAGTATAGACTAATGTGGGAATGGGCTTCTGATATGTATTTAAAGCTTTGGTAAATTACTGAAGATAACAGATGACAAGTCTGTGTTAGATCCATCTTGTGTTACTGCGAGATATCCCCATAGAGATAACAGAGCTGCTGGTGAAGCATCATCATCTCTTTAACCCTTTAAGGGCGGCATAATGCAATAATGCATCATGTTCTTGGTCGTCATGATGCATGAATGCAGCCCTGGCGAGTAACTCACCAGCCCTGAATTCATGCATCTTGCTGCCCCGGGGTCATGTTTATGACGGGAAAGCCTATTGGTTAAGCACGTACAGAGATGCCAATTTGAAGTTAAGCGAATGTATACTCTGCCATAAATGAACTAGAGGCTAGATGCCTTGTCATCTTCTCCCCCTCCCTTTACAATGTATGATAACTCCCGAAGGCATCATTTCTTGTTGCCGCCTCAGCAATTTGCTGTAATATTAGCACCTTAAGTACAGAATCGTTGCTCAATGCTTTGTGTTCATTTCTCGTCATATTCCACCTATAAAGCAGCGGCTAGTAACTCAACGGTGTGGTATGCATTGGAACATGGGTACATTGTACAATTCGTGGGTATAACCCGCATTTCGCGTATAACAGGACCCCACCTCCAAGGAAATGAAAATCTGAAAGTCTAATAGCATTACTGCACTGCATTTATGCACCAAGAAAACGGAGCCAGACTAGCAAACATAATTATCATAAAACCTTCACGAGACGGGACCAAAATAGAAACTTTATTTCAGGTCTTGTCCAACCATTGAAATTGCAAAATGAAGTTTGTTTCTTAAATCTCCATTTCTCTCAAATATTGGCAATTAAATGGACCACAGATGATGCCGTAATAACCAGATTCAGTATGGATGGAGGGTCCAGTGGCCGAGCTCAGCCGGGCTTTATTAAGATAAATAGCCACAGAAACAGCACTTTTAATTCCTTAAGTCCTGCTTCAATGTTCATTATGCAGAGGTGTAGGAAGCAAAACTTGATTGGGGGCGGGGGAGGCATAGTGGCCCACTCCAACCAGTTTTAAGCATCAGCTTTAATGCATGTTGGCACATTTAGGTTAGAATTGTATAGAAAAGTAAAGTGTGAGCATTTATTTACAGTCCATAAGCTGTACCAGCTCAATATAGTATGGCATCATCTAGCGAGTACTGCCTGTACTATAGACTAATGCCCTACGTGTGGGAGATATGAGATGGTACTGCTATTTACAGCGTAACTGTGCCGATACCTCACTGATACATGAGAGATATGAGATGGCTGGGCTATATACAGAACTTCCAGATAGTGATACCCTACATGGGTCCCGACCGACGCAGTCAATGTTTCAGATGACAAGCACACTCCCCACCCAATTACTCTCATTCAGCGGCCCTTCAGCAAAAAGATAATGAATCATATTGCAAGGCAATCCCTTTCAAAGTGACAGAAATATTTTAAATTTGGTTAATGCTACAGATATCTAATCTAACAGCAATAATAATGGCACTGTTCACTCCCCTTGGACAAATATAGACCTACTCTCTGTCCCTATGTACATGGTGTTTGACCCTTTCAGGACGGCATGTCACTAGAATATTACATTTGTCATCATTATCCACCATGACGACCCTTTAGGAGTGTCTCAACCTCATAAGGTCGGTATGATGCACTGGCGAGTTACCCGCCAGGGCTGCATTCATGCATCATGACAACCAAGGGCATGACGCATTACTGCACTATGCCGTCCATGAAGTTACAACTATCTAATCGAACAGCTATAATTATCCCCTAGTTCACTGTCTTTGGACAAATATAGACCTACTTTCTGTCCCTATACATGGCGTTTAAGTCTACAGCCTGCTAGGTGGCGTGACGGGCGGCCCTACAGTAGGGTGGGCAGGTCAGTGAGGTACTGCAGGACGGGTTGTGTGGGACTGATAGCATGGGCTACTGGTAAAAACAACAACGGGCAGGTTCTGGGGTGTAGGGTACCTCTACTGGTAAAAACAACACCCGACCGCTACGGGGGTGTAGGACACTTCTCTATAAATGCTATCTCTACTGCTAGGAACAACAACTGGATGTGGGCTTCATTCTCTGTGGTGCAGAGCCCGCTACTGGTGACAGAAGATGAGCTAGTCTGGAACCCTGGGGCAATGTTAGTGTTCTAGCAATGCAATTATTGCACAATGCATACCTCAACAATGGAGTTCAAAGATCATTAAGTTACAATTTAGTAAAATATTGAAAATAAGTCTCACATTATTTTGTAAAATTCACTGTTGTAAATTTTGAAAATATTGCACGTTCAATAACAAGCCTGCTTATTCGTGTAGTAGGAGGCCTCATGTGGGCAGTCATTGCTTGATCTGGTACTGGCAAGACAAGCACTGATAACAGCTATCGCAATGGGTACCAGCTGTTACATAATGCACCCTTTTCTGCAGTGAATGCAGGAGATTTTCTCATTGGTTGATAATTAATTCATCCAAGTACACGGAACCTAGCTACATACCCCATGCGTCCGCATTTAAAATTTTGCTGGTTGCGGTGAAGCCACTGATAAGACATACCACTATGGGTACAAATAGGTAACACACAGGGGACATGCTTGTAACAGTCTTATCACCTCTTATTAGTGCTTGTCACCGTAACCAGCGCACCTCCGTCCAGACTCTTATAGGAGGACAAGATGGCGGCCTACCAGTTGCAGTGCTAAGCCTATACCGTCATGTGTTTTACTGGCCGCAATGAGGTAGAAAGCTTGTTTCCCACCAGTGGACATTACCTTGTGGACACGGCCAGAGGCTGCATCCCCTATTATCACCCAGTCATGACTCGGCAGATAACATGTCATTACCGCCCGGCAGCCCGCGATGACGTCACGAGTGTAGAAAATCACAGATTGGACCAACCCGATATCAGAGCAGAGCTCATCATCAGATCAATAAAGGATATAAGCGATATTCGGGATGTTGGCAGGGGCTCTTATTTATATAGAAGACATACGGTTGGACTCTAGAACAACCAGAAAGCTGCAGTTCCCATCTGAGCTTGTATTAGCACCGGGTGTTTAAGGGGTCGTAATAGGCAGAATTATTAAAAGCATTTTTTAATGTAAAAATAGTACAAAATACATTAAAACTGTACATATGATATATGGTTGTGACCGCCTGTAATGCCTCTATAATATCTCTCCCTATTTCTAGCATTTTTAATTGATGTCATTTCGGAGGGCACTTTCTTTTCTTTTGCTGATACTCCAATTATTAATATTCCAGAAATGGCAAAAAAATCTTAAAGAGGCATCATATACAAATACAACCATGTATGACAGGTGTAGGCTTATTATATTTTGACCTAATTTTTCATGCTTAAGTCTTTTCTAGATTCTGCCTATTACGACCCCTTAAATAAGCGCCCCTGCTTAGGGCTGGCATAATACATGTCACTGGTAGGTAACTCATCAGGGCTGCATAAGTGCATTATGCCAATAAAGGACATAGTGCATCAAAACAATGCAGCCTTTGAAGGTTTAAACCCACACTCAAGTCCTAAATGTGTTGAAAACACCACTTCAGCCAAAGATGTGTCCATCTTTTTGTTCCTGGATAATGTCTAGGCCACCTATGCTAACCTTACAGACACCAAGTATATAAGTGGGGTGAAGGGCCACGAATAAGGAAGTGATGAATTGAGACAAAAAGTGCAAAGCGATGTCAATATAGGATGTACACTGTGACGGCCTTCGATGTATAAACTGGGTAATTTTTAACAACGGGGGGGGGGGGGGGGCGGTGAGCAGTGGATTTTCGCCAGGGTGGGTCAAAATTGAAATTGAGCGCGGCAGCTATATTAATGCCCCCCCCCCCCCCAAAAAAAAAAATGAAGAAAAATACCCCCAGCCCCACCGTTGTGAAAGAAATGACCACTCCCTTAGTAGTGCCATCCTGGACTGAAAATGTCTTTTTTTTCTTAAGTTAATATCTTGTCCAAAAGCTTGTAGAAGTGGCTGCTTCACTTAGTTATGTCTCCTTAACAACTTGCATTTATGGGCATTATAGACAAAATTAGGATTAATAGTATACTTTCAGTTGGTTCAGAAGGAAGACATTAGTTGTTGCTATGATGAAATGTTCTACTTTTAGTTGTATGAATCTATCCAGTGGTCTAATGCCTGAAAAACAGACTTCATCCTTACAGCAGCATAACGTCATTGAAGTGTTAACCCTACTTGCAGTAAAACGCTCTGAAAATAGATGTTTTAACCACCTTCCCGGGAGGAGAATTACTCAAAACCTGAACGTCCCGTGTGGGCCGCTCAGAAGCTCCTGAATCCTGTAAGGGTGGCATGATACTTTTATGGATTTTGCAGTCATGATGCATTAATGCATCCGTTGCGAGTAACTCACAAACACTGCGTTAATGCATCATTCCCATCCTTTGAGATTCATACGCTCAAATAGCATCGGCATGATGCACCAATGCAGCAGCGGTGAGTGACCCACAGGGACTGCATTGGTGCATCATGACATGAGGATGAGACTTGAGGTATCACGCGGCCCTTAAAGGGTTAAATACTGCCCTCAGTGTCCAGTTTAATTAATTGGTTTCTGAGCAGCTTCTTGTGTCCACTTCTTATTGACGCTTTAAGAGCCGCATGGTGCACTGATGAACTGGGCCCTTTGTCGTCATGATGCTTGAATGCAGCCCTGGCGAGTAACTTGCCAGTGCTGCACTCAAGCATCAAGCCGACCCCACGGCTTTGAAAGACTTGTATGTTCAGCATGATGCATAAGTGCAGTACTGGCTGGTAGACTCACTACGGCTGCAGCCATGCATCATGCTGAAAAATGGGCATAATGTGTTAAAACACAATGCAGCCCTTAAAGGATTAATTTCAGATACTGTGGACAAACTGTGTTCAATTTAACTGGGATCATACTTATATCACATGTAACATAGACACAATCCAAAGGCAATAAGATAGAACCTCGCTATAATATCATGATTACAATATCATATTTAGTATCTAAGTTTATTGTATGTTGCAGTTTAGATTTAAATTACAGAGGGTTCCTTAAATACTATAGAATCCATTGGGCAAAAAAAAATTGCGGGTACCCATACTATCTTTAGTGCTGCGATGGCTGATGCAAGGGGTCATATATTTTCCTAATTTTTCACATTCCTGGAAGAAACCAGTTAAACCATATATTATCCACCAGATTTTTTCATAGAAACCATGGACATGTGATGTATCTATACTAAGGAACAAGGATAAGAATAAAAAATGCTTGTTGAAAAGTTCTTTTTGGTTTTATTTTGGACTTGATGCTTGAAGTAACAGATGGCATTTTCGTTTTTGGCCCACACTTATCTAACATAATATCTTAGTAATAAAAACAGTTTCAGGCCTCATGTAATTTTAATATGGTGAAGATTATGGCCATAGCTTGGTATTTATCCAAAGAAAATGGGGAGTACCGGCACTCGTTTCTTCACAAAGTGTACATGAACATGACAGACGGTGGCAAGTGACAGGTCTGTACACACTAGTGTACCCCACCACTAGGTAGGAGCATAATGCAGGACTAGAGTTTAGCAACTCCCCAAAGCTGTCAGGGCTCTGTGGCTACATGCATAGAGAGCTGATCTAGAATGTGAAAGGTCCCTGGTTCAAATCTTGCCAGGGTATCCTTTGGGGGGAAATTTTTTTCCCTCTTAGTTTAACATGTATCTTGTCCAAAACGCATGCAGAAAATTCTGCTTTACTTATGCATTTATGATATGTATTGAAAAGAGAATATGACATAGCTTTATTTGAAATTATTGCTTCAATATGGATATTAGAAACAACATTGAGACTGGAGTTGTTCAGGAGCAAGCCACCAGATGGGGCTATGGTGACCATTTGGTGAGGATTTGCTAGTTCCATAAACCCTGCCAGTGGGCGAGTGCGTGAATACTGGCTTTAATCCTTAAGCATAGTACACCTTGTATCTAAAATAAATAACACTTGTTTCCTAACATGACATGAGGCTAGCTCCCTGTGGCACTTAACACTTCCTGGGGGATCAGCACCTCCCCTACCCCTCCCAGTGACCCCCTCCTTTGTAAGCCACCACCCAATATCCATGTTCCGGGGCCCACACCTACAGCGCAGCCTTGTTATATACATATTCCAGGGCCGCTGGGCATCACTAGAAGTCTCGTCTGAGCTGTCTGACCATGAGATCCCGTTTTGACCACGAGATGTGGCGTGACTGGTGCTTTTTTCTCAGCATCCTCTGTGGGTGGTGTAGACATGCGCAGACTACCGTATCGTCGCATTTAGGTGCCCAGGCAGCTATTTATTTAGACACCCTTGTACCTCCGTCTCCTAATCAAGGCAGGCAGCTATTCAAGGCCCGGCAGCTATTGTTTGGACACCCTGGGAAAGGATAATGTGACCAAAAAGCCGTTATATTGTGCCATAAACATGCTAGTAATCACGCCATTTCAGCTTCCTCCTGCTAAAAAACCTACAAACATTCAGTTTATGCAGGGTTTAATTAGCATAATCCCCCGGCAGCTATTCAAGGCCAGGCACCTATTGATTTCAAAGTCCTATTACCCCAGGCTGCTATTCAAGGGAGGCACCTATTCAAAACCCGGCACCTATATGCGACGATACGGTATGTCCGTCCGGGGTGCGGACATGGCAATCTCCCAGCAGATTCTCCCATTCTTTGTACTGGCACTACTTTCTCTGTGCCAAAACGTGGCGTATCACCCTAAAAACTTGCCTACACCATGTTCCTAAGATTACCGTATATTCAACTACTAATCGATTCAAATATTTGAAAGAATGTATGAGGAGCAAATATAAAAATAATCTTCCTAGGAACTACTTATGGTGTATGGAGACCGCAGTGTGAGATGGCGATAGGAGAGCAAACAAGCAGTACTGTTTTCACCCCTTCTTCTACGTAGGAGTTCCTACTTTTTCCGGCCATTTCTATGTACATCTGCCATAAATAAGTTGTTTTCTTTCATAGATTGCGCCCGGTCATAGTTTGCATCTGGTCATAGACTTCCAACTTGTATCGAATAGGGCGGCTAAGTCTCGTCACGTGATCGGCAACTTACGGGCCCTTACAGGCTCCCCCTATTATCGCCCACAGGCCTGAAGGATGGGCGAAAATGTTTGACCCCCCATATCTCCACTAATATAGAGAGTTGGGGCATAAAATTCCAGATCTGGGGCCTTTTTAGGCTAACTTAGATGTGGGTATTTTTAGTTAGAATCGGCAAAAAAATTACGACAACACTTTATCGCGAGACTTAGCCTTACACGACCATTGGTACCTCAGATGTGGCACCCTGCGGAGAGCTCATGTGGCAGACCACAGACCTGTGACCCAGGCCTGCGATCATGACCATTGACTGCCAACACACAACAGCCAACCACAAGATCCCTCAGGGTTTTGTCGCCACTCATTATATCGGTCCATTGTCATTATCAGGGAAGGCTCCCGATAAAGATTCTACTCCCTCGTGCCTTTGTCATGAAGGTCCCTACTTCATAGTAAAAGCAAAAAAAAGAGTAAAATGGTGGCTAGGGTGATAGCCCGGGAGAAGGGGGGCACTTGCATTTGTTTTGAGATGGGTATGCGGATGGACCTTCAACAACCCTTACTTTTATTATGGCAATTTTGACTGGAAAACATTATCTTAGTATGGCATTTATGGCCAAAAGCTCCTAGGTTTGAGGAGTCAAGCGATAAAATAGATAATGTCTGCGGAAATCTCCTGAAGAAAGTTACTCTTGTGCGAAAGATTTTGACAAAAGAAAACTGAGATATTTGATGGAAAATGGAGAATCTTTGTGAGAGATATGAAAAGTGGATGCTTGTCATGGCGATTTAGTAGAACAAGTACCCTTGCTAGCCACACACACGTGTATGCAAACCATACAGTGACCCCCGCAGGGGGTAAGAGTGAGGGTAGAGTGAGGGTAGAGTGGGGGTAGAGTGGGGTGGTAGAGGTGAGGTTGGATTAGGTGCTGGAGGAGGGTTATAGTTCCTACTACATCCCCCAGGTGGACACTTAGAGAAGACAAAGGCAATCTGACTCCACTCCCACACGCCCGGGACCAGGGTCAGAGGGAGAATTACAGACCAACACTCCACGCCTAGAGAGCCTACAGAGTGGGGGGCCTGGCATGGGATACTCTCGTTCCCAAATCCTTCCGAAGGAAGGCTCTGGTAACAGCCAAATGACCTTGAACTAGGGATTTTGCTGGGTCTGGGCAACCCCTGCTGGTAGGCTAGAACCAGTGAACAGGAACAGGAAATGGACCCAGAATGTATGATGGTAGTTTTAGACAGATTTACCATCAGCCTTTCTGGTTCCATTTCCTGTTCCTGTTCACTGGTTCCAAGCTACCAGCAGGGGTTGCCCAGACCCAGCAAAATCCCAACATTTGGCAGTTACCAGAGCCTTCCTTCGGAAGGATTTGGGAACGAGAGTAGGCATGGGACTGCTAGCGGCATATCCTTAAAGCCCCAGCGCCCCTATATATGGGGCTGAGTACCTGTCTCGGTTCCACTCCGACTGCCGCTGGAGGGGTACCGAGAGGTCTGCCTTTAACCATTGGAATGTAGCATTACTGCTTGAATTTACTGCATGAATCTTTACATTTAAGAAAACTTGGGATGCCTTAAAAGTACACTCATTGCGGCTTTAAGTTCAGTAATGCCATGTAGATGTCATGGAAGGGCCGGAAAGGTTTTCAGAGGCATTTACCTGAATTGAATATGCTAAAGGGTTCTTGTGAGTATATCTAATTTATAAAAATGCTTGCGGTATATATATGCCCTTGTGCCACGAAACGGGGTTGATACACTCCCTAACGTTGGGCATAACACACCAAAGCAATACCAACAAGTTCCTCGCACGGAGTTGAAAGGTTTTGAGGCATTATGCAGTCCGTAAAGAGTTACCGACTTAACTGACCACATAAAGTGAACCTGCTACCAGTCATGGCTAACCTCAGGGTATCTTATCCCACCTCTGTGATCATCGACATCCATCCATTCTAGATAGCTTTCCTACCCCATACCTCCTAAAGCATGAAGGCTATCTTACAAGTTTCTTCGTGAAAACCTTTCTCAGGGAAACTCTAAGTTTTAGTTATAAAAATTTACACTTGGGATCATGAATAAGTAGGTCCCATGCACTAAAGCTTTTGAAGTACTCTTTGATACCTTTACATACACAGTATCAGCATGCATCTTCTCCTTGGAGGTAATTTAACCACAACTGGCTTCTATTTTCCCTGTCTTCGCTTTCTTTTTATTTTATTCTCCCTGAGCAGGCCCTGTGGTAGGCATGCAGTGTGTGTAAACAAAGCCATGCTGTGGAGTCAGGAGTAGTAAACAGTGTGGTAAGAAGACACACGGGCATGCCATGCGACTGAGCTTTGAAGAAAAGCTACAAAAAGCCCATCCTTTCTCTGTATGATACATCTAAGATGAATTGTGTGAGATGGGATCCCCCCTGAGCCTAAGGCCCCCACTCTATATATGTTATAATATTTTCTCTGTGAATGTGTACAAATCACAGGGGTGACCATTTTATCCTTCAGTATCCCGGGATGGTCCTGAAGAATCCCAAGCCTGGACACAGCTATAGTGTGTGGTCTATGAGGAGTAAACATGTCTGTATGGAGATACATCCCCTGGGGTAGGAATGTAACAAGACCATAACACCTAAACACAAGAATCTGGTGTGTCTCATGCTATCCAACGCTACCTATTGGAAGTACTGCACTGACGTAAATCGACCGAGATTCCATTGTTGGAAGAGATTCGTCCATAAGTTTAACATAGAATTTCATGGGATGACAAAATTCCAGCCGACCGACATTGGTACCTCCCAATAATTTTAGGAAATCCATATACACAGTTGACATAGATGAGCATAGGAAACTTATGATGGCGAAATGGCTCGCCAGCTGGCTAAACTGATGAGCTATTTTGTGCCCGTTACTCTGGGTATCCAGTGAAGTGATATTAGGGCATTCTTGATTCAAAGTACCTAGCGGAGTGATATTAGGAATACCGGGTACTTCATTCCATCCAGTGATATTAGGACCTACTTTACTCCAAGCAGCTAGCGGAGCAATATTAGGACCTACTTTATTCCAAGAATTAACCTAGCGGAGTGATATCAGGACCTACTGTACTCCGGGTACCCAGTACTACAGATATTTGGACCTCCATGTTCCCAGCGGAGTGTTTCTGAGGACCTATTTTACCTCAGGTCCCAGAAATTAACTTCGAAAATAGATCCATATTTCATGTAACATTAAATATAGACAAGGTGTTAGAGCCGCACAGAGCTGATAAAAGTGCTTACAAGTGTTAGGGCGGATATGGTGTGACACAAGGGAACTCGTAATGGAAGGGGGCCGTAGTGGGACTTGTATAAACTAAGGCAACTGCCTCCCCTCTGTAGGACATAAATGCCTAGCTAGCAAGCCAGCCAAGTATAGCCATACTTGAGATCCCCATGTTTTGACTCTGGGTAAACTACAGGACCTATAGACAAAGTAACAGGTTTACAGGACCAAAGAAGGTCCCATGCTTATCTGTAGACAAATGTCTGAGGAAGCAATTTATCAGAGGAATTAAATTCAAATATATGGAATATGTAAAGGCAGTTGCCAGTCAAGTGTCTGAGGAAGTGAGGGGTCCGAGGGAGTTAATGTTCGAGGTAGTGAGGGTTGACTGTATAAGACACACCTGCTGTTCACACTAGGCCTGACACATAGCAGGAGCCCTAGTGATTAGAGCAGGGTCTATCATCCACTGTTCATTTGTACAGTCGATTCTAAATTGCCCTGTTTTCCTGCGCCTGTAGGAGAAATAATCTCCTTTGTATTTTCCTCATGACTGATATTATCAGTGATATTACTGACAATGGGTAGAATATTACACACCTATAGCCTAAACGATTGTCATATAACAATATACATCTGAAAATCAGAAAAACCACCCAGTCTATTTCCAATGACAATCACAAGGTCTAATTGCACTACCCCAATTAGTGCAGGAAAGGTGCAGAGTAAAAAGCTGGAGTTTAATCGATCATGTTATGAATAGGTCCCACTGCGCAGGCGCCGGTGTGGACAATAGTCTATAAATAGCACAAGGAGTGACTCAGTAGTTCTTGCCAGTCCCTGAAGGGGGAGCTGTTGCTATAGACCTCTGCAGCTTGCCAACTCATATTCTTCAAAACAGGGCAAAATGGGGCTCAAACATTGCTTTTCTATACAATTTCAACATAAGCATCTATATGCTCCAGCACACATAAAAAACGACACTTAAAAACGAGTTTAACGGGACCCCCATGCCCCCCCCCCCCCCTTCATGAAGAATTGCTTCCTACACCTCAGATTCATCCCTCATATTATCGTAGCCTGATATTAATTAACGTTGACTTCATCATCTTTAATCTAATTAATGATGGTAAGCATCACTTTGTCATGTTTTATGTTTCACATGACTGAATGCACGAAAGGGTCAATCCCAATTGTGGGATAAAGGTTGGTGTGTCTTCCTTTCTGCACGCTGCATCCCACTTGCAGTTAATATAATTCATTCTGAGTATTTTAGCTTTTTTTAAATCATTATTGAATGGATCATTTTACTGTCAATTTTGTACCACTGAATGTGGCAATATTAGCATTGATATCAGGGCATTTCTTAACCACATATTTCTCTTCTCCCTGATAAACTGATAGACCCTGCTCATATCTAATGGGATGATATTGAAGCCACTGACAGTGTTTTGGGCTATGATGGATCATGCAGTATCCCTATATATAATTCAGTATGGTGGGTCCTATGTCTGCCTATCAATTGTCAAAGTCTGAATACTACTTTATTCATGGATTTTGACCGAGCACTCTAATGCAGAATATCGACTATGATACATTTACAGATTTCTTTTATGGAAAATAACTCAATATAACGTGTTTCATGATACTGTCAAACACCAGTTGATTGCTTTAATACCTCTAGTTGGACAGAATCTATGCTAGCTTCAAATGAGGCAGATCTTTCAACCTACACAGAAACCACACGATGAGAAATCCCATCATAGAACTCCAAGTTTATAAGTGCTGTTCATATTTCTTTCAGTAATATGTTCTCTCGGTGTTTTCAAGTTTTCACAAGTTGCATTCTTAGATGTCGTCTTTCTGGGTGATCAGACTTAAGGGATAAAACTTCAAAGGAACACCTACCTTAACAAAAGCCCTTTTAGCAAAGAGAGTTTTTGAAATTAATTCTGGTGCTTAACAGCACCTTGTTAGAATAAAATCCCTTTCTTGTCCTCACAATAGGCAGTAGAGACAAACAGGCCTTCAATATTCACTTTGAAATACAAAACTTCACTCAAATGCTGGCTAACCCTTTACGGACAGTACGATGCCTTTAGGATTATGTTTATTTGTTGTCATTTGTAAATCAGCCCTGTTTGTTTTGTTTGATGTATGGATGCATAAAGTTACCATGGCTATAATAATCGCTACTGAACACCCATAGTTGTATCCATTTTTTCTCCTTTTTTTCTCCTCTCTTTTGGATTGATTTCTACCAGACTTATGGGGGACTAAAATAATTTTATAATTATACGAGACTTACCTCCCTTATAAGTTGAAGTAGAATTGTAGTTATTCCAAGGAAACCCATGGGGTTCAGGGAATAGACAAGTGCAAATGCCCATACTCCCCTCAGCAATTTCCAGAAGACCTGAGGGTTTCCAAGGTATAATATATAGTATGATATACCTACAGAGAACTGATATTTTCTAGAAAGGATATTCTGCTTTACACTCTCCAAACATCCTCCTTGACAAATCCTCAGAAGCCCCAAATAAGCACTGTCACAGTGTCAGGACATCTGCTTGGAGCATGTCCCCTAAGTGGCTTGATGCTCAGAGACTCAGCTTGGAGACCACTCAGCTACACGCACTGCGCTATTTTCTGCCGCATCTCCCGTGATGTATTAATCCGCTTAGTACCAGTGGTGTGAGGCTTCTCCTCATGTATCCATCCACCAAGAAGCTAGTTCCGGACATGAGTGGATGTATATCCTGTGGGAGCCTTTTATTAGTAGCTTCATGTTTGGTATTTCCAGACATTTTAGTCATTTTTTCATTCCCTGTAATTGTACTCAAAGTGCACTTACTTCTAGGAGACTTAGAGACACCAGTTTCATATTAAAGTGCACCTGTAAAATTGTGAATTGATGGTTCAAGCCCTTCAATCAAGTCCTCACCCACAGTAATCATGAAGAACTTCAAAGGCCTTGGGGCAGTTACCTTTGACTGACTTAGACCTTTTTCATTAATTAGACGAAAAAAACATCCCACTTTTCTTTGTTCTTTTGGCATACATGTGCATGGTGCATAGTAGCTATTAACTATACAAAATCTAAATGCCCTGACCCTTAGTCTGAAGTGGCTATCCCAGGTTAGTCATTCTTGAATAGGGGGCGAAAGCCTACCCGTTTACATTCAATTGTGCAGGTGATTTAAACCCTCGAATCAGGACAGGAAGTCACGGCGCGGTACGTATTAGGTATGGGGCCTTCCAGAAACTTGCAGATTTCTTCCTCCAGAAGAATCCCTTTTATAAGGCATTCAAGGTACAACATGGGGAATGTCTGACACACAACCGTATGAAAGGATTTCCAGTAGAGATGTCTATTTGCAGAGAATTAATATTTTTTCAAAAAACTCCCATAGCGTGACATCGCTTCCTGTCCTGATTCGAGGTTATTTCAACACCCGTTTTTTGCGTGGCATCGGGTTACTTTCGCCCCCTATAGAACTTGGTCATCCCGACCAATGTCCCTATGACCAACCTGGGATAGCCGCTACAGACTAAGGGCCAGGGCATTTGAATTTTCTGTGTATTGGTTTTCCCGTGGTGTGTCTCTAAGCTACAGGCTGTGTTTATTTACCATCTCTGCCTCCCTGTCCACACACCGTGTCATAGTATCTAACTGTCCACAAGATGTCTGCTCCATATGGGGGGCGTCTAGACCTGTCAGGCTGGATTTGTTTGTTTTGATATTATCAATATTCTGTGCACCCTTGTGAACAAACAAGATCTCCATATGGTGGATCATATCACATCATGGCATTTGTAACTAGAAGCTTCAGGACATGAATCGCTAGAACTTTTCATGAGCCAGGCGTCAAGCACAGCTTGACACTGATAATCTTTGGCTCCCTATACGACCAATCTCTCAGTCACTATAGTCTAACCAAGTTAGTAATTTTTTGGCTCCCTATACAACCAACATAGGGTAGTGAATATTGTCAGGTTGGTCAGTACTGGCCAACTCACCTTAGTCTCTTTAGGCTAAGTCCTTTTGAGTAAGGCATTAGTCATATGTTGTTTTGTCTCAGTCATTATTGAATAGCACTTGGTCATGTCTGACCAATGTCCCTATGGACAACCTGCATGGGATAGCCACTGCAGACCAAGGACTAGGGCTTTAAACCATATTTGCAGTCTTGTAATCCACTAAAGTGGGGATAATTGACATGGGACAAGCCAGGAGCTGTATGTGGCATGGTGGTCTCAGCAGGGGAGTAAAGAAATGCTGATCAGCCTGGGTTAATAGGCAGTAATCCTTTCTCAGAAGACTATGCCCAGACAGACAACCTTTTCCGACCCAAGGGGGGGACAATCTGAAAAAGATGTCATAAAAGATTAACATCTTGTAGCTAAGAAGGACTCAAGGAGGATATAATTATTCTATGTTAGTCCTTTCCAGGTAATGAATGATGAGGTTCCTCGTTCTGCCACTAGGGGTGCCACTGTTCTGAGTGGGATGTTTAGTCTAGTCGTTCCCTATTCATCCACCAGGGACTGCTGGTGCAGAAGGTCAATACTGCATGGCAGCCATTTTGTGGGAGATTCCTTTCGGTGTAATATTCTTTGGTCCCAGAAACCTTAAGCTGAGTTTTTGCGACCCTACCAACAGGGATAAGTACTGGGGGGGAAAAAGCTGTATAAAGTATGTACCGGTAAGTCCATTTTCTTCAGAAATGTCTCGTCCTGTTTGCATCCCCACATCAGAACCCTTTTTTGTATTCACAGTGCCGATAGGACTCTGGGAAGGGCTTTGGGCTTTGTAGACACTGAAGGTCAGTAGGGGTTAAACAAGGTCAGTCTAAGGTCACAGTCTGGGCTATAAATAGAATTCATGCACATTCAACAGGCCTGATGGTCGTCAGTCTCCATACAGATTTCCCAGCAACTCTTGCCCCTTGGGTATATTAGATAAGGCAAAGCCTGCTTGGAGAGTAGGATATTTAGAGGCAAATGGCTTCATTGTAGAACAAAGGCTGTCCGGCTACAGGTTGGTTACAATCTGTCTCCAGGCTATTGGCTGAACTTGGAAAACAGCTGCACCATCAGTTTCAACTATTAATATGGTTGTTTCATTGAATTGCTCAGGTTACCGGAATCGCTTTGATGAGATCACCTGCATTTCATAATGGTACCATTAATCTTGCGGTCATACAATACCTGCATTCATTCAACTTACTAAAATAGAGTTAATTATCATTTCAATACCCGCATTTACCCTGCGCTTATACAAGACATGCGCTTACGTAAGACTGCTGCGCTCATTCAAGCCACTATGGTAGTATCCTACTTCAAAAAAAATACCCCAGTCAAAACTTGTAATGCTGGGAGGGCAATACATTTAAAATGATAACAATTCATAAAGTTGAACCAGATTTGTGCCAGTCTACACTTCTGCCTATGCTCCTAGCTCCAGCTGTGGAGGAGTGTCAGTGCTCGGTCTGGTCCTGCAGAAACAGGACCGTGCACCCTGCAGACCACCAAAGTCAGACTTATTTCTGAAGACTATGACCTTGGAGCAGACAACACAGACACAACTTATTGCTCGTCAAGATTTTAAGAAGGGATTAAAATCTTTCTTTTCAGAGGTGGTAATTAAGCGTTTGAAAGCCAACTCCTCTGAAGTTTGAATCTGTTTAAATTTAAGAACACATAGAATTCAAGCAGTTCAACTTTTCTACCAGACAAAGCTTGTTTAGCTGCCTTTCAGGGCAAACTTGTGGAAATATCTGAGGGTCATTTCATATATTAGGAGAGATTACAATATCGTTAGGGAACTCATATTGAGCTAAGCTGGCATTGGTCTGTGGGTCATGCTGTTCTCGGGTTGGGGTTAGGTGAGGGCAGGGAGGTCAGAGTGGACATAGGCCAGGACAATCTGCACAGGCAGTGTTCTTGTATCTGTTCCGCCACTTATCTGTTATTGTAGCACTAACTACCGTATTTCGGCGTAAATAAGCCTTGGTAGCATTAATAAAAAGAACCATCATATGACCGTCTAGTCATAACTCCACTTCTTGATTATATACTGAAACATTGTAGCTATGCAATCCAAGTTGATTTCACACGTCATATAAATACCCATGCATCTCATACAGCCCATTTCAAATAGAAAATGTTAGAAATATACTCCAAAAAAATACTGAACTAATGAGAGAACATGTCTGAATGTCCCTATGAATACGATTCTGCCGGTTGAAGGTTTGAAGGTGGGTAGTGGGCTGCAGGAGGCTGTTTTTCCCCATTGGTTTTGGGGTCCGTATGTGTCATACGGGGGTCCCGGCATCCCATACGGGCAAAAAGTGTTTTTCCTCATCGGATACGGACATTTTTTACCAAAAAGCAGAATCCCGTATCCTATACGGAATCCCGTATACGCATACGGGAAAATAGCGTTTTTCCTCATCGGATACGGGATTATTTTTCCACATCCTGTCCGTATAACTCTCCTCAATTCCTGAGCCATCAGAGCTGCATTAATTCAAAAAAAGTGGCCCGTATGCTGCATGCGGGTACTTCAAGTCCCGCATAGGTAATACAGTACCCGCATACGGTGCAGGTCTGTTGCATGACCTTCACCTTGGCCCACTCTGCTTTCCCACCAAAAATTCAACATGGTGTGGGGGTGGACGCAGAAGGAGAAGAGGGAATACTTTCAGAGAGTGGACCCCTTCAGCAGGTATTCCGAAAAGAAGTTCATAGCCCGGTACAGGCTTAGTAAAGATGTCTGCCGGATTCTGGTGAAGAGCTACGTCGCCACCCGCTCAAAGAAGATTCTGCGTGGTAAACATGCAGTCCCACACAGCCTTAGGGTATGTATAAATGTTGTACTCCTGTACCACTGCTACCACTGCTATTCTGTATATACTGTTTATTATACCCCACACCTCCCATATCTGAATCATATTGAGTACAGGAACAAAGAGTTGTATATAGTACCATGTTCATCTTCTTTTCTATACATATAGATCAACCTACACTGTTTTACCTGCCTACCTTATTTTTATTGTACCCTATTTGGCCTATACCTTTATTTCAGTTCCTGACAGCTTTGCGTTATTTCGCAACGGGTGCAACGTACCTCACCATAGGTGATTGCCATGGGGTGTCAAAGTCGGTTGTGTGTAAATCGGTGCAACAGGTCAGCGATTTTTTCCACAACAACATACAGGACTACATCCAATGGCCGGACAGTAAAACGGAAAAGACGATCAAGGCGTTACCCTTCTACCTGAAAACCAAAAAGCCAAGGTGCTTTGGTTTGGTGGATGGCACCCACGTCCCCATCGGTTGCCCTAAAGGACTGGTGAAGGACGAAAACCAGTACTTCTGCTACAAGGGGTACTACTCCATCAACGCAATGGTAAATTTAAATTAAATATACTCCTAACACACATTTTCTATCTTGTTTTTCCCTCTTCATAAGAAATAAAATAATTGACTTCTTATTATATTATCTGACATTATAGGACATATAAGTTGTCAGCTTTTATGGTAAAGTATTCAAAGCAACAGCACATAACGTCTTAACAAATATTTTATTTTTTATATCTTTTCTCTCTACAGATCGTGGGCGACTATGACGGGATGATCATGCATGTCAACGCAGCCAATCCGGGAACATGTAACGACATCTATGTAATGAACGGCAGTCAGCTTAAATACCTAGGGGACCGTGGTGACTTCAAAGGTTTCTACCTGCTTGGAGATTCTGGGTAGGTATATTTTTTAACATCAATACTTTCTGTTCCCCACATGTCTGTCCTTACAATATAAAGTTTCAATTTTTCCACATGACATATGTCACATCGCGTTATCCACAAAATAAACCAATGTACTTTTTCCCTTTTTCTAAGCAGGAAAAGCAGCTGAAAAAACTATATGACATACCTGAAAGTGATGATCTACTTTATGCTACCTATATATTTTCAGATATGTTCTGACTGACTACATCCTGACCCCGGTCAGGGTGGAGAGTACTCAGGCGGAGGCCAACTACAACAAGTGGCACCGTAAAACGAGGTCCCTGATTGAACGGATCATAGGACAGGTGAAGCAGAGATTAAGGTAACTTCAAGCTCTTTGCACAATACCTTAAATACACTAACACAACAATGTAAACAGTAACATGCACAATTTTGTCACAGCACCAACTTTGGATGAAGTATCTTAACACAAAATTTCACTTATATACATGAGACATATGACAGTATAAATTTCCCCATATTGGTGTAGGAATGAACATATTTGGATATAGCTTTACAAAAAATATCACGTAATTTCAGATGCATGGACAGTAGTGGAGGGTATCTCATGCACGATCCTGTGCGGGCAGCCCGGATCATAGAAACCTGCTGCTGCCTCCATAACTGTGCTAAGCTCGGTAAAGTCAAGCTGTTGAAGGACAATCCCCGGGCTAAGGACCGTTACAAGAAGAAACAGGCTGCTGCTGTCCAACCCGCAAACCTGGGACGCAACCCTACTGGCTTGTTCACACACATGAGGAAGAGCTTCATTCAGACCCATTTCCAGAACGACCACCTGGAGAAAAAGGATAAATAATCCCTCCATATGAACTATAATGTACACCCATATTCTGATATGTCTGTTATATGTACTTAAATATAATAAAATAACATAATACCAGTATTTTTTTGGGGGAATGTATATTATACAATACACAGCCGCTACCCTTGCTACACATTGTATCAGTTTTTAGCACCAACATGCATGCAGTGACTTATCCGTATAAGAATGCTAATGTAATACTAATGTATAAAGTAAAATATAAGTATACATTTCCATGCAATGTCTGATAAGTGTACATGTAAATACATTAAAATCTAGAAACATACCAGGGATAAACAACTCCTGCACACATATGGAATGATATATTTAAAAACAGTACCCTGATTCAAGTTTTCACGGTATAAAGTTGAACTGTATAATACAACCGGAGATGTAATGAAACATGAACACTTTTACATTGATATATCTGGACAACATGGCCATATACATTTTTAAGTCTTGGGTTTACTCTTGAGGCGGAGAGATCGTTTCAGCTTGGGTTTGTTAGGACTACCGGGATCATCCCCCTGCTCGCTACCGTTAGACTGCTCCTCCTGCAGGTCCACTCGGTCTTGTAGTATGACACACTCCTCTCCCCCGAGCACAGAGAAATTAGGCAGGCCATCCGTTGCTGGCGGGTGCTGAAGAATAGCTGAATAAAATGAGAAACATAGCATGTTCCATCAACTATGTAAATGTTATATTTTCTACCGTGACATATATTTATGCATTACAATATGAAGTAGCAATAAATTATCTTGTTTCACAGCATTTCTCCTACAGATGGAATGTGTTACATTTTTCTGTTCTTTAGCACTATATAAATTTATATGTAATGGTACAACATATCTTTTAAATTACCTGCTCCATTGAGGACATATTTGAGCTGCCCATCCACCTGGATGTATGTGCCATCAGGAGAATGGACTGGGGACTTCATGCAGTAAGCTGCCTCCTCCTGACCTGGAAACATCAAACAAAATATAAATGAATTTTTTTAACCAGAAAAAACCAATTATTTCTGACCTAAAAAAGAGAGATGTTGTGTTGCAGCATAAATACTTTTTTTTAAGCAAGGGTTAAAATAATATAATATAGTAACATCCCTTAATGACACCTGAAAGACAGGGAGGAGTAATATCTACCTTTGGGTGGTTCCTGATGTGTCAGGTAGGCAGAAGTGGTAGGCTGTTCCTCTATCTTGTGACACACAGCATCGTCTTGTTCTACGTCGGGCAGCTGCGACTCCTTCTGCTCTTCCCCCGGTTTTTCTTCCTGCTCCCCCGCTTTGTCCATTTCAGCTTTATCCTGCGCCATTCCGGATGCATCAGCCACCGGGACATTCTGAACTCCTGCAAGCACACAAATAGTATATTTCTGTTTTAAAAAATGTGGGGGAAGGGCGGTGGGACAGGACATTTGTTACATGCTATTTATATGATTTGAAAAATATAATGCACATAATTTATTTTCTTGTACATTGATTTTATTTTACCATATTAAAGAACAAATTAGCTGAACACAATTCATATCCTGTATGTTATTCAGAGATATAAAAATAGAGTTACCTGGGTTGGAGGCCAGAAGGGGAATTATGTTCCGCTCGATTATACGTTGTTGAGACAAAGACAACGTCTCCATGTTTTGGACCAATGTGGATATGACGCTGTCTGCTTTCTGCATCACTGCTTGCAGTTTTTGATGATTACGTCCTAAAACGCTAACTAACTTAGTCATGCCCGTCAAATTCTCGGCAACTTGGACTATCCCTGTAGACAATGTAGTCTGGACTTCTGCTACTGATCGCGTGTTGGTGGTCAGCATGTTACTGAACGAGTCCATATTTTTCATTACAGCCAAGTTCTTTTTCAGGATGTGGTCTACAACTTTTTCATCCACCAATGCGATCCCAGACATAGATTCCTCATGTTTTTCTGTGCAATTTTTAACACATTGTTCGAGTTTCAGTTCATAGGATTGATAGCGGTCTCCCATTCTTTTTGTGGCGGAAGCTATCGCCATTTCCACTTCAGCCTGTTTATCCAGTGCCTTTTTGGTGGAGTTTGCCATCACATGCATGTTTTCCTGTATTGTACTCACCATGTGGTTAGCAAAGTCTGTTATTTTGGCTGTCAGGTTATCGAAGGCAGACAAGTCTGGAACAGGTTCCGTTCTTCTTTTCTTGAAAACAGGGGATTTGAAAATGTCCTCATCCGGGGGTGAAAGCAGGGGAATGTGTAATTTCTGTCTTCTCACGGGGGGGGGGGGGGGGGGGGGGGGTTAGGAAGGGGGGAGCATTCCCGTATAGGTGATATTTTGGTGGGTGTGCTAGTGGTAAATATATGAGTATCCTCCTCTTCCTCTCTTTTGTGTGGTATTTTCTTGACAGGGGTGTGAGCTTTACTTTGTTCTGCTTTGCTTTCCTTCAGCATTTCCTCCACCTGCTGCTCAGTATACCTTGTCGGTCCGGGTGGCTGAATACGGGTCGCAGCTTCTTTTACTTCAGTTCTTTTCTGCAGGAGCATTTCCTGTACCTGCTCCTCTGTGTAAGTTTTAACTGTTGGTTTCTTTACGGGGGTGGGAGGTTTATCTTGTTCTTTTTTTTGGCTTTTCAGTAATTCCTGTACCTCCTGTTCCGTATAAGTGCTAGAACGGGGTTCATTAGATGAGGGTTCAGGTTTTTTCTCTTCCGGTATGTTATCCTTAAGGAATTCATGCACCTCCTGTTCTGTGTACATGGTTGGCCGTGGTGGCGGCATGTGGGAGGAATCCTTTTTGGGCTGACTTCTCTTATGCAGGAGTAGTTCTTCTACCTCCTCTGCTGAGTACATTGTACGGCCCGTCTTGAGTACAGGGGTGGGAGGAGGGGTTGCTTCTTCTATGCTGTCTTTCAGGAAATCCTGTACTTCTTCCTCTGTGTACACAGAAGTGGTGGCAGGAGCAGCTTTCTTACTCTTTTGTATCAACTGTTGTACCTCATCTTCGCTGTACAACTTGTGTTTTTTGGTGGAGTGGGACAAGGGGTTTATGTTTAGTTGAAAACAATGACACCTTTTTGAGTGGAGCGTGGGGTACTTTTATCTTGTCCACCGCCAACATGGCAGCAGATACGGCAGCGGCAGTGGGGCCTTGTGCTGCATGTACCACGTTGCGAGCAGATTTCAGTTTTTTATGTTGTGAGGAGACACGCCGCAGAAGTTGAGCCCTAGTAAAACCTTCAAAAGGGACCGGGGCGCTGGACTCCTCCTCTGAGTCAGTGGGTGGTGCATCCTGCACCTCTTCTTCCTCTTCTTCCTCCCGAACTATCTCACCCTCCTCCGTTTCTACGTAAGTGCCATCTAGCTCGTAGTCCCGCATGTCCTCGGGCCTTTCCTCTGTCACCGGTACTACAAAAAAAACAAAAAAAACAACACTGTATACCATACACATGTGAAATGTATACACTGCCCACACATCTGTTCTAATGTGGGAAATGTGGCCTACTTCATATATATGGGACATCCCAAAGAAAGTACATATTTTAGGAGAAACCTTTATGTCGGTGGATTTTTTCCTGACCTGACTAATTTAATTATTACACTGTCTGACTTGGAGAGATAGTCGTGAAAGATGAGTCTTTTCTTATACAAAAAGATCAATTTTAATTTTTTCTCCCTGGTCTTGACCGACTTCATATATATGGGACATCCCAAAGAAAGTACACATTTTAGGAGAAACCTTTATCTCTGCAACATGTTTTACTGTCCCTATGTAAATTTTTTTTGGCAACAAAATGGACGCTGCTTACCTCCATCTATGCTGAGCAGCAGCTCTCTTTCCTCTACAGCCGCCATGCTGGCACTGGGCATGCGGATGTTGGCGTAATCCTCCTTTTCCGGCCGGTCTGGGTCGTAGCAAGACCATTTCCTCTCAGGCCGGCCCCCACCCTTCACATCGGGTGGCTGCATTCCGTCTATACCTGTTGTATGGAAGCAGGTATTACACAGGTGTGGAAATAATTTTTTTTAAAAGAAGCAAGATATCAATACTGTTCCACATGTGGGGTATGATAATGTATACTATTTATTTTCTCCTGTTTCAGTTTGGCTCATATTACGTTCACAAATCATTACTTTTTTTATATTCCTTTATCAATATGTCAGAGGAAGGACAGGGATAATTTTACTTACCGAGCACTACGTCAACTCCGGAGTAGTCACACGCCGCCTGCTCCAGGTCATCAAGAAAATCTTTCGCATCCCTGCGACCCGAACCGGTGGGGTACTTTGCATCAATTTTCTGCCTCTGTTACAAAAAGGGAAGGCACATGAATTTAAAATATGGATCACAAAGGATCACAAAGTAAAATCCTGTTCTGTACTATATTACAGTGTGTACCAAATACTTTCTTTTTTCAGGAAACACGAAGCAGAATATAACTTTTTCCATCTTCTTGGTAAGTTATTGGGTACAATTTATATTCCTTCAATTTTTGATATATGGCCTATACAATATATGAATCACGATGTTCATTTGGTGTTACAGCATTTTATAAACAAAATAAATTTCTGAAACAACCGGAGGAATATACTTACTTTCCGTTTTGCCTGCTGGCAGTAGTAGCCCAGTTTGTCCTCCACCTGCAGTACCGTCCTCGCCCTCAGTCCCACCGAGGAGACATAATCTGGCAAAAAAATGTATATGCTATACTTCATGACATACAGCAGGAGAGAGTTTTTTCATTACGTAACAACAGGGAGTAATACAGAGTTGCATACTGTGTTATGTATGGCAGAGTGGCATGTTTTGTTTCATCTGTACATGTTAATTGGCAACAGAATACACTGTGTTTGGCATAAACATTTATAGCATATAAATATAATAAAAAATAATTCTTACCTGTCAGCTCTTTCCACGCTAGTTCTTTCATTGTTGCCCCACTGGTGGCGTCTTTAAACTTGCCCCGCAGCACCGGCTTCAGATGGTTGGCACCAAGAATTAGTGCCTCGAGCTCGTCAGCCCGCCAATGGGCGCCCTTTACTGTACAGGGATTTCGGGTGGAGTCCCTAGACATACTAAGGCTGAGTTCACTGGCATAACCCGGTAATATCTGTCCCACATATTGTTTTTTCGTTACTTTTGATTTGGCCCTGGCTGATGGCTTCTTAACACTTTTTGCGGTGGAACTGGATGCATCAGGTGTATACGTAGGATCGCGCTTCCTGTCGTCCTTGGGTATCTTCTTCTGCTTTTTGTGTGGGGGGGGGGGCACCGGTGTTGGTATGGTGCTCACTGGACGGGGCTTTTCCTTTTTGGCGCACTTCTGATCTCCTCATTTCGGCCAACATTTTTTCCATATACCCAATCATCTGGGCCCCCCCCATGCCTGGAAAACTGCTTGGGAAGAACTGCTCCAACCCCTCCTGCCCTTCTTCCACCTCATCCTCCGATTCTTCGGATGCATCTGGTCGGGGTTTCTGAAAAATTGAATGTGATTCCATGATGAAACAAGGAAAAAAGGCTACGTCAGGCAGCTGGACATGCTGCCATGACACCCCCCCCCCCCTATATGGCTTAGGTACTTCTTTTGCCCATACAACAATATTGAAATAAATCAACACATAGCGTGTACACCTTATGAACAAAAATTCATGATAGCATTTGCATTGAAATCAAGCCAAACAGTACGTGAACACTGACACATCGGTCACCGCGGGAGCAGGGACCGGTGAAAAGAAGAGAAAATTCAATGAAAATAGCATCTTACATGACAGAACGGATCGACATAGAATAGTATGTGTAACATTCTACCCCGATGCATCATATGACATGCTGTCCTTACCTTTTTAGTTGCTTTAGGCATGCTTCAATCTCTGTTGTTGTTATTTTGATCACCTTCGTAGCAGCCGGCAGATTGCAAATGGCGGATTCCGGAAGTGACGTCAGACAGGGAATTCCCTAGGGGTATCCCCGTTTTCCTCAGTCGCTTCCCGCTTTCAATGTCGCATAGTCCCGTATGGGTACGAATACGGGCAGACCAATACGGGATCCCGCATTGGTAACCCGTAAGCAGCGAAAAAAATTCCAATTCCGTGTACACATACGGTCGTCATACGGAGGGGGAAAAAATTTAGTTTTTCGCCTTCCCAATGCGGGTCCCGCATACGGTCCGCATTTTGTGTCCGTATTCGTTCCGTATTGGACCCATGGGGAAAAACACCCTCCAGGGGATGGCATCCGAAACCCAAATTGAGCTAAGTTGGCATTGGTCTGTGGGTCATACTGTTCTGGGGTCGGGGTCATGGAAGTGCAGTTTGGACATGACCCACAATAATCTGCAGAAGTCTCCGTGAAGGGGGAAATATCTGCAGATGATTGTAGCGCTGAGGAGAGGGTCGGTGAGAAACCCCAAATTGACCTAATACATTGGTCTGTGGGGGTCACACAATCCTGGGGTTAAGGCCAGGGAGGGCAGGGGGGTCAAAGTGGATATAAGGCAGAACAATCTCCGTGCAGAGGGGTGTGGGTTTTGTGTGGATGTTATGGCACTGTGTTATTGTAGCACTAACTATGTGATATTATGAACACTTAATCGATATCGATATACATATCGAGCATGACACACATTGCACTCGTTTATAATCGCTGACTATCAACAACCATTATACATGTAAACGCTTGCTAGCTAATACCACCATCCAACACTGCATGGCGCTGTACTATGGCTTGTGCATAGAACTCACATTACAGGTACAGACCACTCTGGGTTGTACTGTGGTAGTATCAACATCTATACTGCATGTATGTACAAATAAATCCAAACTACACACCTACTTGCCAACTGTATTTGTCACTTATTATCAGGCATATCAAAATCGTAGATCATGCTATCTAATGCTAGATGACGATGCCCCGATATGACAACTATAGGGATGGAAAAGGAGGGCTGGAAACCCAAATTGACCTAATATATTGGTCTGTGGGGGTCACACAACCCTGTGTCTAGGGGTTGGGGAGGGCAGCAATGTCAGTAAGGACATAAGCCAGTCAGTGGGGTTCCCTGCCCTATTGAGGCTTACCAGTGGGGTGCATGGAGGGGGGGGGGCAGGATGGTAGAGGGAGGGGAATGTCATTATCCATCACATACATACACATAGACAGCATTTGTGAACATCTTGAGTCCAGTTGATGGTTTGATGATGGAGTACCATATGACCATTTCTATATACTACTCACACAAGTGGCGTAGTGGAAAGGGTCCACAAATTACATATAGGTCTGCTTTCAAGCAGAGAAAGATTGATGTTCTCTTTTCTAAGAAAATGGGGTTGCAATGCTCTCTATATAGTTCTACAAGGCCCGTTATCTAGAGTAAGGAGAAGTATAGTGATTTGTCAATGGAGATTATGGGTTGAAAGTGGGGTGAAAGTATTTATTAGGTAAGTTGTCAATAGGGATAATGGTGGGTTTGGTGTAGCTTTGAAAGACATCCATTAAGTAGGTCACTCATACTGTCACTCAAGTTTGTACTTACTGGTACATCAGTTTATATAATTTACATATCATCAAGATAACTGTTGAAGCTATGTCTACAGTGAATGTGCAAAATAAAAGACTACTTCACCCTTGCCCTGATGCTGCATTCATGCAGGGCTGGTGCGTCAGTAACCAGGACTATGCATCATGATAACATTACACCACTGTGTAGCCTCTAAAGGGTCTGGTTAGCAAAGAACAAAGGATGTGTTCTTCTATAGGTAGGTCCAGGCCACATGAACACCCAGCTATAACTGGATGGCATTTGAATAATTTATGGACCATTATCTTTATTTTAAGCAATCAGTGCAAAACACTGTCCGATCAATGCTGAAACCACTGACTGCTAACAAAGTCCTCATATTAAAAGGTTAAATTTACTTTGGTTGCCATTTTCGGTTGCAGATAGCACCAATGAAAACCTGAAAATACTGCCACGCTTGATTCCATGATTACTTACTGCAGTGTAGACATGTGACACCAGAAAACTCACTCACCTGGAATAGAAAATACACATGGTCAGTATACAGTGTTAGTTACAGAAGCTGCCGCAGTCATTTTAGGCACCCAATGTCACACATAGAGAAGTAAAGGTGTCAACTGTGTCTCCCATGTGGCTCTGGCAAAAATGGAGTGTCAAACAGTTGTTGACTCTGTTTATATGAAGGGTCAACTTGGGTTGACACTGATAGTAGAGAGTCAACTCAAGTTGACCCTTCATGTAGGCAGAGTCATTAGCTGTTTGACTCTCTATTTTACCAGAGCCACGTGGGAGACACAGTTGACACCTTTACTTCTCTCTGTTGTCGCCTAAATCTGAACTCTCAGCCTGTCCAAGACTCCCTGGTGGCATTCATTGCTCAATCCACAAAGTATTGAATATTATATATGGGAGAAACTAGATGTGTGAGATTTTGTGAAGTGAGTGAGATGACGGCTTCACTTACACTCAAAGGTTTGCCTGTAATCCACCTACTGTGCTCAGGGAGAGGATTATATCTACAGGTATTCTTGTTACTGCAGTGTCTAGAGATGAGAAGATTACCTGAGACTTGGTAACAGCTCTGGTGAAGCCACATGTGTACGTGGATGTACAGGAGGAAAGCCTATCAGTAAGTATCGGTGAATGATGAATATTGGTTCTTTTTCTCAACTTCCCTTTGCTAAACCAATGTGCAATGGCGAATACTGATATATTGGACCAGTAGCAGAATTAGTATGCAAACAAACATTGCATTTCAGAAAATAAGTAAATTTACAGAGTAGCACACTTTGAGTAGCGTAACAGATTAAAACACTTTTGAGATCAACACACTTTGAGTAGCGTGTAGTGTGTTACAATATAAAAGTGTGTTAAAAGTGGCTTCAAAAAAGCATGTAACCATAACACACTTTTCTTAGACTGTAGCATGGGTCTGGCTCAAAAACTATTACTAGCATCATATATATCTTAGCTGGAATATATTTTCTTGCTATAAAAAGAATTAATTCTGTCACCACAAAAAGGCTGTAGGAATGTAATTGCTTAGAGCAGTCGGGTGTATGTCATAAATTACAATAGTTTTCTCTTCCTTTCATTTACATGCTCTGCTTACTTTATTTTTCAGGCAGGCACAGCTACTAAGTAGTGTGTAACACGGGCATACAGTGGTATTCTGAGTAGTAAACAGTGTGACAAATAAACATCCTGGGGTAGGAATGTAACAGTACACAATAACACCCAAAATTATCTCCGTGCCTCCTGAAATGAGTAAACAAACTGGGTGTATATAGACAGAGCTGCACGCTAAAGTGACTGAGTCAGTGGTTATTGCACAAGTGGGAGTCCTCCCGTTCTGCACACTGTCCGCAGGCCTAGTGCAGAACAGGAGGACTCCCACTAGTATATCAATATAAAAAAGATATGCAGTCCATATTTGTTTACTTCCACGGCATTTGTTTACTTCCGCGGTATTTGATTACTTCTGTGGTTCCGCCATTTTGAATTCCGCGCAGGTCACGTGACCCTCGGCAGCATGGCGACCCCATAGTGACCCCATGACAACCCCTAGCAGCGTGAAATATGGCTACGGCGTGAAATACGGACCATGGTTATTTCACGCTCCTCTGGAGAATGGCCCTCCCATTGCTTTAACCTTGTTGTTTCGTATTCACCATGAAATAAATTCTGTAAACTACTGGTTATAATGGGGCACATTTAAACAATAGCTTCATCATTTCTTTCAAAGAAGTGATAATCCCAGTTTCCAGTTTTATGAAGAGACTTGATTTTCAGTTTTCTGTTTGAATTGCCAATGAATATACATGTACTGAATAAACTTAAAGTAATTCTTGAAGGTGAGCCAACTCCACGCAAATAAAAGGTATTTGAGACACAGAACAGTAGCAATGCTTTAGTATTAAGCCTAGTGAGGCCAGTGTATACCCTACTAGGTGGATAGCCTGGGAGCAAGCTGCCATTCTATCCCAATGCATCTTTTAATTACTTCTTTCAAGTATAGGTGTTTATTACATAGTAGACCCCAACTACTTTCATTCCCCCTTGAGCTCTTACACACACATTTTGTGCACCAAAGTGGTGCAAAGGTGAAATGAAGCCCTGCTCTTAGCCCATACCAAGTCTTGCTCCCAGCCCATCCTATAGTATTGTGCTGGGAGTCCGAGACTGCTGTTGACCAGACTGCAGTAGTGCTTTCTAAACTCGACCGTGCCAAGTATGTGAGCTATTCTGGTGCCAACCCGCTGGGTTTATCTGGCCATAAACCCAGACAGACATGGAACTGCCATTGTCTGTTCTCTAAACCTGCCTCCCTCTCCCTCTACCTCTCTCCTTACTCACAGTCAGCTGTGAGGTTTACTGTTGGAAGATGGCCAAAGCCGGGATTGCAGGAAACTGTAAAGGACAATTTCAGGGACTCAAAGTACTATATACTGTAACGCTGCCCGACAGTTGTAACATGGGGTTGAATGCCCACCGCCCGAGGGAGCCACTGCCCCAAAGAGCATGCTAAAGGTTATTCAGGTTAACCCTTAGGGGCAGTATAGCGTTTTAATGCCTGTATGTCGCCATGAATGAAGCCCTCCTGAATAGCTTACCATGGAGGCATTCAAGGATCATGACAATCTAAGTACTACATTGCAGGGCTGTGAGACATTGTAAGCCGGAGCTGATTGTTGCCTCCCTCACACCCCTGTCCCTGGAATAATGTAATAGTGCTTCAATGTGCTAATCCCTTCGTTGTATTTGTGAATATTCCTGGATGGTTTAATACTGTTGGTTCTAAAGGCCATCGAAATAGGTATATACATTATACACTAGAAAACACGGCTATAATCTCCCCTAAGTGTTGTTACCTAGCAGATAAGGGATTGGCTGGGGCTAATCCACTTGCTACTGAATAGTCCTACTACATTAAGGCCCTACTTTACTCCAAGCACCCATTATGCACCTTTAAAATATAGATCTGATTACCACTATACAAGGTGTTAAAGCCCCATAGTGCTGATGGGGTACCAGTGCTAAAAGATAGGATGTGCCACAAGGGAGCTTGTAATGGAAGGACCCAGTGGGACCTGAAGGTGTTGTATTCTTCTTTCCTCTTAAATGGTGAGCAAAATCTCCAGAAAATGTATAAAATGTGTAATAGTGGTGACTTCTCATGATATTCTTTAGTTTGTTTCTCAAAGTTTCTACAAGTTTGAATTTACTGGAGATAGCTAGATTCAGACATTTACATCATGAATATAACTGTATTGCCAACCTGGTTATTCTGTGTTAAGGATGAATGAAAACAGGACAATTTGGATATAAGTGTCCTCCTCCGCTGCCACCCTCCAATATCAGCCAATTAGGGAAGCAAAGTGGCAGTTTTAAAAAAGGAGTCAATTGATCGCCATTCATGAATAGGTGCAAGGGCACAGAGCAGGCCCCTATAATGGCCTATAAATAGCTCTAGTGACTTTTGCGTATGGACCTCAGCAGCATGAGAAAGTCATTCAAAGAGAAATAATGGCAAATGCTTGTATTTTACATTTTGGTGTAGCCTGGTTCTAACACATATTACTAGATAGGTAGGTAGCCTAATTCCCAGTGTATTTTTCCCAACTTACTGAAGAGACCTATAACAAGCTTCCTTTATAATTCCCATCAATCAGGGCCGAAAACAACCACTCGACCACAGACGCCTATATACAAGATCAGCGCTCTTTTCAAACTGGTGTTCTATTGCGAAAGTATGACCATTTGAAACATTAGAATATCTGCACTTATTTACTGGATCTCCTTGTCAAAATGGACACTGTTGAAAGATTTCTGTTCCTGTTGAGAACAGACAGGTTGGGGCAGAGGTACAAGTGGATAATATAATAAACAGATATGAGCATTTGATGTCTAGGATCAGAATGGCCGATACTTTGTATAATGCTATGCCTATGTTGCCAATATCTGACAATGCTAGGTGGAATGCACATACAGAGTACATTGTGTACATAATATGTGGGCAGATACAGTGCGGTTAAATTAATAGGAGGGGCAGGGAACGCCTTGCAATGGATATTGACTGAGTAAACCTATAATCTCCAGAAGAAAACGAAAACAAAAATCATAAGAACTTGAGTCAAGAGGATGAAAAATTCAATGAAATTTGAGATCCAGTAAACTTTGCACACCCTGCTCTTATCTAACGGGATGATATTGAAGCCTCGGATGGTGTTTGAGGCTATGATGGATGATGCTGTAGCCTCATGTCTAATTCAGTGTGGTGGGTCCTATGTCTGCCTATCAATCGGCAAAGTCTGAAAACTTCATTCATGAAATTTGATGAGCACTCTAAAGCATTATATCTATAGGTGCTATAACAACACATGTAGAGACATCTTTTTATGAAAAGTACCTGAATATAACTAAAAGCATAAATCCATAGCTTTAAAATGTCACTTCGTCCATGTGAGATTCAAATTTAGGATAAAGACATAAACAACACCATGGGGGAAATCACCATAAAACTGCAACACTGTAGTTTGAGTGCTTCTTTCTAAATATGTTCTTTTACTATTCTGAGTCTCAGAGTTCACATGTATTGTCTCTGTGATCAAGCTTCAGGACTGAAACTTCAAAGAACCCTACTTCAAGAAAAGCCATTTAGCAAGAGTGTTTTTGATAGTAATGTTGTTGCTTTATAGCACCTTCTCAGAAATGCAATCCTATTCCCTTTCATGTATTCATGTAATAGTCTGCCGATAAAATTGTCTTTTAAAATTCACTTTGAAGTGTAAAACCTGTATCCAATAGATCTAAGCCCATTTCACAATGAATACAGACTATACCTTTACAGTGTTATTATCACTGACACAAATCAGAACACAGATTTGTATACAAATGCGTCAAAGGAAGACTTGGCCTCATGTGCTCGTAGGTTTATCCTATGTCCCTTCGTTTATACCAATAAAATGTAATCTATTAACCTGAAATATGACAAATTAACAGTTAAGAAATTGTCAATTGATTTCAGGTAACTAACTGGGTACTGTGCATCATGTATGACATAGTTATGATGCGAAAACTGCGAAAATAATTGTCTCATTTCAAGAAAATAAAATAGATAAACTCTCTTGACGGCCAAATGGCTAGTTTTAAGAAAATAATCTTCTTGACATTTTCCTTAAAACTAGTCATTTGTCCATAAGACAATATGATTTATCTTATTTTCTTGGAATGAGAAAAAATATTTTTGGCTGTGCACCAAACTGATACTCTCTAGACATGATATTTTACAATTTCTAACCATCCTTCTTGACAAATCACCAGAGGCCCCCAATAAGCACTGTCAGAACATCTGCTTGGAGCATGTCCCCTAAGTGGCTTGATGCTCAGAGACTCTGCTTGGAGACCACTCAGCCACAGGCACTGCCCTATTTTCTGCCGCATCTCCAGTGATGTATTAATCCGCTTGGTACCAGTGGTGTGAGGCTTCTCCTCATGTATCCATCCACCAAGAAGCTAGTTCCGGAGGTGGAGGGGATGTATATCCTGTGGGACCTTACAGTGGCTTCATGTCTGGGTCTCCGGAAACTTTTTACTTGTGTTCTACTCTTTATTTTCCTCTGAAGCGTTCCCACATTTACCTTAGGCACACTGGGAGACACCACTGTAGCTTACAGTCTCTGTAGATCAAGTAAGGCTAAGGGGGAAATGCATGTTAAAAACTTGTGTAAATCCAGAAATTATTGATTATGGATATGTGAATTCAGTTTGCTGTCTAAACTTTCCTACCTATTTAGTTCTCAGTAGAATAAACTTATCTAAAAAGATGGCAAAATCGCCCTTGTCAAGTTTTTTTTGGGTGGCCTTCGTCTTGGAGCCACCGCTGTAGTTTAGAGAGTGACTCTGTAGATATTAGCCCTTTGAGGTTCCCCTTGCATATAAGGGGTGCAACTATTGCCAGGCTGCTTGGCACTTGGCAATAAGGCTATGGAGTCGGATGGTTACAAAAGCAAATACCTGTCGGCAGTATCTATTTGATAACTCAAATGCAGGCTCCTAAATGGAACCCAGTTATAGGTAAGTATGTGTCAGAAAACAATAAAATTCCTTGCAGAACGGCAATCCCTGTTATATGTAGTTTCAGTATACCCCAAGGCTGCTTTTTAATTGTCAGCCTGGTAGACACCTGCATGTAATGCATGGGGGCTACAGTCTATAATACAGCCTACACGGCCATCATATCAGGGATCTGGTCAGGATTTATCACCCAGGGGCCTGGATGTGGTTTATGCATGAGACACTGCTCACCCTGGCCTCTTCTTTGGCTTTTCAGCCTATTACCCCTACAGATTCTGCAGCCTTTCTCTCTTTGTCCTATTCAGGAGAATATACTGTAAGCTTTCAATTAAATGTAACTTATTGTGTGTCCAATGAAATGTCTCAGACTCCTTGGTTACAAGAGTGATCTTCAAGCATGGGCAAGAAAGCAGCTAAGGAAAATCTGCCGTGCTTCAGAAATCAAATATAAAGTCTTTAAGTCAACAGGAAATGGTCCGAGATACTGATATCTAAACTCGTAAACTATACAAATTGAAGCTTCAAAACTGGATTTCTAAGAAAACATATGAGCTTGTTTAATAAAAGTGCAGATAATTGAGTTGATAACCCAGTGAAGGGACAGACAGAAGGGATAGAAGTGTAAAAACCAAAGATTAAACTGAAAAACAGGGAGCGGTCTGGCATTCTGAGAAAAGGACACAGCAAGACATGATAACCTTTTGAGGCCGCATGTGGGTGGGGGGGGGGGGGGTGTAATAATCTGGTAAGAAGTCAGCCAAAAACTAGTAGCTTGTAGGACAATGAAAAGTGATCATATTATGGAGCTCCTTTGAGAATATGTGAAAGGTGAAGGCGTTTTAGAGTAGAATAGTGTTCTGAGTTGGAATATGGTAATTGGATTCGAATTTAAATCTGCCATACTCAAAACGTCAGTCCTTAAAATATGCCCCAAATCCAAGATGGCCGCCACCTGGGCATAATTCTTGATTACAATACTAGAATTTTATCTGGCATAATGCCTTGTTGGTGGCCATCTTGGATATAAGGCTTCTTTTCCAGATTTGGCTCCTGACCGTAAAAGAACCTTCCTGTGTTGGTCATTTCTGGGAAATAGCCAGTAGGGTTCTTCAGTCTGCCACTAGAGGGCCGGTCACGTGACGGTTCTAGGTTGGCATTTGAGCCAAATAGTTTACCATTTATCTGTTGCCCTTTGCTTTTGGCACCAGCGCCGTATTAAAGCGTCATGCTGACCCTACAAGATTGAGACATTCCCAAAGGGTCGGCATGATGCACCAATGCAGCGCCGGTGAGTTACTCGCCGAGGCTGCATTGGTGACATCATGATGACATCTTTGTCATCTTTAGCGACATGCCATCCTTAAAGGGTTAAAGGTTTCACATTGTGGCCCAGTACCATTAGTCCATATCAGGACTCCATGTAAAAGCAGTCAGGTGGGTCATAGACGCTGAAGGTCAGCAAGGTCAAACAAGGTCAGTCTAAGGTCACAGTCTGGGCTATAAATATAATTCATGCACATTCAACAGGCCAGATGACCACTCCATACAGATTTCCCGGCACCTCCTACCCCTTGGGCATATTAGATAAGGCAAAGCCTCTGCTGGGAGAGTAGGAGAGTGCTATTTAGAGGCAAATGGCCTCATTGTCAGAAGAAAGTGGTCTGCCTGAAAGTCTTTTATACTCTGTTCCCGGAATTTTTGCTAGACTGGCAAAGACTGCTTCATTAATTTAATGGAATCATTTACGATATCATCCTAATTCTCAGATCTTTACCAAAACCGCTGCAAAATAGATGTATATTCTTTGGGCTTCAACTTAGGGAGTAGTCATTTTTATGATGGGGGAGGGGGAGGGGGAGTTTCAGCCCACCGGGGAGAACCGAAAGATTTCTTACCCCTCTCGCCGGGGACCAAAATCCCGTAAAAAAACACTGACCCATCCCCAGCCCATTGTTAAGAAATTACCACTCTCTTACTGAGGGAGAAGTTCATGAGTTTTGCATAGCGATTTAAGCTGTTGGTTGGTCTATACAAGGTAAGACATTTAAAATGTTCAAAATTCACGAAATTGTGAAGAATGGACCTCTGCCATCTCTACTGAACAGTTTGTGGGTGGGTGTGAGAATAACGGCCACACCTACACCCACAGGGTATAGCCGTGCACCTCACAGACGCCGGGGGCAGCTTCTGGACCTTATTTCTCAAGGTCATGACCTTGGAATGGGGCACATGGCACTGGCCTCCTTTGTCTCCAACAATGGTATCAAGAGTTTGGATGCAAAACAACATTCAGGGTTCCATCTTTTTTCCAGTCTTAGGTTTAACTGACAGTTAACTGACTTTTAACTAACAAATAGTCCTTTCAACTGACAAGTCTAGTACTGTTATTTCCCGCATATAATCCGCTTTTCATGTATAACACACTCAGAAATTTAGGAAATGTATAAGTCAGATGGTGCATTCCAGAGTCTCTTGTAGTATTTTGAAAACTTTGCTCAGAATATTTTTGAACTGACTTTTCACTGACATTTTCTCAAAATCTAGAAAAACAACTGACAAAATATGACTTTTTTTTAGCTACATGTTACTGACTTTTAAAACAAATGAAAATATGAAAACTGACCTTTAACTGATGGGTGGGAACCCTGAACATAAATCCATCTGAGAATTGATGCATACAATGCTTTTTTGTAAAGACACCCTGGGGGCAGTTATGGTATTCTGGTAACGGAGTGTATCCTTCGCAGGCCCTAATGACATATAATAGTCAGTCTTGGAAAAATTGCTTGTAGATTTCTTCTAACCATAGTAATTTTGTCAGATCTTTGTTCCTTTTTCAGAAATGGCGTCTATAGCATTTTGCATCCAAACTACTCATTTCAAGAACGGATTACATTTCAAAGTCCCCCATAATTCGGTACCAGAGTTTGGTGTCGTCAGTGTAACAGCTGACTACTTTCCATACCAGTGACATTCAGGACAGTGACCACTTATCCTCCATAACAAACTTGACCTTTAAAATCTACTTCCTCTTTTTATGTTTCATTTTTAGCTTCAGAGGCCACGACGCGCCAAAAGAAGTATGGAAATATGCTGCGCCATTTCCATGACTCACATCGCAGATCTGTGCAGCCATTGCGACTGCCTGCTTATTGTTCAGAGGCCTATAAACTTAATTCATTTAAAATTTGAATTCTTATATTGTCTCTGTAATACTTTGAGCATCGTAATATATTGTCTGTAACTAGCTGAAAACTTCATGAGTGTGCTCTGACCATTCTTGTACACACAGAAAAATTATGCTGATCAATAACAGTCTTATTGACCCTTGTCAATATCTTCTGCATTGGTATTTTGATCAGGCAGGCCAATAAAACAAAGGTTGTCTCATAATGATTTATAACCTAAATACCTAATGCTGTTTCGGGGATGTCCTGATTTCCTGTTTGATATTGTTCGATTTCCATGACAACCACAACCAAATATTTTATTACACCAGGCAATGTTAAGTAATGTCATTTAATTATGTCTTTGGTGGTTTACTCGTTACCACACTACAGTGGTGACATTCACCATGAGGCAAACATAACCATCCCCTACATTATTGATGCTTATTGATGAATTACAGCCAAGATGGTAGCTATGTACAGACCCCCTTTATCTGGCACTGCACTGAAAACTCTACGGGGGAAAAAAGTAATCAAGAGTGATTACTTTTTGTCATCACAGTGATGACGACACCTGTGATTACTTAGTAATCACTAGAGTAATCATATGTGATGACCCAGTGTCATAACCGTGATTACTTTTTTGAAATCATCTATGATTAATTTCATATAACTTATTTCTCTGTTCAAAAGGGAATCAATCCCTAATCATCAATAACACCCCCCCCCCTTCACCTGTCATCATACATTGATTGAAAGTACTTCTAGCCCTCATAGCAAGCCCAACAAGGCCTATATATGTGCATAGTTACCAACAGTATAATTACTCTTGCATTAGTAAATGTGGTTTAAGCCAGACAAAAGGTGTCCATGTGTACACATATGTCTGCTCTTGAGAAATTTGGTCAACACTTAACTGTAAATTACTTGAGTTTCTAATGTGATAATATTCCTTAAATGTTTGATTTCATAAGATCCTTTAATTAGAGTTAATAAGGATGTAAATCTATAGATGGCCTGGAGTAGGTCCTGCACATTTGATTATTGTCTAGTGGTGCCCTCTGGTGGCAAATATTGTAATCGAGATGATGACTTCGGTCATCACGGTGATGACTTTCAGTCATCACCGTGATGACTTTACTCCTACTAATCAGCATGATTACCCAAACTAATCAGCAGTGATTAGTTTCAGATATGCCTAAGTTTTCAGTGTGACTAGGACTGTTATAGGCTACACCCTGACTGACGGCTGCCTCTGTCTCTGGCGCAGGCCCAGGTGAGAGGCACTGCACTCAACTTTATTTTAAATGTCATTTATTTTTACCTCTGCATGTTAGTGTGTGGATCTCCTAATCTGTCACATTTTAAAAGAATTTCCACAACACTGCATGCTATAGGGATCCACCCCAAAACACAGGGCCAACTACCCAGTTTATAAATATGTGTACAATGTTTCTGCAAGGTTTTATCTTTACAAAGTATGATTCGGCAGAATTAAAGTGCAGAAGTTTGATGGTGGGTTGAGAGCCGGCCGCCCAGGGCATGACTAACTGCCTTCTCTCAGTGCTCTCATCTTCTTGTACCTTTTATTTTCTCTTTCTTCTCAGACTTGACTTAGACGCTAATACAGAGGCTGGGGATTCTCTTTGTTGTTGTGATTGGTTCATATTGTTATGATTTGAAAGGTGCAGTTATTCCAATGCCTTTAATAGGGTAAAGGGGGATTTTACCATTGCTAGTAAGGTTTCCCATGGAACTTTGTCATCTGGGACTGGAGATAGATACGGACAGACAGATGAATAGTGAAGGTGTACCAGATAGATGGATAGGGAGACAGAGGGGGACATATGAAGGGCGACGAGGGATAGATGGATATATAGAGGAAGATGGAGACAAATGGATAGGGAGATAAAGAGAGGGAGGGAGGGAGGACAGATAGGGAAATGCAGATATCTATACACAGAGATGAAAACAGATGGATAGGGAGATATATAAAGGGAGGGACAGACAGACAGACACACGGACAGAGGAAGGGAGTGGGGCAGAAACGCGAGAGAGGATGGGTTCAAGAGGGAGCAGGCGCAGGCATAGGGGGTGGTGCATGAATGTTGACATTTGAGCACAAATTGGACTGCTGATAGTCACACTTTAAGCATATCTAATTCTATCAAATATCGGTTAAAACCACCTAAATGTCATTATGACAATCCCATGACATTCACATATATTAACTGAACTTAAAGGCACCTGAACAATGACTTTAAGCAAAAAAGGTTACTTAAATGCCAAGGTTCAGCAGGGTTCTGCTAATCAAAAGTATCAGCTGGAGGGGTAAATAGAGGAAGGGAGGGGGAAACAGTAAGGGAAGCACAGGGGGCCGACAAGGAGCAGGGAGGACAGGTGTGTCTGGCGGGGGGGGGGGGGGAGGACAGGAGTTGCTGATAGTCAGGGCTGTTATGGTAAATTTCAAGACATCGATGACCAAGGGCCCAAATTTTGTCCAGTTGTCATAAATAACATATATGTTGATATCATAAGGGGTGCCAAAGTGAGGGGTGGCTTTGAGGGGCATATGCCCCCTTTTTGGGGTCTTGGTCCATAAATTTGTTAAATTTCTCATAATTGATGCAAATATAGCAACTTTATCAATGTTTATGCATAAAAATCAAAAGATTACACCCAACAGTATGTATGTCAAAGTGTTTGAGTGCTATTGAGGTCCCAAGGTCAAGATCAAGGTCACTTGGTCCATGATACTTTATAGTTTCAGGAAATTGTTCAACCATTTCTTATATACACTATTTCTTAAAAAAGTAAAAAGTGAGTGAATGCTTTTAGGTGCTTTGCCTCACAAGATGATCTTCTCATTTAATGTACTTATGTATCGGTAACACTTATTTCTTCATTAACATAGGAAATTAATGGTACATGTGAAGAAATATGAAACCTTTGAAATTAGTTATACTCAAATATGCTTGGTGATTGCGACCTTATGACACATAGTAGCGACAGATATCTTACATAACATGAATTTTTTGAGATTTTTTTAGCCATTTGACCTTGACCTACTTTTTATAGATTGAATAACACAAAAGCTATCTTCACCATTTGGAGACTTCTGATGTGAATAATTGATTGCTTTTAAGTTATGATATGGTACATACAAGTGGGGTATTTTGGTTAAAGTAAAGGGAAGGTACTCAGGTATGTGCTTTTGTACTTAGCGCTAGCCCACACATAGATTCAGAGCAGATTATGAGATAGTTATTTATATATTTTTACTATTGGTGATCAGAAGGATGTTCAAAATAATTAAAGGTCTCCATATAGGCTCAGAGCCTGCCTTTGATTTATAAGTCCAGTAATCTTTGACAACTGTTGCTTGCAAATCATCTCCCTCTGGTATAGAAACATGAATAAATCTTACTTAATCAGGGCAATAGGTAGAACTATGGACATCATTGCACATGATAAACACTAGCATTGTTTCAATGTTGCATATTATTGTGATGCCTTACAATAACTAAAACAATAATTATAGAGGGCTGTGTAACATGGTGCAACTGACTACCGGGAGAGAATGATCTCTTTGTTCACAGATATATATGAATTGGATCTCTAGAAATGCTGCTGTTGGAGGCAGTAGGCCATTGGAATATCCCACATAGGGCCAAATTGTTTTTTGCTGGGGAAGATCTCAGTACCTGGGTTTTACCTGGGCTAGTGGCTTGGATTCAGGCACAGCCAAAACAGGTTGCCCAAATTAGGAAAACCGATTAAAGTCCATTTTGAGCCCATAGATTCAGGTCATTGGGTTTTGGTGCAGCCTCATGAGGGCTGCCTGATGTGGGCACAGATCAGTTTCAAAGTCGGCTACCTGGTGTGGGCTGAGGTGGAGTGTGGAGAGGTCAAACTTATGTGATAGTTCTGGAACATGACACTAGATGGCCCCTACTATACAATATGTAGACATTTTGTCCAAACTAGGACCTATTTTCAGTAGTACAATGAAACAAAAATAGGTTACTAAGTTGCAGGTATTTTAAGCAAATTATAGGTAATAAGGAACAGATTTTCTAAAGGTTTTGAAATATATGAAGGTTCCTGTTTGAATATGCAAAATAAGCTTCTCCAAGTAGCAATAAACCATAGACCCCATACCTGTCACTTTCAAGTTACCTTAAATAGGGGCACATGCTTCATGCTTGTAGGAACTATAGGCTTCAAGGCCAATATGTCCCTAGATCAGATGAGTGTGACTTGTCTCATCTGCATGGCTCGAAACTGATGATCATACTTCATGCTTGTCCATAACTGGATAGGAAGAGTATGATTCAACCTTGGGCGCATTAATTAGCAGCACTTGGTATTTTCTAGTCAATAATTGGTCAGTGTGGGCTTGCTGTTGTGGAGGGCAGCATATTTCCATTCTCTCAGTCTCAGAGGAGGGGAGGGTTGGATTCTATGCTAAGCTACCAGCCAGAGAGGTTGAGACCCTTTCAGAACAATTCTAGAGCAACAGCATGAATAAATCATATCTATACCAGTAGGTGTATACCCTCTTTAATGTAATACTGACCTCAAACACATTGCTGAGTATAAGCATCAGTATGAAGCAGTAAGACATACAGATAACATAGTATACATGGCAGGAATCTTAATTTTTTAAGGTTTTGTATGTAAAAGTATCTCAAAATCCAAGATGGCTGCCACATAGGGTCTACAGAATGGTTTGATTGAATTCCCTGACCTCCTACTTGCACTCTTCAAATTGTTATTTGTTTTCCTAAGTTAATCAGAAACAAAGAGCTCTTTCAAGTTTTCGTTAGAAGCCATTTAGGAATATGGCGGCCATATTTGATAGGACTTTGAAATTGACTGGCCCCAAGTTTTATATCCTTTTTCATGTTGGTAAGCATAGGTCTACTGAGTCTCATTGATCTAGTTTTATTTGTTCCTATGTTTTCCCAATTTATAAGAATACAAGGGTAATTAACTAATTAATCATTGTTTTGCATAAATTATGCTAATTAGGTAAAACTGAAAATTTGAATTCTGGTGTAGTTCTATTCACAAGAGCTATTTCTTTAAGAACTGGCCCCTTTTGAATATACTAATGGGTGTTTTGCCATCATTGCCATGCTAAATACCGTAATTTAGCTGATCTAATTAGATACACTAATTAGAGGCCTAGGTATGCAAATACCAGAATGGCCCCAAGCAGATTCTAATTCTCTGGTAAAAACTGAATAAGAATCACTCATTGTGCATTAAAATATGATTGTGGTGAGCAGAATAAAGAATTGACCTGTTCATTGTGAGCAGTTTGCAATTTTAACAGATTTCATTAAAGTGACAACAAGTATGTCATTTCTTAACACTTTACTACGATTAGTATATCGTTGCGAAGCTGATGCCGGGGGCTATCCTCTCCATATCATTTTGAAGATCTATGTGTCATTTGTTTGACACAGGAGTTAATGTTCTAAAGACATTGTTGGAAAAAGAGGCATTTTTGAAAAGTATGACCTTGAAAAATGACCTTGACCTTAAGTTATGAGCATACCCATGAATAAGTAACTACATATGTATCTTGTCAGTATCTCTAAGAGTTTATAGACCTAGACACTACATATTTATGGTGATAACGTTAGTCATACCAGTTCCAGACTTTTAACTTTTTTCATGAAAAATCTGAGTTCACAAGGGGCCCCTCGGCCCCCTGGCCATAGTTTTTGTTGGCACCCCTTCTGAAATCATTAATTACATATTTTTCTATCCATAAAAAAAATTTGGTGCTTTGGTCACATCTGTCTTGAAATGGCCCTAGCCAATGCATAACAGCCCTGACTATGAGGGGGGTTGTGCTAATTAAGGCTGTCTCATTATGAACCTGTACCACCACCTGTAATGAGGCCCCCACTGACCACCCCCCCCCCCCCCCCAAACCTGCTGGTCTCTTCCAAATAACGCTGACCCTATAGGGATGTGGAGGGGAGAACAGAGTGGAGCAGGCAGACAGGGAGTCAAAGATGCGCTTAGATGAATAGCCAAACAGAGGGAGTGAGGAAGAGAGACACAGAGACTAAGCAATGACCATGACGGGTTGGGGAGGAGCAGGGAGTACAAGTGGGGAGGGTAGGACAGTAGTGGTTGAGCAGGGTTGTGCTAATTACGTCTGTCAGCACGTCTCATTACCAACCTGTACCACCATCTGTAATGAGGCCCCTACTGACCCCCATTAACCACCCCCCCCCCCTCCCCCCCAGCTTATCCTTCACTCTAATCCTATAATGATGAACTCTTCCCAGATCCCTCCAAAGGAAGGCTCTGGTAACAACCATTATGACCTTGAACTTGGATTTTGCTGCGTTTGGGCAACTCCTGCTGGTAGCTTGGAACCAGTCTGCAGGAACAATAATGTACACTGATATTCCTAGGCTCCCTATACGCCCAACCTCTCAGTCACTAGTGCCTAACCGAGTTAGTCATTTTTTGGCTCTCTCCCCTATACGACCAACCTAGATTAGTTATTATTCTCAGGTTGGTCACTACTGACCAACCCACCTTAGTCTTTTTAGTTCCAGGGGGACCCACTGTGTGGTCATCACAGGTGGCCCCAACTAGTGGTATACAAATAAAACACACCAATTATGGACCTAGGTTAGCCACTACTGACTGACCCCTTGGTCATTTTTGAATATAACTTTGCCATTGTGACTAACACTCATATGACCAACCTCGGTTAGTCTGTACTGACTAACCCTTTCAACCTATGGATCTTCAGTGTATAATGGAAGTGCTCCCATCCTACTCTCTGGTTCCAGTTCTGGCCATGGTTCCTGCTCACTGGTTTCCAAGATAATCACGGAGCTAATGATCAGGAAATATCTTTTTCAACCTGTCTGCCTTAAAAGATCTCTCCTTCAGACTTTACTTGCCCAGTGGTTAGCTCTGGACTCTGCCTGGGTTATCTCCGTACGAGATGTACTTCTGGACAGAAACCCAAATTGACCTCATTTGGCATTGGGGCAATTCTGGGGTTGCAGATATGGGCGGGGTCAGATAAGGACAGAATGTGGAAACAAGCTTGGGTTGGGGGGGGGGGGGGGGAGACACACAAATTGACCTAATATATTGGTGCCTCTACATGGGTAAAAATCGACACGTGCGACACGGCGACACAGCATTTTTAAAAATCGACACGCGCGACACGGGGGTTTTAAAAATCGACGGACACAGCAATCTTTGATATAAAAATCGACAGACACATAAAATCTATGCATAAAAATCGACGGACATAGTGTAGGCAATACACAACAGTGGGTAAGGTAGGAAATGCTGTATGCTGGTAGGCTCTCACACCTAGTCCGAGCAGCATTCTCACACCTGCAGTGGGTGTGAGAATGCTTTGCCCGGGGGGGGGGGGGAGGGGGGGCACTTGTACACACAGGTGTAACATAGGGTTTGTGCCTCTATATAGCCCATGAGTAAAAATCGACACAGGTGACACAGCCCTTTTAAGAATCGACGGACATGGACAGTGCATTGGATAAAAATCGACACGGCGACACGGCCCCTTTGCACTAAAAATCGACACGGCGACACGGCCAAAATTGTGGGGACCCATGTAGAGGCACATATTGGGCCGGGGGACAAAATGATGAGGGGAGGAAGGTCCGCTACAGGGGTCAGTAGGGGCTACATAGGCAGGTATTACGTCTTTATTGCTTTAGTGTGTTATGCCCTTTTTGTGCATAATACATGAACTGCAGCACTGACGAGAAGATTTACCAGGTGTTCATTCATTTAACATGATAATACAGAGCACTATGCAACCCTAAACGCGTTAGTACAGATGAGTTGAGGGTATGGTAGGGCAGTAAGGTTAAGGTAGAGGTAAACCATAACAGTTAGGGTTTCAGCCAGATGGGTTATATTAGTGGGTGAGGGCAATGTCATTATCCATGGCATAGCTAAAACGTTTCTGAATGCATAGCTTACTATTCCTATATACTACTTACTATAGTAGTCTAAGAGGTTGGTTTTTAAGAGGTTGGTTTATCTTTTATTGATCCATAAAGTTCACGTAATAATGTTTTTACATCGAGAAATATTGAAATATCAATTTGTGTACCGGTATTTACCAACACGCAATTTACTGTTTGTACCTTACCGGTAGTAAGTGTCATGTACCTTTAAAATATTCACATAAAGTCACATTAATCTCCTGGTTTACCGGTAGTAGTATAAGAATACCATTATAATTCAATGTACCGGTAACTTGACATTTTACACTATATTGTCTGGTTTGTTTGTAACTCAATGAACACTAAATATTATTTGTATTTTGACCAATAAAAGACAAGGGTGACAGTCTACATAGTAGATATTTAATGCCACCCTTCAATTTCATCCCCAAAATTACAATCATCAAAAAAATTACCTTTTTGAGCATGATGGCCTAAACTGTACAGGACGAACACTTGTGTTTGAACAATTCAACAAATATATGAAATAACCTGAATGGTTTTGATATGTGACTATGTATGATACGGGATTCCTTTGTACCCTCAGACAAATCAGACTGGCTGTGCTTAACATTTGGTTACATATTAAATTAATATCTTATATTTTTCGGTATCGTCTCTTCCAGTTTAGTTTTCATTAAACCTTTAAAATATGCTATTGTTTCAGATGATCGGACTGTATGATGGAGCTCATTCCAGACTTGAGCAACGTGTACCTCTACACTTTTTTCATATGATGACGCATGAATTAAAGAATATTGTAATAGCGGTGCTACAGCATGACGAGTGATTCTAGGTCTAATATCCATAAATTCATCTTTATGTGCTCTCTTATAACCATACAATTGGACATGATAGCTCCTTCGCTCGTTTAGCATAGGCAGATTAGCCTGCTGATGTACATAGTCGGTGGGTGTCAGGATGGGAAATTTCAGACAATACTTTAGGCATCTATTTTGAATACCCTGTAGCAAACTAAGAGAATCTTTATTTGCCATACAATATAATACATCAGCATAATCGAACAGGGGTAATGCATAGGTTTTATAAATAATCAACAGTATTTCAGTAGGCACAAAAAACTTTAGCCTTCCCAGCAGATGAGACCGGTATGCAAGATTCTTTCTCATTTCACGTATGTGTTTATTGTAGTTTAACTCGTGATCAAGTGTTACTCCTAGGTATTTATATGAGGTTACAAATTTCAGTGTTTCTTGGTTTGCTTTAATCTTTACCATATCTAAGGGAAGTGTTTTATATTTTTTATTTGACGTAAATAGCATTAATTTTGTTTTAGATTCATTTAAAGTTAATTTGTTCTTTGAAGACCATGATATAAAATGATTAATCGAGTCTTGCATACTAGTCTCTAATGCCCTGAGATTTGTACCGGACACATATAGCACTGTATCATCAGCGTATAATAAAGACTTCACATTTCCAATTTGTGTTTTCAAGTCATTCACATAAATGAGGAAAAAAAGTGGACCGAGTATACTGCCCTGTGGGGCGCCACATGTCATATTCACAGTCCCAGAAGACACACCATTGGCTTTAGTTATTTGAGTTCTATTTTCAAAATAATTTTCTATCCATTTCAAATTTCGACCTAAAATACCGTATAGCTTTAATTTCTTTATTAATATTAAGTAATTTAGAGAATCGAAAGCTTTTTTTATATCGATGAATGCTGCCAAGGTGTATCTTCCTACATTTCTCTCTCTTAAAATATCATTTGTTAATACTCTTATTGTATCAATCGTGGAACATGCTTTTCTGTATCCGCCTTGTTCTTTCAACAATACATTATTTAGTTCCAAATGTTCAATAATTCGAGAATGTATGAGGCGTTCTAAGACCTTGCCTGGTACCGGTAGCTGGCTCACAGGCCTGAAATTGGACACATTACTTAGATCCCCAGATTTTGGTAATGGCGTTACCTGTGCTTTTTTCCAAGAATTTGGCACAATACTATTTGTTATATCTATGGTATGGGGAATTATACTTTTACATGACATAGGCGCCTACAAAAGGGACAGTTTAACGTCCAAAGGGACAGTTTAACGTCCAAAGACTCGATGGCCATTTGCTGTCATGAAACACCAATGCAGCACCGGCAAGGACCTCCCCCCCCCGGGTCCGGCGGATAACATGTGTTCTCCCACTGCAAGCTACCAGCAGGGATTGCCCAAACCCAGCAAAATCCCAAGTTCAAGGTCATACTGGCTGTCCCCAGAGCATTCCTTTGGAAGGATTTGGGAACGAGAGTAGATGATACTTGGCTGGCCTGCTAGCTAACATCATGGCAACAAAAGAGTACACTGTATTAAAGCATTATGATATCAATATAAAGGCCTAAAGTGGGGTTAGACGGCCCCTATAGTAATGTACAGTTCTTGTAAGCTGGAAATAGGGCTAGTAGAGTAGGTAAGGTGCTCGGCAAAGGAGATTATGGGTAGTATGTAGGTTAAAAGCCATTAGGTCGTATAAAAAAAAAGGTTTGTTTCAGGTAACATGGGAAGAAACTCTAGGGTCGGTAGGTTGGATTTTTTTTTCTACTTTTTTTTTTTTACACACTCTAAAATCGACCCAAAGTGCACAAATGGGAAGATTTTTTCAGTAACTTTGATAAACCTAAAATTGACCTAAAAAAAAGTGTAAAAATGTAAACATTTCTTCAAAATTGGATAAAAAAAACGTAGGGTCGGCCCTGTTTAGATAGGGTCGGTCGGGTGACCTGAAACAAACCTTTTTTTTTTGGGGGGGGGCCTTAGTAGGTAGGCTGTAGATCTGGGTAATGCTGGGTTTGGGACACAGATAAATGCCACTGCCCTTAGTCTGTAGTGGCTATCCCAGGTTAGTCAGGGGGACATACTGAAGGATGGACTCTTGCAGGCTGAAAGAGACTCTCCCCAGAGTCCAGCATTGCCAGACTATGCCATGAGGATCCAGCATGGCCAGACTTTCAAGCAAGTTTGCCAAAGTCCAGCCTGTTATTGAATGTCCAGCCTAGCCTGACCCTCACTAGAATGGCCCTTGACCCATCTATTATAGTCCAGCAGTGCCTGACCCTTGTCTGAGAGTGGTTTAGGCGACATTGGGTGACGCTGATATTTGCCTCTGTGTACTTACTGTTGTAGACATGTGACACCAGAAAACTCACTCACCTGGAAAAATCAAGAATATACACAGGATTAGTATGCGGTCTTTGTCAGTGAATAGGGAAACATGACTTGGTTTGCAACACATGACAATGACCAATGATCTGTGACAGACTATATGGTTATAAACAGATTCGCCCTACCAGTGTGCTGTGGTTAATTCTAATGCCCTTTTATAACCATTGTATATGTAATAGATACCCTACGAGTAACTGAGAGTATGTCAAAATAACCACGGCAAACTGATTGGTGGCCTCATAAGTATAAAAAATGATATCTAAATCTTGATTTTTCTTCGGTCATCTTTTTGATAATTTTTTCAACTTTGTCACGTGACTACGTGACTGTTTCACTTTTAAACTTCAAGAACTTACACTCTTGGATCCTGCTGCTCCAACTTATGATTAAATAGGGACTCGCAATTACAATAGGTCTGCTACACGTGAGTTCGTCTCCACAGGGAAACTGTCTCTTCTCAAGATGCTCTTCACAAGTTCCAAGTCGTAATCATAATCATAAAGGAAATTCAATCCTGAGGAAAGGGCCTAGCATTCCAACTACTTTTGAGGATGTGATGCGCATTTCTGCCCCAGAATGATGATAGGGGGTAAGACGGTGGGCGCGCCTCCCATTCCTACTACTCGGGACTGTAATGTAAGGAAGAAGGATGAAGTATTGACAAGAATCCTCTGAAATGGGAGAAAAGTCGAGAGATGAGCACTTTGAGTATCTTGTTGCTTGCAGACCATATTATAGGGGTTCAATGCAATAACTGGAGTGCCATACCATAGCGAATAAGCACCCAGCGCGTATACAAGATACAAACATATCTGTAAATTTTAGCATAGAAGCAGCGGCTATAGCTCTCTAACTGGTGCCGACTTGTTCCCACAACTGGAATGTTTACACTGACACCAGCCGTCTCGTGAGACCTTGGTTCTGCTATCATGCTGCAGCTTGTTGCCCGGAAGCTATGGTGTGTGAGTGTCTGGTCACTGCCTACGTCTCACGATACATTGCGAGCTCAGAACTAACATGGCTGCCCATACGGAGAAATCCGAGACTTCGCTATAGTACACAAGTCAGACCACCAGTGTGGCTTATAGGATCGGTACAAAGTCAGGGTGCGGCTTATAAGATTTATACTACAGTACTAATGTCGCCCTAATCAGAACTCCTGTGAGCCTAGCCTTATAGAATTTTCCAAAGTCTAGGTGTGGCTAAGACGTGAATTAGGCTTATAAATAATAATTGAGGGTAATTTCAGTGCTTAAAATATATTTCAAGTATTTTCCGATGCCTTAGTGGATACAAGATGGCGGCGTGCACAGGGTGACCTGTTACAGCCCTCAGGTGGAGATTGCATTTCCAAGTTTCCTCTGTCATCCCCCTACTACTGCCTGTTCTCAGGAAGACTTCAGGAAAGAGGATTATACCTCCCTGTATTACTTTCCCAGTTGCAGCTCTTCAATAAGGATCTGATGATACTTTAATGCTTTGTATTCATGTCGTTAGGATGCATCATTGAATGCCTCACTGCTTCGATGCATCATGCGGACCCTTTGGGAATGCATCAGCACAATGATATGATGCGTGGATGTAACCATGGTGAGTTATGACAAATATCATGATACATTCACTCACTATGCTGTCCTTAAACCCGCAGGTCTCGGTACCCCTCCACCGACAGCCAGGGCGCAGTCGGAACAGGTACTCAGCCCTATTTATAGGAGAGCTGGGGCTTTAAGGTGTTCGGGTGTCCCTGCATGACAAGACTAGGTGTAACTTGATAACCGATCACTACCTCCCTTATAGAGCCTCATGATGAGTTTATTTTATATTTGTCTTTGTATCTTAAATTTGGTAAGAGAAATGCTCTATGATACCTAATTACATCGGCGGAAAGAGAAAAGTTACTTTCCAAATTCAGAATTAAATAAAAGTAAAAAGATATAGGCAAAACAAACTTCCAAAGGTATCATCTCAATGAGAGAACCTGTAAGTTAAATAAGAATACATTTGGAAGGCTGAGATCCATGCTGAGAAAAGTTCAAAAGATGCCCCTCTCAATATATATGAAATTGCCCCGGCCATTCTTCAAACAACTAACCCTTTTAAAGAACTGATAACCAGCGTAGACTAGGGGAACCAATTTCTCTGTCGCTTTACAACTTCTTCTCTTCACAGTAACCTTCGGGATAACCGGGGGCAGGCAATATACCCCGGCGGCATGTCGCCGCTGTCACCGCAGTCCTCCAACTGGGGACTTTACCCCAGCCAAATCATGAAAGGCTGACTAGTGTCGTCTCTGTCAGTAGTTCTACACCGTAACCATGACTACCCGTATAGAGCCTACATGTATAACCCTTTAACCCTTTAAGGATGACATGATGCTTTAATGCATCATGTCTTGGGTCGTCATGCTGCATGAATGCAGCCTTGCCAAGTAACTCCCCAGTACTGCATTCAAGCATCATGCTGATCCTATGGGGTTGTTACACTTCCTAAGGGTTGACATGATGCAGCACCAGTGATGCATTAGTGCATCATGACGACATGCTGTCCTTACAGTGTTAAGGAATTCAGAGTGCTTAATGTGCTATGTCATTTGTCATAAAGATGCATGAGTACAGACATTTCTGACTTGGGGCGGAAGTTTTCCCAAGGGCTAATCTACAAGACTGCCAGTTGACTTCCTGCCCTGAGTCAAGGCTATTTTGCATCAGTTTTTTTCTTGCATCCTAAAGGGTTACGTTCATTTCCTATTTTGTCATGACTTGTTATAATAAATTCCTAGGCAGGACAAGAGGGACCGAGTCCGGCTAAGGGAACATGTATATGGGCTTTCCTGAATGCCCCCACTGCTAAAGCCCCTGGATATATCCAGACCTTTCCTCTGAACATTTAGAGCCAAATCTGGTCGGCCTGCTATGTTGCCCCCCTCTGTTGGGAACATCAAAAATGCAAGCACTGCCAGACTAATTCGAAATATATTCCAATTCTTGTATTTTCTGTTATCTTTCTACAACTTTGTGTTGAAGTGTGGCCAAAAGTGATTTACACCTAACCCCTTTAGGGAGCTGTCTTACAAAGGGAAAGAGGACCAAAAAGGCCTTTGGACAATTTAGGGGATGGGGCAACAAGGAGGGGGAAGCAACTATTTCATCTATTTTCAAGATTTGTATTCAATCAAAATTACGGCTCTCACTGCGATTTTTTGGAGTTGAATGCAACTATGTACATACATAAAGATAAATCAATGTATGACATACAAAAATATACAGGTGAAATGAGGAACCAGCATATATGTTATTGGGCTAGGGGACTATCTCTATAGTACTATGGGATGCAGAAAGATTGTTGATACTTCTGAGGGGCTGTCCTGAAAGACTTCCCTTTGTAGATGGCTACATCAGACTGCTAGTTGTAGTCAGTACTTGTGGCTGTGTTGGTGCCCTTGGCCGACGTTAAACCTTCACAGGCCGCACTGCGCTAGGAACTTTACCTATGTGTGATGCACAAATGCAGCCCTGGCGAATAGCTGCATTGATGCATCATGCGAAACCCCATTGGGAGGGTGTCGACCCAATAGGGTAATCATGTTGTATGAATGCATCACTAGCGAGATACTCTACCGGGCTGCATCTATGCATCATGAAGATAAAGGGCATAAATGCAATAAAGCACTATGCAGTCTTTAACCTTTTAAGGATGGTATAATGCCTTTATGTTATCGGCATGACGCATGAATGCAGCCCTGGTGAGTAACTCGCCAGTGCTGCATTCAAGCATCATGCTGACCCTTGAGACACTTCCTAAGGGTCGTCATGATGCACCGATGCAGCCTTGGCGAGTTTCTCACCAGGGCTGCATTGGTGCATTATGATGGCAAATGTCATCTTTTCGCGACATGTTGTCCTTAAAGGATTAACGTGTTAATCCACTTGCAGATGGCCGGGGGCTGGTGTGGATATGGTGGTATTGACACTGTATCGACAGGTTGGGGGGGGGGGGGCTTTTAGCCACACATCGACACATCTACAAGTTTCCGCCACACCAAACTCTAATATCTGTGATTTCTTTCGGTCGCAAACATCTAGCGTCGATATATTATATCTATAAGGTATGAAAAGAAACTGGAGGAAAAACTTGCAGCAATGAGAGAAATGTAGAATAGAAATAACTATGTGTCTGATAATAATCTGTTGATAACAAATGTATGAAGTATTTACAAATATCAGAAATAAAGATTAATTGTGTGATCGACATCACATGTGACCCAGGGCTCTAATAACAACTAATATAATCCTACTAGTTGGCAGACCTCCATCAGGGACCTCTATCAGGGACCTCCATCACAGACCTCCATCATGGACCTCCATCACGGACCTCCATCATGAACCTCCATCATGGACCCTCCATCACACACTTCAGGTGTTCTAAGTAATGCATGTCTGTACAGCTAATTTGGCCTTTACAGATCACCTGGTCTCCACTGACCTTTCTTTAGGGTTGAAATGATACCAAAATCGTCTCATAAAAACGTCTCACCTACTCTTTAACACTGAGCTCTATGGGTGTCTGTGTGAACGCTCATCTTTTAAAGGGTGGATTCAAGGTCACTGTCCTATTCTTTAGCATTAGTTCACAGAGACACATTTTTGGGTTGTTTTTGACACTTTTTATTTGGATTTTTTCACAAGGAAAAAAAAGTGTGAGGGAATTTTGGTAAAGACAGGTAGAGAAAGGTAGTCCCCGAGATATGTATAAGCTTTTTTTGTGAGAAAAATACCAAAAAACAAAAGCAGGGTGAAATTTCAAAGTCAGCTCACCAATCTACTTTTTCCCACTGAAACCGTCTCACAGAGACCCAGGGTACCCCTGGGTCAATAACAACCCAAGGAACAACATAGACAACCAAGACAGCCAAGTTGTCTTGACAAGTCAACTGATACTCGTCATGGTTGTCAACCAAGACAATCAAAATAGGCACCAATGCCCAATAATCATGATGCAGCAAGAAAGCGGATGTCTTTAGGGAGTGGTAATTTTTTAACGACAGGGGGTTGGTGGATTTTCACGCGAGCGGGTCGACATTTTTTCGGTCCACCAACCCCCTCCCCTGTTGATAAAAAAGGACCACTCCCTTAGCAGGGAAGTATATCGGTGGAAGCTGGTGGTGCCCCCCTGTAGATGCTTTGAGAACCTTAGAAACTGTTCAGTGGCACACTAGCTCCATCTGGTGTCTGTGCAGATAAAGACCAATTTGGAAAATGTTTTAGTACTTTTCTTCATGAGAGCCTTGAATCTCAGGATTGACAGGTAGACTTCCTACTGCCTGAGCTAACCAGGTAAGTGTCTGTGAGGACTGCTAATGTTATGGTCAGTAGTGCTTAGCAGGTTAGGGTTGGAAAGTTTTTTCACAGTTTTTTTTCCCTAGGAGAGCCAACTTTGGACATGCTACTGGGTGATCTAAACAGGCAAGTGTATGGGAGTACTGTTCAGAGATGTAGGATTTGGTGGCTACCAGTGGAATATCAGCTAATGATGTGGCTTGCCAGGTGGTTCTTGTCTATTTTCTAAACATTGGCACCACGTTTGGTGATGTTTATTAAGATATAATTATAACCATCATATATAAATATTTTGGTGACTTTGGTGAAGAATCCATTGTTTGACTCTTTCAAATGACGTCACCGAAACTATCTAATATCAAAAGAGTGCTTTTCATAACTCGAAGCACCGTTTATATAATACTGTCATCAATCAAAATCGAATATCTGAATTTCCACATGGTCTGTCCACAAGTAGAAGCATTCTGCTGAAGCCATTCTAAATACATGTTCTGAATGGTGGTCACGTGACGGGCAGGAGGTCACATGACCGCCAGGAGCTGGGTCGGGGTTAAGGAGGGGTGGAGGGAGCAGGCCGCGGGAGACATGCGCAGCACCACTTCCGGTAATTGTTGGTGACACCAGAAAGATGCTGGGCGGTAAGACTGGAGTCTGGGCTCTCAACTATATTTAAATGAAGTGTATATCAATGGCCTGAAATAGCTGGTTTATTAGTATTACTGAATGGATCTTTGCATTTCATGATGCTTTAATTCACGCATTAAGCACATTTAATTCAAGTAAATGCTACCTAAACTAAAGCCGCTATATGCCATTATGACCTTTCCACTTTAACCATTTTTAATTTACTTAAATGCAAGCATTGTATGCAGTGTTTTTCCAAGGTAAGTATCAAGTAGCTACTAGTGGCACTTTGTGGGGGATGTGAGAGCCTCTTCATGAGGCCATGTGGCACACATTGTGAGGGCGATAATGGGGCAGGAAGGGCAGACCAGGAGGGCACGGCATGGGCTCGCCCCCGGGTTAGCATTGTGTGAGTCGCGGCTCTGACGTCACAGCCGTGAAAAAGATTGAACGTGTGATTAACATCACAAATGACTCAGGGTCTGGGTAATGAAGTGATTGAATTGATGGACTAAACAACTGAATCCATGAATATTATTTCAGGAACAATGAATTATTTGTCAATTCTGAGAGCAGGAATGTATTCCTGGGTCAAAACTACCCTCAAAACATGTGTCATACTAGTATGTTATCATATTTCAGCTGAGCAGGTGGGTGTGGGCGAGCCGGTGGGTGTGGGCGAGCCGGTGGGTGTGGGCGAGCCGGTGGGTGTGGGCGAGCCGGTGGGTGTGGGCGAGCCGGTGGGTGTGGGCGAGCCGGTGGGTGTGGGCGAGCCGGTGGGTGTGGGCGAGCCGGTGGGTGTGGGCGAGCCGGTGGGTGTGGGCGAGCCGGTGGGTGTGGGCGAGCCGGTGGGTGTGGGCGAGCTGGTGAGTGTGAGCGTCAGCACCCGGCGGCGCGTAACCGCCATTTTACATCTCGGCCGAAAAGCGAGCCGATCACTGCGTCAGCAGCGACACCATCTCCGTTTCTGTTTTGCCGTGTCGGTTGGCCTTGGGGCAGCGTGTGCTTCTATTGTCCACACATTAATGGATTTCAAGATAATTCAAGAAAATAGCAGAGCAGAGTACAGAAAAGGTCTTACAAAAAACGTCTCACCCTGTAATCCAAGATATCTCCCATTGACTTAGCACTAAAATTGTGTGGACTGTAATGTAGACGAAAATGGACCCCAGTACTTAAGAGTTTAATTTTGCAAGTGAACTTTTTTGTGCTATTTTGTGACTTTTTTGATTTTCAATTTCTTACATGGTTTAAGTAGGATTTCGGTAATGTTTGTCATTGTTATAAGTAGATGGGTGTCCAATCTATCTATTGGTACATTTTTGGATTGATTGAAGTAGTATTTCATGTTATAATTGACATGTGAAATTGAACTTTCACTATCTTGATGCAACCCCTCATGAGGCGTTGCATAAGACTCTGGGTGGTAACCCTGAGTCAATGATGAATTGGTGTGTCATATTATTAGATAAAAATCTTAAATCTGCAAGAGTATTGTGTGGTTTATAGAAGGAAACTAGACTTATGTAGCGAATCACCTTTTGCGGACCGCCATTTTATTATTTTCTTTTCAGAACGAGCAATTACCCATCCCATGAATGGTCAAACTTACACAGAGGCTTAAAACTAACCCATTACTTGGACTAAGTTGTACCCTAGTTCCCTTCCCTGTCACCACCACAATGGCGCTGCAGGTCACTTTATACATGTGCTACCCCCTTCTAGTATCTCAGGTATGCCACTCCCTGGTGGACAACATGAAGGAAGTCTTACAGATTATCTACAGGAATTTAACATAATTTGATACAGAAATTCGAGCACAGGAATTCCTGTAAAAGTATGAAAAGTGGCATCTGTCTACTCCCGTTTGTAAAGGTTAATTGTGGCTTACCTAATAACAACATATACCTACTCAGGTTCCCAGCCTCTTACATCAACTCTAGAATGGGCAATGGGTAAGTGGTCTATATCTACATTTTTTAATAAGGAGCCGTGTGTTTAACAGGCCTTACAATGCCTTACTACTGGGGATACATCATCACTGATCATCCTGACGTATAGCTAACATAAAGTACAAAGGACGAAATCTACTCACTCATACCATTCATAGAGTAATGTGAACTAATGGCCCTCTATCTCTGACATTATCATGCACACAAGTATGTGATTAGATATTAGTTTAATGAAAGTCAGTTCCCTTATGGCTGTGTCTCACCAGATCGGGCCAATGTGAAAGTCTTTGTCCGGGTGCCATCTTTGACCGGCTTGACAGACAACAGTTAATTTAGGGCATATACAAGAATAAATGGCTAAAAAAGTTAATGTAGGGTTTACGGGTTAAGATGAGTTATTTTCTTTATTGAGGACTAACAATAAAACTTTATTCTATCCCTTACATATATATTTTTATGGTGGCCGGTCAAAAATGGCATCCAGTCAAAGATGTCACCCCGTCAAAGATGGCACCCAGTTACATACTTTCACATTGGCCCTATCTGGTGCAATTGAGAAGACACTGATCTGTCTTGATGAATGGTCAGGTTGAGACCTTACATATTATAAATTATTTGAATTTGCACATTGTGGACGTCCTTCATCATCAGCCCTGGTGAGTAACTCGCCAGCACTGAGATCAGGCATCATGCCTACGCTATGTGGGGTTGATACTCAGCATGATGCACCAATACAGCACTGGTCAGGTTATTTAACAGTGCTGCATTCATGCATAATGATGACAGAATTAAGACTTCACAATGACTATACGAGGTAACGCTGGAGGTCTACCAGCCAATGGAAGGGAGTTGTCGGCCAACAGAACTTTTTTCCTTTATAACGGAATGTCCCATAACCGCTGATCAGATGTCTATTCATGTACCGGCGAACGGCCAGCTTAGCATCTAAGGACAACATAATGCAGTAATGCATCATGTCATTGGTCTTCATGATGCATAAATGCAATCCTGGCGAGTAACTCGCTAGTCTTACATTCATGCATCATACTGGCCCTATGCGGTTGATAGACTCTGTCTCTCAAAGGGTCGGCCTGATGCACCAATGTAGCACCGGCAATGTACTTGCCAGGGCCGCATTAGTGCATCATGACGCAAACAAATGCCACCTTTTAGAAAAATCATGCTATCCTGTAAGAGGGTTACTTAAAGTAGCCTTGTTTCTACTTAAGGCGACAAATGGTCCTACAGAGAGGAACATGAGCACCAGCAGTCTGAACTAACCCTGTGCTCTGACTGATGCCACCCCAGACACAACCCGCCTGACGGGGGCCCATTATTGGGGGTACCAGGGGCCCTGTGGTGTTGTCTGTGATGTGTGGGGCCCCCACGTGTCACGTGGTGTCAGAGGCACAGTCAAGGTGTCACACGGGGACTGACATCAATGCACTCTCCAGGAAGCAAATAGTTTGTTACTATAACTCTGCGCCAAGCTACAACCACTGCCTTCAAGACTGCCCTGACTTGCCAACTACATTGGTTGTGAACTAAGTGTACAACCACACCTTCCGCGTAAACATGCTGGGCCCAAACATCATTTTGAACATGTAGCTTATCTCCAGTGATAAAAAAAGATTTGATTTCGCTGGTTATGCATGTGGTACCAGATCAATGATCACATTTGGGCAGTTTCTATTGAGTCCATGTTTGTTGAAAAGAACTGTACTATTCTTGCCAACATGTGCAATGAGCAAAAAAGTTCAGTATTTCTGAGCCAGAAATGTAGGTTGGTGCAGAGATACACATATCCAACCAAAGCAGTGGTTGGACATGTAGAGTGGCGTGAGATAAGGCCTCCCTGCTGAGGAGTGAAAAAGGACTTAGAAACCATAAATAACGCTAAGCCACTGCCTCCCTGACTGTAGACGTCCATACATAATGTAGGCTGTCCTGGCTCTGGTAGCTGCGGCAATCTCCCTAGCCTCGTTATCATCCGTTACTATGGCACTACTTGCTCTCTGCCAAATAGTGTGCGATCACCACGAAAACTTATCGAGGCCATGCTTTTGAAATAAATATTTGTATAACTATGAGTTGATTCAAATATGTAAAGCAATGTATGAAGAATAAGTATTAAAAGTGACAGAGGTATTGGTCATATTTGTATAGCAAAAATTGAACATATTCCTGAGAACGTTTTTTCATGTAGTGTATGATACATATAGGAGAGCAGCAAAGTAGTACCGTTTTCCTCCCTTCTTCAACAGAAGATTTCCTGCAGTCCTAGAGTCTCATTTGAGACAGTGCTAGGAGAGTGGTAGCTTCTGGTGGTAAGCAGCTTTAATCCTACTGGTTAAGTTATAGTGAAAGGAACTGGGGCTGGATTTGTTTTAGTGTGACTATACATTACCATTGATAACCATTTAAGGACAGATGTCGATAAAAGCTGACATTTATTGTCACGATGCATCAATGCAGCCCCAGCGAAAATCTCGCCGGTGCTATATAGGTGCATCATGGCGACCCTTAGGCAGTGTCTCAACCCTGTAGGGACAGCATGATGCTTGAATCAGCACTGGCGAGTTACTCGCCAGGGTTGCATTGATACATGATGACGACCAAGTACATGATAGATTGGTGCATTATGCCGTCTTTAAAGGATAAAACGAATGGAAACAATGTCTATCTAATGTCAACCTTAAATCAACTTATGTTGTTTAAAGAGACTAAAATTTGATTTCTGTCCCTTTAAACTACATTACTAACAATATGGGCCTAACAGTGTTCTAGTTATTGGGAATCTATTACAGTAATTTAGTCTTTTAGAATGTGTCTAATACCAAGCAAATGAATTTGATGGTGTGAGCAGGATCTACGGCGTTGTGGCCATGATCAGTCAAGGAGCCCCCAAATTCAGACTTACAGGGTTATACTCATTACCGATGTAGAAATGTATTTAGGGCATACCAGGAAAATACATCACATACTTCTTTAGAACTGAACTGATCCTTCCTCCCCATTCTGATAAGACCTATTTCTAGGACAGAGTAAGCTCCACTATCTGACTATTTGCCCGGCCATGCTTTTTTGTGCATATTCCTACGCCTAGCTTCAGTGGGTAAAGTAGTGCCTGTATCTAAACCAGATTCACTACACTGCTAAAAGCTGCAGTATCGAGACTGTGGTCCTACAGCATTGGCTTATCGTGCCGGCAGATATCATACAGACCTCTGTAGGACCATGTATGGTTAACTGTCTTTGACTTCTGATGTTGCATGTCCCCCACCCCTACACCCATGTCCTGCAGCACCCCCTCTATCTGTGCCACAGCAGCGCCGACTCCCCAGGACAGGCACCTGACGTCTGTTAAGTGGTTGCTGACACAAGTCACGCCCCCAGCGTTACTCTCTGAAAGGAAGGCTCTGGTCACAATCACTATGACCTTGGACTTGGATTTTGCATCGTTTGGGCAACTCCTGCTGGGAGCTTTGAACCAGTGAACAGGAACCAGAATGTAGGATGGGAGTGATCCCATCCTACTTTCTGGTTCCAGATCTGGTTCCTGTCCGCTGGTTCCTGGTCAATCACATGGACTTAACCCAGCAAAAGGTCAAGTTGAGGGTCATAGTGGTGTTTGCAAGTGTCATTCTGTAGCGGAATGGCGCATGGGATCAGTGTAGCCCAGTGGCTGTGGTTAAGTAGGTACCAGAGGTGACATTCTCACAACACACAACACCAACTGTGATTGGCTGAGACACACACATGTGACCTGTACGTGCTGTGGGCATGCGCAGCTGATGACCTTGGTGTGACATTGGGATGACCTCTGTGGGTACAAGGTGACCTCTGGGCAGCACAAGGTGCCCTCTGTGGGCAGCACAAGGTGCCCTCTGTGGGCAGCAAAAGGTGCCCTCTTTGGGCAGCACAAGGTGCCCTCTGTGGGCAGCACAAGATGCCCTCTGTGGGCAGCACAAGGTGACCTCTGTGGGCAACACAAGGTGACCTCTGTGGGCAGCACAAGGTGACCTCTGGGCAGCACAAGGCGATCTATGTGGGCAGCACAAGGCAATCTATGTGGGCAGCACAAGGCGATCTATGTGGGCAGCACAAGGTAACCTCTGTGGATCCCTTTATCTGGGTGGCTGTGCTGCAGTGTAATGGCCCAGTGTACTATCAGGATGAATACTGCTCCTCAATGCAAACACCAGCCATGAAAGGGGCGAACTCACCACTTGCACTTAACCACATAGTAGATAAGAACAGGACTACAATTCTGAGTGGGATCTGCTTGGTGATTTTGCCACTGTAAGGCCTGCGTACAGCAGCCACATTTAACCCCTTAAGGCCTCCTCACATGCAGACAAATGGACACAAACCTTGGGGAATCAAGTTGTCCTTAATGTGTGGGTGGCAGTGTGGGAGGTGGGGGAGGATGTAGCTGTGAGCTGCTGGTCAGCTGCAGGGGGTCCCCACATGGCCCCTCTCCCACCCACCAGCAGCTCTTTAGGCTGATGGCCTTCCCCAGCTCTGTCCTGCTCAGTTCCATGTAATGCTGGTTACTCATCATAGGGGCTTCCCCCTGAGACACACAGAGACATGGCCATGTTTTATACATGGAGGTACGGGTGGACACACATACATAGTCTTGTACACAAGTTCTAAAGTGGTGGGCTTTATCTAACAGTGTCTCAACCCCGTAGGGTCGGCATGATGCTTGAATGCAGCCCTGGCGAGTTACGCACAAGGGCTGCATTCATGCATCATGATGACCAAGGGCATGATGCATTAACCATCATGCTACCCATGAAGTGTTAAAGGTCAGTGTGGGAGGCAGTGGGAAGCTAGTGGACTGAGTCGCTGTTCAGCTGCAGGCTAGGTTGACTCTCTCCCCCTCACTATATATGCTCGGTAGGCTCTGTGGCATTCTCTGCCGTCCCTGCTCAGTTCCAGGTAATGCTGGCTGCTCATCATGGGGGCTTCCCACGGAGACATAGAGACATGGCCATGTTTTATACATGGAGGTAGGGGTGGACAGAACCAGGGAGCATACTAGTTGTGATATAGACTATAATGGATTTGAAGGAGCTCCTTTCAATATTAAGTTTCTGAAATTGAAGATCAAGATAATGCCAGTTGCTGGTCCCAGAGAGGACATAGCACAGAGACCCCATGTATTCTACATGAACAGGCTGTATAGATGTAGCTAGTGACATACTCACTGTTTTATATAGTACTGAAAATGTAGGTTATTTCGATCTGTACATATTTTCGAAAATATTATGGAAATAAAGTAGGCGTTGCTCTTTTGAAAAAAAGAAAAATCCCAAAAACATATACAGCGCAGATATTCATCCAGTGTATATCTACCACTACCATGTTCCAAAATTCGTAAATCTAACTAGTTAGTGTATTGTGTCGACAGTATATGTATGTCTGCCCAGGTCCCATTTACAGCAGTGACTCACTCGGTGTGGTAACCTAGATATTGATGTGCTCAATCTAACTGCCATGTATCATGCCATCCTAAAGACACTGTTTGTTCTCATTCAATGTATTCATGTGTAAACACATGAACAGCAGGTGTATTTTGTAATATAAATAGATGTGCATTTAAACATGCATTTCATATTGTATGTCTGTGTGCTTGATAACACTGCCACTGTAAGAACAAACTTCCAGCTCCTCAACTGACCTTAACTTTGTGCATATTCCTACGCCTTCAGTTGGAAAAGTAATCCTTGCAGTTCTCAGTGACACTGAATGCTAGTGGGCGGGGGAGAGTACAAGCCCATGAGGATTGACTTATCTACGTGTAAATATATCTGGCAGTATGTATGGTTTATCTGTATAGTGTTTTATGAGTGCAGGCCAAGCAGAGGCGTAGGAAGCGAATCTTCATTGGGGGGGGGGCCCAGGGGGGCCCACTCCGACCAACTTTAAGAATCAGCTTTTAAGCATTATGTATCATAAATACGCCTATATTGGAATTGCATAAAAAAGTAGTATTTGACTACCCTTTAGTTCTAATTGAGGGCCCCGGCCCCTCCGCCCCCCTTTTTTCTTATGTAGGGAGAGGTCATTTTTTGAAATTGTGTGTACTATATTATGGGTCTTGACAAATTTTGGGGGGGGCCCAAACATATTCAGGCCCCCCCTCCTTCATGATTGGGGGGGCCCGGGCCCCCCTGGCCCCCCCTTTTCCTACGCCACTGCCAAGATATATTCAGATTAAATTGCTGGGGTCCCGTTCCTATACCATGGTAGCAGTGACTCTCCAGTAGGTCTGGACAATTGCAATAATTTACCTGGCCTGGTCTCGGGTTAAAGCTCCCATAGAGTATGATGACACCAGTCACTCTAGTATCAGTGTCCCTGCATTCACATCTGTGTTAAGTAGGCTCCAGGGGTGACCGGCTGAAGAGCACACATTGCCTGCTGTGATTGGCCACGACACTCACATGACCCGTACATGCTCCAGGCATGCTCAGACGGTGCCCTTAGAGTGGACACGAGGTGGCACTGCGGACCCCGTTATCCCCATCATTATGGGTGGATTTGCTGCTGTGTGATAGGCCCCTGTCCAGGCATCCCCTCACTGTGTACTAGCAGAGTACTTGTACATAGGCCTATTAGGGACAATATATCTTTACTGTCTTGTATCTTATGAGATCTTGAAATACATTTTCTGTTATATACATACCCTCGACGCTGGACCGAGACACATGTATATCATCATTGTCAAACTCATCCAAATCTGGCGAAATAAAGTTGATTCTTGTTCAAAAGAATAGTGAACTTATAAATCAATTGGCCAAGTAACTCATTCTTGCTGAATTAATGCATCATTCTGATGCTACACTTACAAACATACTCACCCCATACATACTGGTTCATATCAGAAATAAACACAGATTCTGTGACAGCATTTAGTCTTTTAACCCTTTCAGCACTTTTTATATGCTGTCCCTTTGGGGGTATATCAACAACAATCATAACCCCCCTGTCGCTTAATTAATGTATCATTCTGACTTTACAACCGCAAAGTTACTTACTGCGAGTACACACTTGTGCATCATACAGAAAATCAAACAGAAACCTAGAGGCATGAAGTTGTCCATTACCTATCTGGGGGGAGGCGGGGGAGGATTTAGCTGTGAGCTGATGGTCAGCTGCAGGCTCTCCCCACATGGCCCCCAACCCCCCAACACTCAACCACCAACACTAGCAGTGCTTTAGGCTGTGTGGCATTTTCTGCTGTCCCTGCTCAGTTCCAGGCAATGCTGGCTGCTCATCATGGGGGCTTCCCACGGAGACATGCCCATGTGTTATACAGGGAGGTAGGGGTGGACACTCCCTGCAAGTATGCTGGCTGCATTATGCATTGTATGATAGATTTGGATTTCCTCCATGAGGTTTCCTACATCGGGTGCCCCCCCCCCCCAGCCTGGGGCGTGGCAGCCGGGGGGGGGAGGGGGACAAACTTTTGTCAAACCCTAAAAAAAGGTCAAATCAAAAAAATCAAGTAAAAAGGGTTAAAAATGTTTCAAAACACTCCTTCCCCCTCTGCATTGAAACTGCTTGCCACGCCCCTGCCCATGAAGATTTGCTCCCTATAGCTCTGTTGTTACATCATGAAGATAAATGAACAGCAAAGATGATTATTACATCAGAAAGTACAGTATTCACGGCTCCTGTAGGCTGGTCTATAGAGGTCGTGTGAGGTGCAGCTCCCGGTGAGTGAGTCACTCATCATGGTATCTAACTGCCATGTGTCATGCCACCACTCCATCCCAAACACACTGCTTGTCTTACACAATGTATACATCCATAGCCATATATAGCATATGTACAATTCGGATGCACGAATATCATTATTCATGAAAAATGGCATACATAGTTTTTTTGATGGTTTCTATATAGTTGGGAACAGATAGATATGCTTCCACCATGGTCATCTCTCTGGAAACACCTATTCCCCAACTGATCAGCCATATGTCACCAACCAGTAGTTATCTGTGCATATTCATACGCCTGCAGTAGGTAAAGTAGTCCCTGCATCCCTCCCAGTGACACTTCATCGGGTGGGGGAGGGAAGCCTGTAGGCTATTGCTTTATGGATTGACTTATGTATGTGTAAACATGCTTATTCGGGAGTATGTATGGCTTATTTATAGTGTCTGGGGCCTAGATATATTCAGATTGCTGGGGGTCCCCTTCCTATGCCATTACAGCAATGAATCTCCAATAGACCTGCATGATTGCAGTTACTGAGCTGGCCTGGACTCCAGTTAAAGCTCCTACAGAGTATGATGACACTAGTCACACCAACACTGGTGCAGCCACACAACCCTCACTTACATCTCTATTAAACATTTAGGGGCTGCATAATCCTTTAAGGATGGCATGATACCTTAATACATCATACCTTTGGTAGTCAGGATGCATGAATGCAGCCCTGGAAAATATTTCGCAGTGATGCATCATGCCGACCGTACAGGGTTGAGACACTCATGAAGGGTCTGTATGATGCACCAATGCAGCACCGACAAGTTACTGGCTGGGGCTGAATTGGTGCATCATGACGACAAATGTCATCTTTAGGCAACATCAGCCATGAACAGGTTAATGCACTACCCCCTGTCATGATGTCTGCATGCAGTCCTGACGAGTTAACAAGGGGACAAATTCAAGGATGTTACGGCAAAGCCGTAGTGGCTTTGGGTTTTATAGGATTGTTATGAACTACAGGTGAGAAAACGAGGGGGCATAGATTTATAATTTTTGGTGCTTCTGGGGTTCTTATGCAATTCAAGTTTGATGGTTTGCAGCAACACTGCATGGCCAGTCAATTACATGCACTTAGCTATATCTTTTTGATTTTTATTGGTTTTACTGCAGCTGGTATAACAATAGAATCCAATATGTGCCAATGGAATCAAATAAGTACCAATGCAACTCCATTGATGCCTATGCAAATACCATCTTGGCAGCCATCTTGACAATTACCTGGATCAAAAATCGGAGCCTACAAATGGATTCTACACCCCAGAAAACCCTATTATACATGTGTCATACAAGGAAATCAGACAATCTTGAGTTTTTGGTGGCCATCTTGGCAGCCATCTTGGAAATATCTCGGATTGAAAATCTGAGCCTGAAAATGGATTCTACATCCCGGAAAACCCTACTATCCATGTATCACACAAGGAAATCAGACAATCTTGAGTTTTTGGTGGCCATCTTGGCAGCCATCTTGGAAATTTCTCGGATTGAAAATCTGAGCCTGAAAATGGATTCTACATCCCAGAAAACCCTACTATCCATGTATCACAAGGAAATCAGACAACCTTGAGTTTTTGGTGGCCATCTTGGCAGCCATCTTGGAAATTTCTTGGATTGAAAATCTGAGCCTGAAAATGGATTCTACATCCCAGAAAACCCTACTATCCATGTATCACACAAGGAAATTAGACAATCTTGAGTTTTTGGTGGTCATCTTGGCAGCCATCTTGGAAATTTCTTGGATTGAAAATCTGAGCCTGAAAACGGATTCTACATCCCAGAAAACCCTACTACCGTAAATTCTCGCGTAGAAGCCGCGGCTAGTACGAGGGTCAGATCCCTGGTGCGGCTTATAGGATCGGCTCATGGTCTGGGTGCGGCTTATACGCAAGTTTTTGTTACTATAGTACAGTATTAAAGCCACCATAATCAGATGGCCAGTGCAGCTTATAGGATCACCCAAAACTCGGGGTGCGGCTTATACGAGAGTTAGGCTTATACGCGAGAATTTACGGTATCCATGTATCACACAAGGAAATCAGACAACCTTGAGTTGTTGGTGGCCATCTTGGCAGCCATCTTGGAAATTTCTCGGATTAAAATTGTGAGCCTGAAAAAAGATTCTACATCCCAAAAAACCCTATTATACATGTATCACACAGGGAAATCAATCTTGAGTTTTTGGTGGCCATCTTGGCAGCCATCTTGGAAATTTCTCGGATTGAAAATCTGAGCCTGAAAATGGATTCTACATCCTGGAAAACCCTACTATCCATGTATCACACAAGGAAATCAGACAATCTTGAGTTTTTGGTGGCCATCTTGGCAGCCATCTTGGAAATTTCTCGGATTGAAAATCTGAGCCTGAAAATGGATTCTACATCCCAGAAAACCCTACTATCCATGTATCACACAAGGAAATCAGACAACCTTGAGTTTTTGGTGGCCATCTTGGCAGCCATCTTGGAAATTTCCCGGATTGAAATTGTGAGCCTGAAAATGGATTCTACATCCCAGAAAACCCTATTATCCATGTATCACACAAGGAAATCAGACAATCTTGAGTTTTTGGCAGCCATCTTGGCAGTCAGAGGGAGGAGGAGGGGGCAGAAGGAGGGAAGGCAGAGGGAGGAGAAGGTAACAGGAAGAAGGAAAATGGGGTAGAGTGGGGGGGGAGGGGTAGATGGGGTAGTAGGAGGAGGCATAGGAAGGAGGAGAGGGTAGAGGGAGGAGGGGAGGGCAGAGGGAGGAGGAGAGGGCAGAGAAAGGAGGGAGGAGGAGGAGAGGGCAGAGGCAGGAGGAGGAGAGGGCAGAGGCAGGAGGAGGAGGAGAGGGCACAGGGAGGCACAGGGAGGAGGAGGGGGGCACAAGGAGGACTTGTGATGGCCTTCCTTTAAAGACTGTAAAATATTATTTCAGGGTTTGTGCATGTGTGTGTGGGGTGGGGGAGGTGTAATTATGTTGGACTTCACAGTTTGTCTTTGGGCGGGCTTGAGTGATTTCAAGAGCCACCCTGGACCCACTCAACTTCTAGTATAGGTCCTGTATGTGCATAGTATGGGAATTGGCATTGACATTGACAGCTTGGCTTGGCATGGGAGTCAATAGTTATTAGGCTGGTGCCTATCCTTGCCATTGACAGCAACATTAGAGAACTCAAAATATGGCTGTTCACAAGATGTCTAGGCCTTACCACAAGGCACATTGGTTCAACATGTAGTAACTGAAAGCAAGATCTAGGATAAATTAGTCTTGCACACACCTGCAAGGACACATGGGGATACCAGTCCTAGCAGGGTTTAAGGGCCAGCTAGGGCTATATCTAACAATGAACAAGGGGCCTATGCTAGTCTTTTCTTGTCAAAAATCTAAACCCTCCTCTGTGGTGCAAATGGCTTTGGGGACAAGGTCCCAAAGCCAATAACCAGGACTGTCATTTGTACATCATACATTCCTGCAGAGTTGGCATGATGCAGCTCGAGTCAGTATAACTGGCACAGGACATTAAAGCCCTATGCTGCCATTAAAGGGTTAGGTGGGCTCCAGGGGTGACCTGCTGAAGAGCACAAACCAAGAGCTCTGATTTGCTAGGACTACCACATGTGACCTGTACGTGTAGTGGGCATGTTCCGGGGATGACCTTATGATGACCTTGTGATGCCCCATGTGGACACTAGGTGGCACTGCGGACACCATTATCTGGGTGGATTTGCTGCTGTGTGCTTGGGCTCCGTCCAGGCATATACAGGGTACTATCAGAGTACTTGTAGGCAGGGTCTCTAAGGGACACAATTTACTCATGCATGAATGTACTCATATTAAAACTAGTTGAGTATGTAACATGCCGTTGCTGGATTCACCCATTACTTTGACACTACTATCACAACCTATCTAAGTTCCTTTTTTTTAAAGAGTTTTTTGGGACATTTTTAATTTTTGAGAGAATTCATGGCCTTTGTGCCGATTTTACTACAATTTTTTACAAAGAAAGGGGGGAAAAAAGCAGCGAACTACCGACCCTATTTATTATTGGCCATGTTACCGCAACACAAGTTTGCTTTTTTAGGCCACACCCCATATACATGTATATGCATCACACAATAAGAGAAATCACAAACCTTGAGGCATCAAGTTCTTCCTTAATCCTTCATTGGTCACATAGCACTTTTTATATGCTATCCTCTTTGTCAATGTGATGCATGATGGCCTTTGGGCGTGTATCAGCAATATAGGGTGGCATGGTAAATGGCAAGATAAATGTGACCCTTACGAGTCAGTCGCAAGAGCAGCATCAATGCATTATAATGACATAGGGCATTATACACCAAAACATATATGGCCCTTAGCCCTTTTAGAATGCAGTCCTGGCGAGTTGCCAGAGCTGCATTCATGTATCCTGACGAACAAGGGCACGATACATTTTAAAAGCATCAAAGGGCAGTGTGGGAGGCAGTGGGATGGTTATGCACTGAGTCGCTGTTCAGCTGCAGGCTATATGGCCTGCCTCCCCCTCACTATATATGCTCTGTAGGCTCTGTGGCATTCTCTGCCGTCCCTGCTCAGTTCCAGGTAATGCTGGCTGCTCATCATGGGGGCTTCCCACAGAGACATAGAGACATAGAGACATGTGTTATACATGGAGGTAGGGGTGGACACACATGTATAGTCTTGTACTCAAATGCTAAGGGAGTGGGCATTATCTAACGAAGAAGGGGGTTTGGTGGATGTTTATCCAATATGCAAACTATTTACGATCGACATTTGACTGAACCCATTTAAACGGCCTCTAGGGGGGGTCAATATTTCTAAGGATACAGCTCCGGCGAGTAACTCACCAGTGCTACATTAGTGCATCATGCCAACCTTTGGGACTGTCTCAAATCCCGTAGGATCGGCATGATGCTTGAATGCTGGACTAGCGTGTTACTTGCCAGGGCTGCATTCATGAATCATGATGCATTAAGCCATTATGCCGTCCTTAAAGGGTTAGTCGCTCAGTGTCTCACATAGTATTACTTGGATTAGGAGGAGGGGGGATCCTTATCCTGCCCCTACTCATCTCTATGGACGATTCCTCAGAAAGTAACACGAGGCTAAGTAACCCTAACCGTTAATCTCAGGACGCCCACGGAGAGGCACGTTCTATGTTTACACCACAGTTGGCTGAGAGAACAAAATAAATGGCCTGACTGTACAGAATCTTTTGAGATAGTCCTATTTGAAGTATGATATGGCCATTTAACCATCATTCAATGGATTTACACATTTTTTAATACATCTTGGCAATTCTCATCAAAAGACACAGCCATTTCTATATATCAATTTGAATCAGTATGAAATCCCTACATGACATCAATATATACGTAATAGTTCTATGAGTCCTGTGTAGAAAGCCACACCGTTTTCGGCCACACTGAGTGTGCGTTTGGAAGATGAGGCATGTGTGTGACTGAATGCATTCAGGGTCTTCATTAGAAAGGTTAGATTACCATATTGAGTGGATGTATATATCCATATTTCACTGTGGCCATTTCCCCATTAACCCTTTAGGGCCAACTCTATGCCTTTTTGTCAGCACGGTGGATACCGTAAAACCTCGCATACAAGCCGCGGCTAGTACGCGAGTCAGATCACTGGTGCGGCTTATAGGATCGGCTCAGTGTCGGGGTGCAGCTTATACTTGAGTTTTTCCCACTATATGGTACAGTACTAAAGTCACCATAATCAGATGGGTGCCGCGGCTTATAGAATCGACCCAAAGTCAGGGTGTGGCTTATATGCGACTTAGGCTTGTACTTAAGGCTTCAGGTGGCAAGTAACTCGCCAGTGCTGCATTAATATTGCTGATCCTACAGGGCTAAGAGCTCCTAGCCGCATCATGAGGACACATGAACACAAGTCATGAGGCGTCCTGCTAGGGTCAGGTGTTAAATCAGAGAGCACTGCATCCATGTATAGCTGGTGTAAGGCAGTGTGGGGTGAGGTGAAGGTCTCCCGGCGAGTGAGTCACTGAGTATGGTGTCAAGCTGGCCCCACCTCGACCTCTGTTCCCGAGCGTCATACCAGCGATGTCGCTCGGACGCGTCCGAGGATGAGTTGGGGCCAGCTTGAGTATGGTGTCACCCTGACGTGCATGTCCCCATACTAACGACCTTATACCATGCCAATCATACAGCCTCTAACACAATGTAAGTCTCTCAATGCCCTGTGTTTGTGAATAGCATTAACCCGTTTTATGTCTATAGCTAATATGACTACCGTAAATTCTCGTGTAGAAGCCGCCGCTTGCAATTGTACCCTTGTCAGATTCACAATGGAGACAAAGGGCATAGAACATTAAGGCAGTGTGTCATCTTTAAAGGGTTAAATGTTAGATTACTAGAGTAATTCTATATTAAAGCACTATTGTACTGTAAACGTATATCATTTCACGCTGTACATATTTTCGCGAATTTCTAGCAAATTCATAGAAATTTGTACACACGAAAATATCTACGTTTACAGTATTTCATTTCATCTATCCTAGAAGGGTAAAGATTGAGCGTGTGAGTGAACTCACAGATGACTCAGGGTCAGGGAGAGGTGTGAAGGAAAATGTATCATTTATCATCGTAAGAAAGAGAAAGGGTGCACTCTTGTATTAATAGGATCCTTAAAGACGTGACCTTTGACCTTGATTTTGACCTTGTTCCGACCTAGATATCATTCTACACATAACAGAAATGGATTCAGCGCCTTTGGTTTACCCTAGTCCACTATCCATATCATCCATTGGTCACCATACCAGGTTCTCTCAAGGATTCCTGACTGTCTCCCTATAGTATATCCTGGCTGCACCGTTTCGGATAGCATACCCAAATTGTGCATCACAAGTATAGCATATCAGGAACTGACAACTACCTGCACCACACAACCTATAGGTCGCATGACGCGTGTGCCCTAAGAGAGTCACACCTAGTGAGGCAAGTCACGCAAAATAAGCGTATACTTAGAAAAGATTTGAACACTGACTTTTTTTTGGGGGGGTACTTGAGCCCAAATTCAAATTTTTATGTCCCCCGATCTTGGCTATCTATGTCTTTTGTCCTCTCATGTCTATGTCCAACACACACTGAATGAAAAGGTTTCTCCCATGTCCATATTGTAAATAAAAGTGATCCTTGTTTTTGGTATGTACAGGGTATTATATGAAGTTCATTTAAGTGATTTAAATAATATAGAGGGCATTTCAGCTTAGTTGGATGGCATTTTCATATGTTAGATGGTACATATATGCCAGAAAGATAGAAATGTGGTACTTATTTGGTGGGAACAGCATTTCTATCAGCTCCAATTATTTCTTTAACCTTGCAGCCTATGGAGAGTTCATTTAGAGGGTAGTCATTTAACAGTAGTTAAGTGTTTAAAGAAAAGAGAGAAAAAATACACAAAGATCGCAGTCCATTTGCGAGTAGAAGAAAAGAGATATTGATTTACTTTTTGAAGGAAATAATTGTCCCCCGATCTTGCCTATCCTTTTATGTTATTGAATTTTTTGTGACTAAAATACAAACTGAATAATAAGCATTCTAAAATGGCTAAAAAACGTCTTAAAGATGGATTAGGAGCTAATTTTGGGTCGATTTATATTTTTCTGTTACACAGTGTATTTGTATTCATAATGCCTATATCAATGTGTGCGTAAAATTCTAAATCTATCTAACACTTAGAAATGCATAAATCCAAGGTCAGAGGACCTGTTTTCGTAATAGAGTGGGGTCGCACAACCTATTCTGACATGGTTTTCTCTTTATTGTATGCATTTCTAAGTATCAGTAGAATTTAAAAGTTTACATACACATTTGTATAGGCATAACGAATACAAATGCATTTTGTTACTGAAAAATGAAAATTGGCCCCAAAGTAGCTCCTAACCCATCTTTAAAGGAATAGCCAGGCGTCGTATATGCCTCAGGGTATTAACCCTGAGTCAATTATGGTACAGCCTGTTTTGATGGGTTAAATGTACTGTTAATGTTGAGGAGTCATCCTGTATGTTAACCTAGATCATGGATCATGGATCTGGGTCAGTGTCGTGCCAGCACTCACCTGGCTGAGATAACCCTTTAATGGCCGCATAGCGCTTTAATCAGTGGAATGCACTATGTCCCTTATCGTCGATGATGCATGAATACCATCCTGGCCAGTAACTCACTATTGCTGCATTAAAGCATCGTGTCCATCCTACTGGGTTGATACATTGCTGAAGGGACTAGGTCAGCATAGTAGTGTTGCCAGTCCAGCATGTACACATCATGGCGACAAAAGATCTAGCACATTAGAGCACCATGCAGCCCTTACAGGTTTAGTATGAAGAAACCTAACTATTGTGTCCACACCCATGTCTACCTGTAAGGTGTATGCTGAGACAAGACATACAGAACATGTCTTTTTCATGACACCGGATCTAACTTTGAATAAACTCCAGAGGAAGAGGCGTCTTGAAATATCTCATCTGACATTTTATAATCCCTAGCCCCAGGTAAACTCCTGTCAAATTAAAGAGCGTTGTTGCGTTATAGCGCTGTATTATAAACGTGAGTGAACTTGTTGCCGCAACCACAATTTTTACACTGACACCAGCAATATAGTGAGACCTTGGCTCTGCTCTCCCAATGTAGCCTGTTCCTGGCAAGCCATGGTGTGTGGGTGTTTGGTCACTGTCTAAAGGGGTGAATCCACTGACGTGAATCCGTTGGATCGGACGAGATTCATCCATAGGTTTAACATTGTGGCCGTTCATCCGATCAGACGGATTTACGTCAGTGGATTCACCGTTTAAGTCTCACGAGAAGCTCAGAACTAACAGAACGTATGGAGAGATCAGGATTATCGCTATATGGCACTGGTGTAGTAAGTAGCTGCATTGACATGCATGACTGCTGGTCATATGCTGCCGTGGGTTGGGCACTGTGCCAGCTCACCTTGTTATGAGGGTCTCAGATTGTGTCCCCAACCCTTGTCTGTGCAGACAGTTTGGCGTCTAGAACCTGGATTCCTCCACAAGCAACACCCTTAACCCTTTAATGACTTGTGTCGCTAAAAGATGACATGCATTAGTGCATCATGCCGACCATACAGAAGTGTCTCAACCCCATAGCGTTGGCATGATGCTTGAATGCAGCACTGGCGAGTTACTCGCCAGGGCTGTATTCATGCATCATGGCGACCAAGGACATGATGTATTAATGCATCATGCCACACTTAAAGGGTTACTCAGTCTTTCAGCCTACATGTGGGTTTAATACCCTAGTGGGAGGGAGTATATAGCCGGCTGAATCCCTGAAAGTTATATAATTATGTTTTATATTCTAAACCAGAGGGAAAGTAGAGGTACCATTCTCGACAGTACATTTCTGCTTAATGATAATCAGGATATTTCCCCTGGCGATAATCCCCCTTTTGGATTTCCCCCTTAGGATAATGTCCCTTCCCCTAAGAGGTCTATGAATTCTCTCACCTCCTGCAAAGAAGTACCACTCGGAAATACCTACGTTTGTAAATTTGCTAACATCACATATGTATACATTTTAGATCTGGTAGCTCATGCAATGTCCCAGTATGATCTATGGGTCTAGTACATCAGTCAGGACAAAATGGACATAGAATGACAAATATCCATCCTAACTAGATTAGCCCAGATATCACACCCTGAAGAGCTATACAGCACCACACAGCAGTCTCCACCATTAGGTATAGGGCCACCCACCGCCTTAGGGACCACACGCCACAGTTAACCCTGTCAGGACGACATGTTGCTCATGATGAGCTAATGCAGCCCCTGCGAGTAACTCTCCAATGCTGCACTGGTGCATCATGCCCACCCTACGGGGGTGTCTCAACCCCATAGAGTGGGCACGATGCTTGAATGCAGCACTGGTGAGTTACGACCAAGGGCATGATGTATTGATGCAATATGCCGACCTTAAAGGGTAAACCCTGTATGGGCAGCATAGTGCTTTAATGCTACTTTTTCCTTTGTCATCATGACATATGAATGCAGCCCTGGTGAGTAACTTCCCAGGGCTGCATTAATCATTTGCCAGCCTCACTGCATTAATATACTCCCAAAGGTAGCAAAATGCACCAATAAAGCTCTCGTGAGTTACTCCCCAAAACTTGAGTTGGCACCTTATGCCGTGCCTAAAGGGCTAGGCACCAGACTCAAACTGGTAACAATATTAGTGTTGCACAACATGGACACGTGAAATCTACCCCCTGATACAACTGGACGTTTATTACTTCTCTCCTACCCGCTAGGGGGCCTACTACCCCTGTAGGGGCGGCATGATGCCTTATCGCTTTATGTTCATTTGTCGTCCGGCAACGCTGTGTTGGCAAGTAACTCAATGGTCAACAAAAAGCAGGAAATCTCATGTATTTGATGACATTCTGGAGGTAATTGTCACAACTGGATGCATGAGAGGTGCCTTCTCAGCTATGACAAATGTGCATCTATTGCTACTGTTGTGAGGAGTCTACCATGCAATGATGTCACCTAGCTAAACAACACAACTGTGGGATCATCAAGATGGATGGTGAATAATTACTAGACTGTACACTTTAAGAAAAGTGTTTTACAAGCTTTTTGCAGCCACTTGTAACACTCTTTTTGTAACACACTAGAAATGTGTTCCTCTTTGAATGCATGTTCCCGCAACACACATATTCTAGAGCTTATAAGGCATCAACGATGTCCTCCCGGGGACAAGACGGCTGCCTACACATGGCAACCAGACCAGGTATCATATAAGTGGTTTAGTATGTGTCTATAGTGTTTCCATCAGTAGGGAATGTAGCTATGGCATGGTCCATGAGAAATGAATGTGAGACTTATTCAATTATATGATAATGGGGGGAGGTAGCATAATAGCAACAACAGTGCCTCCAGGAAACTAAAATAATAGATATATACATCCGCCCTAACAATGGTAGACTCTTCGTCCATTTTATGTGTAACATAAAGCGTCCTTCCCTGGTTCATCATTTTGTCACGTGGCTATCCATCTTTTGTTATACAAGATATATACTTACACCACAGTTGGGTGGAAAGACAAAAAGGACAAGGCCATATCAGTCGGCATCCCTACTGGGTCCACCATACTTAGAGTAGCGCGAGATATTGCACCTAATAGGGGACAACACATAGTGATGATGTCACTGGTTTAGGCGCACAACTCCTTTGTGTGTGTGTGTCCCCTCAAAACAAGCTACAGGCAACAAGCTTTCACACCAGGGGGTGCCACCACCCAATTTAGTGGCGCCCCCTGGTGTTGCACAACATCCCGTCTGAGCCCTTATATTGTAAACAGGGGCTATATGTTGATTGGGTCTACTGAGCACCTTCTCTTACTGTGAGCATAAGTAAGATATGGTTATGCGTGACTAGGTGCATTAGTGTTATAAGCCTTGGACAATGCTAATTGTCCAACAATTATACAGCAAGTCGCTTGCACCATATCTAATACATACTGATCTCAGAAAACACTCAATATCAGGGCTTTAGGAAGAACATGTCCTTGGTAGCAAGGTTTTTACATGTAACACCAGTCAGTCAGAATTTGTGAGACGCCGCTTTCAAGGAAGCATGGTGCGAATGGGCTTCTGGTCTTTTGCATGGTCTCCCTCCTAAACCTATTAGGAACAGCATGTTGCTAAATTGCGACATTTGTTGTCACTGCAGCACCAGTGAGTAACTGTGCTGCATTGGTGCATCATGCCGACCCTTTGGGTATATATCAACTCCATAGGCCCAGCATGATGCTAGAATGCAGCACTGGCAAGTTACTCGCCAGCACTGCATTCAAGCATCATGCCAACCAAGGGCATGATGCATTAATGCGCTATGCAACCCTTAAAGGGTTAATCCCTAACAGATGCCTCTAAAAAATGCAATTTGTCATAATGATGCATGAATGCAGCCCTTGGCGCCCACTCTCATCCATGCATCATGAAGACAAAGGGCATGATGCAGTAGGGCATGATGCTATCCTTAAAGGGTTAGCTAACTGCAGTAAAAAGGTGCACACATCAGGGGTATTACACGTGATGAGGGGGCCGTGTAGGGCGTGGTGTAAGCTGATTTACCAGGCAGTACACCACCCGGGGCCGGGGGACCACATTAGCTGTGTTAACCCTGTAACGGCCACATAGTGCTTTAATGCATTATGCCAATGGTCGTCATGATGTATGCATGCAGCCCTGGTGAGTGACTCGCCAGTGCCGCATTCAAGCATCGTGAGGACTCAGACACTCTCAAAGGGTCGGCATGATGCACCAATGCAAATTACCCGCTGGTGCTGCATTGGTGCAAAGATGTCATCTTTCAGCGACATGCCATTTTTAATGCTGATATGGGGTGCACTCTGAAAGGAGTCGGCATGATGCATGAATGTAGCCCTGATGAATTACCTACCAGGGCTGCATTCATGCATCATGACGACAAAGGACACATCACATTAAAGCAGTAAGCGGCACTTAAAGGGTTAACATTACACAGCATCAACCAGCTTAGTATCTTCCCGCTCTCATCAGGCTGTTGCAGGTTTTACTACTTATATGTACTTAGCATGGGCTCATTAAGGACTATCAAATATTAATATTTGTTCTTAGTAGAGTGCCTCTGTCCATCAACTTCAAATACTTGTAATAAAACGGTGCCTATGAGGATCTAGCATTATATATTCAGTGTATAATTCTCCAGCCTAGAAAGAAAATAAACAAAAAATGGCCAATACTGATATGATTAGCTTAATAACGTCCCTACCCCTGGGACTCCCATTATCATATTAGTCATATAGCACACCATCAAGCCATCTAATCATCATCTACATAAAAGTGTCGTTACTACATACGATATATGTATATGGCCAGAGAGGCCTGGGAACAACTTATTATGGTCCTATCAATGCACTTAAAGCTGGTGTCAAGTAAGTGTCGGTCGTGTTTATGTGACAGGGGTAAAGTCTATTTGGAGTTGAAAAGCACTGACTTTATACAGGCCACTAATAGAGTTCTAAAAGCTGTACAATATTATGTACACTACTCTTAATCAGTGGCAACAATCAACTGTAGACCACTAGGGCACAGAATCATTTCATTTGGCAGTCTGCTAGAGTTGAGTCCAGCGAAATAGGTTCATTTCAATATACTACTTGTAGTCAATGTGAACTAATGTACAGTTCAGCACTGGGAAATAGGTTCAATTCTTACACTACTCACAGTGTTGACCCTATACTTCATCAGAGCACTGGGGAATAGGTTCATTCCCATGTACTACTCAGTTAGTGTAGACCATTGTTAAAGCCCCCGCACGTCTATATATCACTTTAAATACACAGGGCTGAGTACCCGTCCCGGCTCCACTCCGACTGCCGCTGGAGGGGTACCGAGATCTGCCCCTTTAACTGGGGAATAGGTTCATTTCCATGTACTACTCAGTCAGCGTAGACCATTGTTAACTGGGGAATAGGTTCATTGCTACACACTACTTACAGTAGGTTGACCTCTGTTCATTAAAGACCTGAGTGATAGGGTCATTTCCTCCTACTACTAACAGTAGTAACTACAAGTTCCAACTGACTGCAACCAAGGGTCAGATTTCCCTTCATACAACTAGGTACCATGCACTCATATTTAGACTCAATAATTCAGGACAGGTCTCCCTTTCAATAACCGAACAGTTGATAATACTGAAAGGACCTGAAAAGTGATGGCTGGTTTGCCCGGCTGGTTTGCGTTTGTGTGTCGCAGCGTGCCACAATGGTGTTTTTGTAGTTTGATTAATAGGCGCTGTTCTCTGCCTAAATTAGACAGACCACCCTGCTCCTCTCCTGACATTACACCCGTTAAGGGCAGCATGGGGCTGTCATGTGATACACTCTTTGTTGTCATGATGCATGAATGCAGCCCTGATGGGTAACTCGTCAGTGCCGCATTAATGCATCATGATTTCTAAGGGCAATGAAGCAATATGTGGCCCTTAAAGGGTTAACATCAAAAATGTGATCCTACAGGATGCCTCAAAAGGGCCTGCATTATGCTTGAAACCCCAATTCAAAGCACTTTCTAGCCGCTAATCGGTTGTCCTCAAAACAGCATGCGGACAACCATGATAGCATTAATGCATCATGCCGAGCATGATACACTCTCAAAGCATCAGCAGGATACAGCGCATTGTCACTGCATTACTCATCAGTGCTACATTGGTTTATAAGGACAACAATTGATGCTTTAAGTCAACATGCCATCAAATAATGGTTAAAACACCTGGAACTGTAGACAGATGTTTATGCTGCAATCAGCACATTTCTTGACCCAATATTGTATTGGATAACAATACAAGAGAATATCATTATAGCACTGAAAAGGGAATTTTCCACATAGCTTCAAAGAAGACATGGGAACGCGAAAAGCAATTAGCGTTTCCACATGCCAAATCAATTTAAAACTCTTTAATATTGCCGAATCAATTAAAAGCCCTTCAATATTTACGAGTGGCAGTTGATCCGCTTGGCTACCGAGCAATAGCTACTTAATGTGTCAAACTCTTCATCCTTTTTGTGAGTTAATTAATATTTGGGAAATGTGTTGCGAATATCAGAGATTAATATTCTAGTCTTAATTGAAGAAAATGGAGTGTGTGAGTGTCCTCACAGATGACTCAGGGTAATCTGTCAATTCTGGCATCAGAAATGAATTCGAATGAGTGATCTAATTTGAGCACAATACATTATTTCTCATTTCTGACGGCAGAATCGTAATCGCCAGAAAAAGCTACCCTAATTTCATATATTGGAAGTCATATATAATCAAATTCCAGGTGGTGGCTGTAGGTGAGCAGGTGGCTGTGGGAAAGCAGGTGGCTGGGGGCGAGCAGGTGGCTGTCGGCGTCAGCGCCCAGCAGCGCGTAACCGCTGTTTTACATCTCGGCCGTAAAGCGAGTCGATCGGAGCATCAGCAGCGACACCATCGCCGTTTCCGTTTCGCTGTGTCGGTCGGCTACAGGGCGGCGTGTGTTACGCGTCCATGCCTTTGCCGTGCATCCCCTGTCTTAACACATAGATCTTAGAGTGGATGTGACTTGTTGCATAGGTCCTGGCGGTAGAATGTGCCCAGATTTTGCCCGCTTTGGGGGTAGAAAGAGAGAAATACGGGCAAATTCGCTCAAAATGTCATTTCTATCTTGCACCCAAAAACTTAATGCCTTGCAGCCTATGGAGGCCCATGGCGGCGGTAGCTTTGTTTTCATACATTTACATAATAGCGAAAGAGAGAAATAAATTCGTAAAGATCGCAGTTCAATTTAGTCAAGAAAAATTTAGATTTTTAGAAAAAATTTTGCGCTAGATCCTGTCCCCCGACCTTGCCTGTCTCATGTTTTTGTCGACTTTTGTCTATGTCGGACGATAACCAAAATATAAAGATTCTCCTATGTCACAAAATTGTCTTAAAACGCAAAATTAGTAGGTGTATATTACTCAGGGTTAATACCCTGAGTCAATAACTTATTTGCAGTATGGAAGGAACATCAGCAACCTTGAACTCAATACCTTGAATTTCTTGAATGTTTATTCATTTATTGATAACCTTTAAAGGACATATTTACATGAGACTACTGCTTTTGAGAGAGTATCCTTTATGCGCGGTATTAAGACGCAATGCCTGGGTATCACAACGGCATTTCCGAGCCAGTGGCAGTTTATGTTATTTAACATTAAAACTGTATATCTAAAATGGAAGTACATAGTGCATGAAAATATTCTGCTGTCCTTAAATATGTTTCCCCACTTGAATACTCTTATCTGTTCATGTGGCAGTACCAAAACAAAGTACCCCTTAGCCACAGCCAACAGGAGGATATAGCCTGGGGAAACACCGATGTTATAGTAAGTAGTAGGGAGTGGGGAGTAGCTAAAGGACCTGTCACAGACTGAGAGGTGAATACAGAGTAGACTGCGGCTTCCTGTGGTCGGCCACAGACAGACTCATAGAGCCACACACAGACACACAAAGAGACCCTCACAGAGGGGGAAGTGGTCATGGCAGTGGGTCCTATAGGTACCCTACGCATTGCACAGTCCCCGTTAAATAAAGACCAACACATACTACTAGTAATCTGTCATAGCCAGCCCTTCAGCGCTATACACACATGATTCGCTATGTGTACATTGAAAGTACTTTATTTCGATGGGTATGTATTTTCACAGAGTTTGTGTGATTTTTTTTATAATACTACAGTATGGATTAAATACCTGCGAATTTTCCTTTATCAACTATTCTGCGAAAATTTAAACCCTCGAAAATATATACTTTCACAGTATAATGGGCCTTATACTAATACTTAGTGATATGCACCTACGGGTTTAGGTCAGTCAGGCTTTTGGTTACCCCCTAAAGTCTTTTGGGATATTAGGGTTACACTGTTAGAAGTAAGTAGTGTTCCTGTACAGCAACTATTGGGGGCAACTTTGGTTCCAGTAAATTCTGCTGTAGACCTACAGTAGAATCTACTGTAGACGCAGACCTGAGTTCTAAAAAGGCTCACATATTCAACATCTTGGAGATTTGAACCCCCAGGTTCCAATCCATAGTCCTGAACCATGACCACTACACCAGTGAATCCATGTCAGGTGCATTGAAACACCTCCTACTTATGTGTGAATGGTAATGAGGTCAACACAGGATCCCTGGGGACGATTTTAGAACTAGACTTTTCATGTCTTATGGGTTAATATGAAAATTACCCTATTGCAGTAATGTACTAATAAGGACTGAACTACCATTAGTTGGAGTGTAATCTTGATGGCCTATAGATGTTTTTCAAAGTAAATTTTACTATCTTTCATGCAGATTGTTGAGATACATTGGTCTTATCCTCTGCATATTTTCAATAGTAACATTTCAGTGTACCAAAATATATTATACTTTAGAATTGCATCAGGAGAAATGTAGTTTGTGTGAGAGTTTCCTGCCGGGACTGGAACTGCTGACCCTCAGACTACACCTCCCACGGCTCTACCAACTGAGCTAGAGGGGCAATCACTTATATGTAGCCTGCATCAATAGGCTTTTGAAAAGATCAGGTCATATTTGAGCTGTGTAGTATGGCACTCCCTCCAACCTCTCTGCTCTCTCTCCCTCTGGTTGCTGGTTATGGGATTCGAACCTGCATCTACAGTAACAGAATTGTATGTGTACAGCAAAAGTTGCTGTATTATCTTTTACAGCTAAAGTACTGTATAGTTACAGCACATATTGCTGTTCACGAACAACAACTTTTTACAGTGTATTCTTACACATCAAATGCTCTCAGTGCCTAAACGCTACTATACGCACTATGTATACTGAAACATTTTCGCCATGCAGAACATTTGGTCCTGCAGATCGGTTATTTTGCAGGCCTCCCTTAATCTTTGCAGGTCCGGATACCTCAAGGCAATTTTCATACCTAATTACAAAAAGAAGTACATTTGTATGGAAATGTTTTGATATAACAATTTTGAGGAATGTTATTCAAAACGTTTATGCAAAATGGTTTTCTCTCTAGAAACCTTGATGATAGTCCGATGTGACCCAACATCCGGCCAGTCATTCGGACCGGCAGTAGGACCAGCTCGGTCGGTCCAGCAGTCCTTTTGCTGGCTATAGCCGGTGTCTGACATGTTTTTGCGAAGATATATAATCGTGTGTGTGTGTGTAAAATCTGCCCTTTAGTTTGATACAAATGTATAAGGAATCTTCTGATTGGTTACTGAGCTGGTTGCTGTGCTCTGCCTCTGACCTTAATGGCCTGTAACCAGCATCAAGCATCAATGTAGTAACCAGCGCTGCACCATGCATGCTGGGATAGCTGACAGGATGTGGTAGGCGTGTATAGACCCTATTTAGAGGCTACCACGTAGGGACAGACAAAGGCTAGCACGGAGACAGGGACATGGGCATGAGAGTAGCAGTGGGTGGCGCCCTTTGTCTGCAGTCCACCTTTATAAAGTGACCAAAAGCCACTGCCTACCTGCACATGTGACAAAGCCTCAGTCCAACATAGGGCAGCGGGAACTATCTGACTGGGGGTGTCGGTTGTAGCCTCTGCCGAACCTCCGGCCTTTTATCAAGAATTCTGTTTCTAATGAGACTGATGTCACATGACAGAGTCGCCCTTTGACCTCTGAGCATGCCTCAGAACTTTTGCTTTTGTTAATTGTTTAGGGTGCCTTTAACATACTATATAATGAGAGCTCCACAGGCAAAAATGGCCTGCGTCTTGGCATCTTACACAGGCCATTTTCCTTTCACGCAGGCCATATGAATATAGATATTTAAGGTGCCCATATAAACTTCATTATAACTGCAAAGAATTTTGAAAATATTTGAATATTAAACAACTTTACTAAAATTGCCCTAGCTTTGCTTATAATTGGCCGATTTGAAAAATTCTTTCAGCAATATGACGCTGAGATCATGGCAGGCCATTCTGGCCTGCGTCCTAAGGCCCTACGCCGGCCATTGTGATTCTACGCCGGCAAAAGCCGGCGTGCCGGCGTCATTTCGGCAACACTGCAAATCTTCTAACTTTTAAAGACTGTGACTATTGGCTTCCCGATATCTTATGATGATGTTGGTACACTGTAACAGACCTACTCACCCCTTATGTATCCTCGTGTGGGTGTACAAGAGGACCATGAAGCTTACTACTGCCCCTACAGTTCAGTGTAACACAGAGAATCCAAATGCCCCAGCTTTTAGTCTAAAGTGGCTATCCCAGGTTAGTCATACTAAGGGACATTGCTCAGGCATGACCAAGTTCTATTCAAAACTGACTGAGGCAATACAACTAAAACTCATTGAATTGGAGAAGACTAAGGTGAGTTGGTCAGTACTGACCAACCTGACAGTATCAACTAACCTAGGTTGGTTTTATAGGGAGCCAAAATATGACTAACTTGGTTAGGTACTCTAGTGACTGGGAGATGGTTGTGTAGGGTGCCAAAGAATATCAGTGAAGGATTCCCAGCTCTATGGGACAAGGAATGAACATCCACAGTCGGCATCTGGGAGGTGGCACCTCCAAAAAAATTACTTGTTTCTCATCACTAAGCCATGAGAAATATGACGAGGGCGCTTTTTTCTTCTTCTTTTTCTGCTGATGCTTAAATCATATAGTGTATTGCAGGCTCTCGGAGAACAAAATTCACATTTTAGTAATGAAGAGATTAGGGATCTGCAAAAGTTTTAAATATGCATGTCTTCTCCACCAGATTGCATTTCCTGCACTGCAAGCTTTAATTTGATACCAACTATGCTCATATTTGTCTAATTTTGTCATGTTTTCCATCAAAATTTGCAACAACAAAAAAAAGGAGAAAAATTATCAGAAGGGCGATTCTGATGATGTTCGCGGTGATAAGAAACAAGTATAGTATTTGGAGAGGCTTAACCTACACACAGTTAACTCTGCTTAAACATGCATACAGTGTACACCTCAGTCTAAGGGTCCTACGGGGCATGACGCTTACTACCTCCGCCCCCACACCCCAGTGTAAAGGTTCCCAGCTATTATGGGGCATAGAATGAGCATCCACAGTCCGCCTCTGGAAGGCTACAGCTTACTTACAGACAGTTAACCCTTTAAGGACAGCATGATGCCTCTAGGCGTCATATTTATTTCTCGGTATGATGCACCAATGCAACACTGCCGAGTAATTTGCCGGTAATGAAATTATTCCTCATGCTGCCCCTTTTGGAGTCGATTAGACCCTACAGAGTCTGCATTATGCAACCCTGGTGTTTTATTTGAAAGAATTGCATTTATGCATTACAATCACAAAACGGCGTAGATTATTAAAGCACTATGGTGCCATTAAAGGGTTATCCGGTCCTGCTGCAGACTTTGATCTATTTGGCTTACGCCCCCGCTAGCCCTGGGTGGCAGTGGAGCTGCCTTTTTAGAGCTTCTAAAGCTTTTCTTCAGAACTTACTGCTCTGCTTTTCTGTCAACGTGAACAGTTGCCATTATGGAGCACATTAGGCCTGCGGCTTGCCTTCTTTGAAGGGCAAAATATATGTTTTCCCCTGTCCAAATAGGTTCTGCTACATGTGTTAAATATTCTTTCTGGTGGGACGGAATATATTGGGCGAAAATTTCAACTTTAGGTCATATTCAGAACCAAGCTCACAACCAAGCTCCTTCTGTCCGTGGGAATGCCGCAATTTTGCTGGCAGAGAGAACCCGCAGATGAAGCCAAATTAATTGATGAGAAAATAACTGCTTCAAATCAGAAAGTGACAGGTGGAGAAATTGGGGAGGAACGAACAAATTATGGGAAATGAAAACAAGTGGTTTCATCTGTCTGGGGTTAGTGTAGAGCTGGTCTGGGTGTGTTTATCATCTGGAGGCGTTCCGCAAAGGGCGGTAAGGGGCTGTGTTAAATAAATGCTATGCTGACAACCGCTGGTATTTGTCTGTAGGGATATCGACTCTTTTATTGCGGGGATACCACTCCCTGGTCGACCAAATGCAGGAAATACTTGTCAATTTTCTGCAGAAAATTGACATATTCAAATACTACGATTCCCGCCAAAAAGCAGGAATTACTATAAAAGCAGGAAAGGTGTCATCTTTGTTATTGCCATCAAATGCACATGTATTGGTAACTGCATGATGCATGATGGCATGATGCATGAATGCAGAACCGGTAGGTTAACCTCGGCTATGAGGCATACATGTGATGCACCATGCAGACAAAAACAGTGCTGCTTTGGACCCTTCAAGGGCTTATAGTGCATTAATGCATTATGCCCATAGTTGCCATAATGCATGAACGTAGCACTGGCAAGTAACTCACCAGTGCTGCATTCAAGCATTGTGCCAACCCTACGGGGTAGAGACACTCCTATAGGTTCGGCATGATGCACCAATGCAGCACTGGTGAGTTACTCAGGGCTGCATTGGAGCATCATGACTATGTATATATAAATATAGTCTTTTAGCGACGTGCCACCATTAAAGTGACTATTGGGCAAAACATGACGATGCCATAAGTACTTGCTGTTGTAGACATGTGACACCAGAAAACTCACTCACCTGGAAATAGAAAATACACAGGATTAGTATGGAGCCTGTGAGTCTGAATTACAGGCATGAATACTGGTGTTATAAATGTGACAGTTGGGTTAAATATCTCAAATATAGTGCAAAACTGTCATTGAACTCAATGAAAAGAACCTCAAACGCACCCTATAACACACCGAATTAAACATGTTAATCATACAGTCGGTGTTATTAGATAGAATGTACTGAGGGTTTGTATAACACACAAACTAGACCCAGTCAAGTAAAGTTTTATTATCATAGACATTTACAACAGTAAGGCCGGAAATTTCATTGGGTAGATATTATGAAGTGATGAAGTGATGAAGTTGAAATTATTAAGTGATCAAGTTATTAGATAGGCATTGATATCGGTGCTGTTGAGGTACAGTAGGGATTTCTTAGCGTTTTCCTATTCGGAAGGGTCAGCATCATGCATGAATCCAGCATTGGTGAATTCATGCATCATTACGACAAATGTTCAAGTAACCATTCTTTGAGTTTACCATACTATACTCTCCAGCTTGCCAGCAAATCTGACTACATCCAACTAAAACAGGCAATGTATGAACGGCCTTTATATAGGCCTCCCTGGATCAATACCAGATTAAAGGTCTGTCAACAAGCAATACGAGCCCATGCTCAGTTATCAATATCACACCCACTATAGATCCGGTATACATCCTGGAACAGGACACTTTAATATTAATGATCATATTGTTGACACCGTAAAACAACTATGGCATCAGTATGACGTCCCCATTACAACGCCATTTTGGAGCTAACTGACAAATGTCTATGTTATATCTATGACAGATTCACTTATTATCGCTCAGGTCCTTGGGGAAATAACCCACGGTTGTCCTGGCTCCCTCCCTACCCATCCTGGGGAGATGCCGTCCAGAGCAGGTCTGCTGCTTCACACAACCAAGTCTTGGCCGTAGCCATATCAAGGACTTATTGCTCCATTATTTGGTAAATTCTGAAACCTCATAATAACAAGTAGTGTAAACATCTCCCATTGGGGAAGGTCACTCTAGGACGACCCTCTGCTAGAATGGATCAGGAATAAATGTGACCAATCACCAAATTTTCTTTGGTACATTAATAGTGCAGATGATGTAAGTGTGCCTCTATGGAAGCCAGTGACTTCCATCACCAAAACTAATTGAAGACAGCAAAACCAGTAAACTAGTTATGCAAAAACGGAAGGATTTCCCATTTGCATGATCAGCGATGACTTGGCCATAGGACAGTCCTTACATGCAGCAAGTGTTGGTTAGTACAATGTACCACCTGGCGTGTGAATGTTGTACTACAGGCTACTGCAGGTCCCCAAGAGACCTGCTGCTGTGTGGACAAGGCTCCCATAAGGACCTACAGACATAGTCCGTCCAGAGCTCCTGCCACAACTAGGTAAGGGTCCTGAGGGTAGGTCAGGATGGCTGCAGTATTCACCATTTGAGAGGAATATGGAAGCAATCGGGCAGCCATGATGTTCCATATCCCACTGCCATGTGGGACATAACAGTTGTATATGTTCTCACTGAAGATTCACTATTTGGATCGTGGGTAGGATCCTGAAAGTAGTACCTTGAGCCTCATAGCAGTAAAGCAGTAAACCAACAGAGGGTGAGGTGGAGTGTAGCGGTTATTCCAAACCTGTAATTATGTGCCAGGGGACAGGTTGGAGGGCAAGTTAATTGGTATTTGAGGGAGGGGGTTGGTGGCCACATGAATCTATGCATATCATTAACAACAACCGGTTAGCTATCCAGAATGCAACTAGGGTGAATTGTGAACAGTGAGTTCATACAGTGAGAAGTGAGTAGCAGTATGGTCCCATGGATATGCGATATGTGCCTTGTAACAAAGTAACAACCTAAAACCTGAAAACCAGGGAAACAATTTTAAGTACATCTAGAATTTCTACCCAAAAGAAATGGCTGCCAGACCCTTCACCACAACCAGCAGACACTAGCGCCGCTCTGGTGTGTGAATGGAAAACTGGAGAATGGATCAGGTCTCAAAATGGCGGCACATCCGGTCTGTTGAAGCAGCACGTACCCGGATGTTGGGGAGTGAAGTTGGTGACTTCATGAAGAATGGTGTCTGAGAGTCCTTACTCACTACTTCCTGTTTCTTTATTGTATACCGGTATCTTTGTCTCATCACGAGACCAACTTCTACACAATGTCCCTGACTTTGTCCATGCTCACATTGTCCAAATCATCTTTGGGGGCGCCCCGGGGGGGGGGCTACCCAAATTAGCCTTAGCCATTGACTTTTGTGCATGGTGCAGCATGGGTTTAATTTTGTATTCGAATTGTAAAGAAAGTGTTTCAGCCCCCTTTTTAGGCTTTAGTTCGGATTCGGAGCCCATGCCCCTCTTGACCCCATGTTTTTGCATCCTTTGTCAGTCCTTCCTTTCTAGTACAGACTGAATCTGGGACCTGATTGCGAGGCTGACAAAGGGCTTCCCTAATGAGCTCACAGCTGGACAGGATAGCTCATGTCTTTGGAGATTAGCAGGGCAATAAAAAGTGGGATGGGACTGGTTCTATCTGCAGAGGTATAATGTTGGGAGGAGTTGGTGCTATCTGTAAAGTTTCCACCGTGAGTTGTAGAACTGGTGGTAAATGTCGTAATCAGGAGGATGCTAAGTTTATTGATAGTGCCTGTAAATGATACTTACACAGAGGAAAGAAACAGCATCAAAAGGGAGTCCAGGTTGCCTCCAGAATGACTCCCCTCTTTAGGGGAGCCCAGGTTCTTTATGTGACTCCCTTAGGTGAGTCAGAGAACTATGTCACTCCCTAGGTGACTCTCTTAGGTTGCCTAGGGAGTCACCTAGGCTCCATTAGGGAGCCTGGACTCCCCTTAAGAGGGGAGTCATTCTGGAGGCAACCTGGACTGCCTTCTGACGCTGTTTCCTTTCTCTGTGTAAGTTAAGCGTTGCCTACATGTTAATTGATAGGCCTATTATCAATATGGACCATACTGAGCTCACAGTTGGGGGCTTGTCAGCAGGTCCCAGATTGAGTATACAGCATGTGGCGCACATCCCTCTCTATGAGCCTGCCTCCACATGCTGATATACTGATGTAGCCCCCAATGGGCAAGAACCCATCTATCAGCTTAAACTACCCCATGCCCCACCACCCTAACTCAATATACAACATGTCCTCCCCCTTTATCCCGGCCCCCTGACCCCATCAGGTGATCCCCATCTCCGTCCCCATCAGCTGCTGGGGTCTCTAACATGATCAGGGCGATCAGATATCGACCCGGCCCATCTATATCAGTGGGGCAGACTCAGGGTGTCTGTTCCCTCAAATTGGCAGCACATATTGTGGCCTTTTGAGTTATGATCGGGAAACATGGCTTTCTATTCTCGCTAGTTCTGCATGATCTGACTACAGGGCTTTACACCGGATGAACTATCCAATTTTAGCAACTTTGAGTAAAAATAATGTTGATTAATAGCCTTCTTTCAGCAACTTTAATTTAGTTTCAAGTTAAAGTTGCTTAAAGCTACTGAGAGAAGGCAATTAATCAACTAAATTATTTGCTCAAAGTTGCTTAAATCAGATGGTTCATGCACTGTTAGCTGTATAGGAATTTATTAATGCAGGAGCCTTGCAGGCTTCAGGTGGAAACATAAGAGCTGCGCATCTACCCTATTTCACTGTGTTTAAGCCGGGGCCCGTGTATTAGCCTGCCCCGTGTTTAAGCCTGAGCAAAAGGTGGCTTAATTAGTGTTGTATAAGCCGCACTGAAAAAGTAAACTTGTCTCCAGACTCATCAAAGTGACTGTCATAAAATAAACAAGTCAAAAGTTGTCTAACATATCAGGATATATCAGGTTACCATCCCACAAATAGAATCTGGAGCTGGCAAATGTCGGGTTTTGGGCTGGGACATGCCAAGAGGGTCTTCTATCTCCAGCTAGAAGACCCACTTCCTTGTCACTTAGACAAGTTTTTGACTCGTTTATTTTATGACCGTCACTTTGAAGAGTCTGGAGACAAGTTTATTTTTTGAGTGCGGGGCCCGAGTATAAGCTCGGGAGGTGCAATTTATACTCCATAAAAATCATATTTCAGGCCATAACTCAACTTCTACTTGGGAGTATTTACATACCGTAAAACCTCGCGTATAAGCCTAACTCGCGTATAAGCCGCACCCTGAGTTTGGGGCGATCCTATAAGCCGCACAAAGGGTGTGAATATGGCGACTTTAGTACTGTACCATAGTAGCAAAAACTCTCGTATAAGCCGCACCCCGACTCTGGGCCGATCCTATAAGCCGCACCAGCGATCTGACTCGCGTAAAAGCCGTGGCTTATACGCGAGGTTTTACGGTAATTATTTCGGCTATGTGACCCCTATTTACCCCATTCATGTCCCTAACCATTTTAAAGAGAAATAAAGCTTAAATTGGTAAGAACGTTATTGGAAATGTTGCAGTGAATGTGTTGGAAAAGTAGGTAATTCTGAAAATTGTAAGAAGTTATTTTATATGGTGTTTTTACAGCTAAAGGAATATAAACCTGCCCCGAGTATAAGCCTGCCCCGTGTATAAGCCTGGTCAGTTCACCACTTAGTACTTGTATAAGCCCGGGCTAATACACAGGTAAATACGGTATGCATACTTATGGTGGCTCCAAAATTCCTGTTATTGCCTTTCCCCTATGAGGGCCTTCCAGTTATGCTATTGTGAACATGGCATTATGCTATATCTGGCGTCATTCCCCAAGAAGAGCTCATCAACCAGCAATCATTGTCCATCTTTATTGGTACGCGTTGGCAGAGCCATGACAAATACCGCCTCCATAGAGCGCGGTCCTCGTCAGCCTAGTCCTACACAGCTGCTGCTGCTGTCATTCAGCATCAATAGGCGCCATTCACCATCTACACACCATCCACAAGGTCCCCTACTACAAGGTGGGGGGCACTGATAATCTTTAGGCTCCGGAACTTAGTACTGGAGTAAGAAATAGTCAATAGCATCTAATCTGGTTAGTCAATTTCTGGCTCCCTATACGACCAACCTATAGGTAAGGCCAAAAAAAAAGAAGGTTTGTTTCAGGTCACCCGACCGACCCTATCTAAACGGGGCCGACCCTACGTTTTTTTATGCAATTTTGAAGAAATTTATATATTTTTAGACTTTTTTGGGGTCAATTTTTGGTTTACAAAATTTTGGGGAAAAAATCTCTCCATTTTTACACTTTTTTGGGACAATTTTAGAGGGGAAGTAAAAAATAAAAAAACAAGTAAAAAAAAAAAAAATCCGACCTACCGACCCTAGAGTTTCTTCCCATGTTACCTGAAACAAAACTTTTTTTTTATTTGGCCTTAGTTAATAATGTCTGGTTGGTAGGGACTGACCAACTCACCTTAGTCTTTCCATTTTAGTCCTTTTGAGTAAGGCATTAGTGATATGTTGTTTTGCCTCAGTCATTCTTGAATAGCACCTGATCATGCCCGGCCAATGTCCCTATGACTAACCCAGGATAGCCACTACAGACTAAGAGCCGGGGCTTTAGATTTTCTGTGTGTGGTGGTGGTAATTCCACTACTACTGGAGGAGGCCCAATCTCCAAACAGCTTCCTGTATGCGTTTCTCTCCCTACATCTCTACTCCAAATTGAACTCTTCTGTGTGGGGAGGAGAGAAAGGGGGTATATCTGATCTGAGGCTACACTTTCTACTTCCTAATTCCTTACCACTCCAAAATATCCATGCACAATATATATAGTCCTGAGGTTGAATTCCAAATTCATGATAGAAGCGGAGAATTCACTAAATCTTAAATTACTTTTGTTGACATGATAAGACATGAAATATGCGTTGCTTTTGGATGTGAAATCTAGGGACAGAGAAGTTTAAGATAGTTCAACTATAGGAGTACTTAATGGCTTTTGATATAATTATGCCCTTCCCTCTTCTCCTCCTTTAGAAGAAAATCGAACGTGTGACTGCATCACAAATGACTCAGGTTCGGGGGGAAATGTAGTATCATCATATAGGAGTATACATATAATAGTATTGTTCATCCCCAAATCCCAAGCTAATGTCCCAACCCCATGTCCCAACCCCCGAGTCTCACCCCCGAGTCCCACCCCCGAGTCTCACCCCCGAGTCCCAACCCCGAGTCCCAACCCCGAGTCCCTCCCCTGAGTCCCAACCCCGTGTCCCAACCCCGAGTCCCAACCCCGAGTCCCAACCCCGAGTCCCAACCCCGAGTCCCAACCCCTAGTCCCACCCCCGAGTTCCACCCCTGAGTCCCAACCCCGAGTCCCACCCCCGAGTCTCACCCCCGAGTCCCAACCCCGAGTCCCTTCCCCTTCCCCTTCCCCCGTTAACTAGACTCAGGGTCAGGTAGAGGTGTGAAGGGAAATGTATCATTTATCATAGTAAGAAAGAGAAAGGGTGCACTCTTGTATTAATGGGATTCTTAAAGATGTGACCTTTGACCTTGATTTTGACCTTTTTCCGACCTAGATATCATCCTACACATAACAGAAATGAATTCAGCACCTTTGGTTTACCCTAGTCCACTATCCATATCCATCCATTGCTCCCCCTATTATATCCTGGCTGGACTGTTTCGGATAGCATACCCAAATTGTGCGTCACAAGTCAGGAACTCACAACTACCTATAGGCCTGCACCACACAACCTATAGGTCGCATGACGCAGGTGCCCTAAGAAAGCCACACCGAGTGAGGCAAGCCGCGCAAAAGAAGGGTATACTAAAAAAAAATGTGGACATTGACTTTCTTTTGGGGGGGTACTTAGGCCCAAATTCAAATTTTCATGTTCCCCGATCTTGGCTATCTATGTCTTTTGTCCTCTCACGTCTATGTCAGACACACACTGAATAAAAAGCTCCCATGTCCATATTGTAAGTAACAGCGAATAGTGCTTAGTAGGGTCTGAGCTATATCCTACTACAGGGTTGTCTGTTTTTGTTCTCAAAATATTTGTCATGTATTGAACAACACTGGACAGCAACATATATATTAAATTACCATTAAATTACCATACCGGTATCTAACATACTGCAGCGTATGTTAGGCCTAGTATATGATATAGGATGGCATCTCCTTTGGGAAGTAGTGTAGTACTTCCCTGTGTTAAATTACCATTGGATCCAGTCAAAGCTTGCTGAAAAAAAGTGTCTCACCCCGGTTTGGTCGGCTGCCGAGATCTGTCCCATTGACTTAGCACTGAGCCCGTTCAATATGTAACTGTTAAATGTCAAGGGTTATCTACAGGCTCCCATAGGGCTCTATGCTGAAGCAAATTACCACCATTTTAGACACAAAATTAAAATCATGCTTTTCAGGGGGAAGCGTTTGAAAATGGATTAAAGCGCGATTACATAGGAAGGACAACATTGTACCGCATCTAATGACACAAAATTGAGAGAAAAAGCTCCAATTTTGAAGGAATGACAGCTGTTTTAAATTTTAGGCTGAGAGACCCCCTGCTACCCGTCGCACAAGACTCAGAGTAAACCTGAGTCAATGACAGCTTGGGACAGAGAGACAATAACCGACACAAGGTGATGTCAGGAGAGTGTAGAGGCCATGTACAATGGGTGTGGTGTCAATGCAGATCGATACGGTCCATGTAAACGGGTGTCGTCAATGTCGATCAATGTCACACCCCAGTACACTGCCTGCCGTAGGGGACCAGGCAGGTGTAGGTATACACTGTCACAGTATGCTGCTGGGTTATATTATAAGGGACTAGTGAGTAGTTTGACCATTTTGTAAGATTGTTTGAAATTCATGCTGTCTGCATTACAGTGTTTGACTTATTGTTTCAGCAATTGCACGCAGGAAGCACTGCCTACCTGCACATGTGACAAAGCCTTAGTCCAACACAAGGCAGCGGGAACTATCTGACTGGGGGGTGTCGGTTGTAGCCTCTGCCGAACCTCCGGCCTTTTATCAAGAATTCTGTTTCTAATGAGACTGCTGTCACATGACAGAGTCGCCCTTTGACCTCTGAGCATGCCTCAGAACTTTTGCTTTTGTAAATTGTTTAGGATGCCTTTAACATACTATGTAATGAGAGCTCCAGGGCAAATCCAGTGTTGCCAAAAACCTTTTATTGATGCAGGCCAAAGTGGCCTGGGTCTTGGCATCTTACACAAGCCATTTCCTTTCCATGCAGGCCATATAAATATTGATATTTAAGGTACCCATAAAAACTTCTTTATAACTGCAAAGAATTTTGATAATATTTGAATATTAAACAACTTCACTAAAATTGCCCTAGCTTCGCTTATAATTGGCCGATTTGAAAAATTCTTTCAGCTATATGAAGCTAAGGCCCTACGCCGGCCATTGTGATTTTACACGGGCAAAAGCCGGCGTGCCGGCGTCATTTCGGCAACACTGCAAATCTTCTAACTTTTAAAGACTGTGACTATTGGCTTCCCGATATCTTACGATGATGTTGGGGTACACCGTAACAGACCTACTCACCCCTTATGTATCCTCGTTAGGGTGTAGAAGAGGACCATGAAGCTTACTACAGCTGCCCCCACAGTTCAGTGTAACATAGAGAATCCAAATGCCCCAGGCATTAGTCTAAAGTGGCTATCCCAGGTTAGTCATAGGGCCAAAAATGAAAAAAGGTTTGTTTCAGGTCACCCGATCAACCCTATGTAAACAGGGCCGACCTTACGTTTTTTTATGCAATTTTGAAGAAATTTTTATATTTTTACACTTTTTGGGGATACATTTTAGGTTTTCAAAAGTTTTGAAAAAAATCGTCCTATTTTCATACTTTTTTGGGTCAATTTTAGGGTTATGTAAAAAAAAAAAGTAAAAAAAAAAATCCGACCTACCGACCCTAGAGTTTCATCCCATGTTACCTGAAACAAACCTTTTTTTTTATTTGGCCTAGGGACATTGCTCAGGCATGACCAAGTTCTATTCAAAACTGACTGAGGCAATACAACTAAAACTCATTGAAATGGAGAAGACTAAGGTGAGTTGGTCAGTACTGACCAACCTGACAGTATGAACTAACCTAGGTTGGTTTATAGGGAGCCAAAATATGACTAACTTGGTTAGGTACTCTAGTGACTGGGAGATGGTTGTATAGGGAGCCAAAGAATATCAGTGAAGGATTCCCAGCTCTATGGGACAAGGAATGAACATCCACAGTCGGCATGTGGGAGGTGGCACCTCCAAAAAAATTACTTGTTTCTCATCACTAGGCCATGAGAAATATGACGAGGGCGCTTTCTTCTACTTCTTTTCCTGCTGATGCTTAAATCATATAGTTTATTGCAGGCTCTCGAAAAACAAAATTCACATTTTAGTAATGAAGAGATTAGGGATCTGCAAAAGTTTTAAATGTGCATGTGTTCTCCACCAGATTGCATTTCCTGCACTGCAAGCTTTAATTTGATACCAACTATGCTCATATTTGTCTAATTTTGTCATGTTTTCCATCAAAATTTGCAGCAAAAGAAAGGAGAAAAATTCTCAGAAGGGCGATTCTGATGATGTTCGCGGTGATGAGAAACAAGTATATTATTTGGAGAGGCTTAACCTACACACATTTAACTGTGCTTAAACATTCATACAGTGTACACCTCAGTCTAAGGGTTCTACGGGGCATGACGCTTACTACCTCCGCCCCCACACCCCAGTGTAAAGGTTCTCAGCTATATGGGGCATAGAATGAGCATCCACAGTCCGCCTCTGGGAGGCTACAGCTTACTTACAGACAGTTAACCCTTTAAGGACAGCATGATGCCTCTAGGCGTCATATATATTTCTCGGTATGATGCACCAATGCAACACTGCCAAGTAACTTGCCGATAATGAAATCATTCCTCATGCTGCCCCTTTTGGAGTGTATCACCCCTACAGGGTCTGCATTATGCAGCCCTTGTATTTTATTTGCAAGAACTGTATTTATGCATTACAATCACAAAACGGCGTAGATTATTGAAGTACTATGGTCCCATTAAAGGGTTATCCGGTCCTGCTGCAGACTTTGATCTATTTGGCTTACGCCCCCGCTAGCCCTGGGTGGCAGTGGAGCTGCCTTTTTAGAGCTTCTAAAGCTTTTCTTCAGAACTTACTGCTCTGCTTTTCTGTCAACGTGAACAGTTGCCATTATGGAGGACATTAGGCCTGCGGCCTGCCTTCTTTGAAGGGCAAAATATATGTTTTCCCCTGTCCAAATAGGTTCTGCTACATGTGTTAAATATTCTTCCTGGCGGGACGAAATATATTGGGCGAAAATTTCAACTTTATGTCATATTCAGAACCAAGCTCTCAACCAATCTCCTTCTGTCCGTGGGAATGCCGCAATTTTGCTGGCAGAGAGAACCCGCAGATGAAGCCAAATTAATTGATGAGAAAATAACTGCTTCAAATCAGAAAGTGACAGGTGGAGAAATTGGGAAGGAACGAACAAATTATGGGAAATGAAAACAAGTGGTTTCATCTGTCTGGGGTTAGTGTAGAGCTGGTCTGGGTCTGTTTATCATCTGGAGGCGTTCCGCAAAGGGCGGTAAGGGGCTGTGTTAAATAAATGCTATGCTGACAACCTCTGGTATTTGTCTGTAGGGGTATTGACTAGATGCCACTCCCTGGTCGACAAAATGCAGCAAATACTTTTCAATTTTCTGCAGGCAATTGACATATTCAAATACTGCAATTCCCGCCAAAAAGCAGGAATTTCTGTAAAAGCAGGAAAGGTGTCATCTTTGTGATTGCCTTCAAATGTATTGTTTACTGTATGATGCATGATGCATGTATGATGCATGATGCATGAATGCAGCACCGGTAGGTTATCCTCGGCTATGATGCATACATGTGATGCACCATGCAGACAAAAACAGTGCTGCTTTGGACCCTTCAAGGGCTTATAGTGCATTAATGCATTATGCCCATAGTTGCCATAATGCATTAATGCAGCTCTGGCAAATAACTTGCCAGAGCTACATCAAGTATTATGCCCACCCTATGGGGTTGATACACTCCCGAAAGATTGTCATTACGCACCAATGCAGCACCGATGAGTTACTCAGGGTTGCATTGGTGCATCATGACAACGAATATATAGTCTATTAGCGATGCGCCATCCTTAAAGTGACTATTGGGCAAAACATGACGATGCCATAAGTACTTACTGTTGTAGACATGTAACACCAGAAAACTCACTCACCTGGAAATAGAAAATACACAGGATTAGTATGGAGTCTGTGAGTCTGAATTACAGGCATGAATACTGCTGTTATAAATGTGACAGTTGGGTTAAATATCTCAAATATAATGCAAAACTGTCATTGAACTCAATGAAAAGAACCTCAAACGCACCCTATAACGAATTAAACATGTTAATCATACAGTCGGTGTTATTAGATAGAATGTACTGAGGGTTTGTATAACACACAAACCAGACCCAGTCAAGTAAAGTTTATTATCATAGACATTTACAACAGTAAGGCCAAAAATTTCATTTGGTAGATATTATGAAGTGATGAAGTTGAAATTATTAAGTGTTCAAGTTATTAGATAGGCATTGATATCGGTGCTGTTGAGGTACAGTAGGGATTTCTTAGCGTTTTCCTATTCGGAAGGGTCAGCATCATGCATGAATCCAGCATTGGTGAATTCATGCATCATTACGACAAATGTTCAAGTAACCATTCTTTGAGTCGTAATTTTATGTATGAAACCTAAACTTAAATTTAGCTTAATACCATTAACAAAACACCATCTATGACGCCAACGCTAAAATTGAAGTGAAATTCAAATAGATGGTCTCACAGAGTTTACCATACTATACTCTCCAGCTTGCCAGCAAATCTGACTACATCCAACTAAAACAGGCAATGTATACTATGTACGGCCTTTATATAGGCCTCCCTGGATCAATACCAGATTAAAGGTCTGTCAACAAGCAATACGAGCCCATGCTCAGTTATCAATATCACACCCACTATAGATCCGGTATACATCCTGGAACAGGACACTTTAATATTAATGATCATATTGTTGACACCGTAAAACAACTATGGCATCAGTATGACGTCCCCATTACAACGCCATTTTGGAGCTAACTGACAAATGTCTATGTTATATCTATGACAGAATCACTTATTATCGCTCAGGTCCTTGGGGAAATAACCCACTGTTGTCCTGGCTCCCTCCCTACCCATCCTGGGGAGATGCCGTCCAGAGCAGGTCTGCTGCTTCACACACCAAGTCTTGGCCGTAGCCATATCAAGGACTTATTGCTCCCTTATTTGGTAAATTCTGAAACCTCATAATAATAAGTAGTGTAGACGTCTCCCATTGGGGAAGGTCACTCTAGGACGACCCTCTGCTAGAATGGATCAGGAATAAGTGTGACCAATCACCGAATTTTCTTTGGTACATTAGTAGTGCAGATGATGTAAATGTGCCTCTATGGAAGCCAGTGACATCAATCACCAAAACTAATTGAAGACAGCAAAACCAGTAAACTAGTTTTGCAATAACGGAAGGATTTCCCATTTGCATGATCAAAGATGACTTGGCCGTAGGACAGTCTCTACATGCAGGAAGTGTTGGTTAGTACAATGTACCACCTGGCGTGTGAATGTTGTACTACAGGTTACACAGGAGGTCCTCCAGAGACCTGCTGCTGTGTGGACAATGCTCCCATAAGGACCTACAGACATAGTCCGTCCAGAGCTCCTGCCACAACTAGGAAAGGGTCCTGAGGGTAAGTCAGGATGGCTGCAGAATTCACCATATGAGAGGGATATGCAAGCAATCGGGCAGCCATGATGTTCCATATCCCACTGCCATGTGGGACAGTTGTATAATTATGTTCGCACTGAAGATTTACTCTTTGCATCGTGGGTATACTGTAAATAGCTATAGTGTAGGTACACCGTATAATCTACTGTAGATCTAGAGTATAATCTACTGTAGAGTGGATTATCAGTAACATCTACTTTAGATTTACAGTAGATTCTACTGTTTACCTACAATAAACTTAACATCTACAGTAGAGCCTACTGTACACCTACACAAATGGTCCCATCTGTGCCTTGTAATAAACTAACAACTTAACACCTGAAAACAACGGAAACAATTTAAAGTACATGTACATCTAGAATTTCTACCCAAAAGAAATGGCTGCCATACCACAGAGACCCTTCACCACAACCAGCAGACACTAGCGCCGCTCTGGTGTGTGAATGGAAAAACTGGAGAATGGATCAGGTCTCAAAATGGCGGCACATCCGGTCTGTTGAAGCAGCACGTACCCGGATGTTGGGGAGTGAAGTTGGTGACGTCATGAAGAATGGTGTCTGAGAGTCCTTACTCACTACTTCCTGTTTCTCTATTGTAAACCGGTATCTTTGTCTCATCAGGAGACCAACTTCTACACAATGTCCCTGACTTTGTCCATGCTCACATTGTCCAAATCATCTTTGGGGGCGCCCCCGGGGGGGGGGGGGGGGGGGCTACCTAAATCAGCCTTAGCCATTGACTTTTGTGCATGGTGCGGCATAGGTTTATATTGGCAGTGGCGTAGGAAAAGGGGGGGGGGGAGGAGGGTCCGGGCTCCCCCCCCCCCATCACTGAGGAGGGGGGCCTGAATATGTTTGGGCCCCCCGAAAATTAGTCAAGACCTGTAATACAATACATACAATTTTCAAACCTTACCTCTCCCGCATAGAAAAGAAGTGGGGACAGAGGTGGCTGGGACCCCAAATCAGAACTAGAGGGGGCTCAAATACTTTTTTCCCATACAATCCAATATAAGTGTGTATGTGATACATCATGCATGAAAATCGATATTTAAAGTTGGTTGGATTGGGGCCCCCCTGCCCCCCCCCCCCAATAAAGATTTGCTTCCTACGCCCCTGATTGGAATTGTAAAAAAAAAGTGTTTCAGCCACCAGTAAGGCTTTAGTTCTGATTCGGAGCCCATGCCCCTCTTGATCCCATGTCTTTGCATCTTTTGCCTGTCCTTCCTTTCTCGTACATACTGAATCTGGGCCCTGATGGCGAGGCCGACAAAGAGCTTCCCTAATGAGCTCACAGCTGGACAGGATAGCTCATGTCTTTGGAGATTAGCAGGGAAATAAAAAGTGGGATGGGACTGGTGCTATCTGCAGAGGTATAATGTTGGGAGGAGTTGGTGCTATCTGTAAAGTTTCCACCGTGAGTTGTAGAACTGGTGGTAAATGTGGTAACCAGGAGGATGCTAAGTTTATTGATAGTGCCTGTAAATGATACTCATTTTATGTGTTGTCTACATTTTAATTTATAGGCTTATTATCAATATGGACCATAGTGAGCTCACAGTTGGAGGCTTGTCAGCAGGTCCCAGATGGAGTATACACCATGTGGTGCATATCCCTCTCTATAAGCCTGCCTCCACATGCTGATATACTGATGTAGCCTCCAATGGGGAAGAACCCATCTATCAGCTTAAACCACCTCATGCCCCACCACCCTAACTCAATATACAACATGTCCTCCCCCTTTATCCCGGCCCCCTGACCCCATCAGGTGATCCCCATCTCGATCCCCATCAGCTGCTAAGGTCTCTAACATGATCAGGGCGATCAGATATCGACCCAGCCCATCTATATCAGTGGGGCAGACTCAGGGTGTCTGTTCCCTCAAATTGGCAGCGCATATTGTGGCCTTTTGAGTTATGATCAGGAAACATGGCTTTCTATTCTCAGTAGTTCGGCATGATCTGACTACAGGGGTTTACACTGCATGAACTATCCCATTTTAGCAACTTTGAGAATAATATAATGTTGATTTATAGCCTTCTTTCAGCAACTTTAATTTTGTTTCATATCAAAGGCAATTAATCAACTAAATTATTTGCTCAAAGTTGCTTAAATCGGATGGTTCATGCACTGTTAGCTGTATAGGTATCTATAGATGCAGGAGCCTTGCAGGCTTCAGGTGAATATATAAAAGCTGCACTTCTTTGCGTATTATGGTGAGTCATATACAAATGGAGTCGACTCCAAAATTCCAGTAATTGCCTTTCCTCTATGAGGGCCTTCTAGTTATGCTATTGTGAACATGGCATTATGCTATATCTGGCTTCATTCCCCAAGAAGAGCTCATCAACCAGCAATCATTGTCCATCCTTATTGGTACGCGTCGGCAGAGCCATGACAAATACCTCCTCCATAGAGCGCGGTCCTCATCAGCCTAGTCCTATACAGCTGCTGCTGCTGTCATTCAGCATCAATAGGCGCCATTCACCATCTACACACTATCCACAAGGTCCCCTACTACAGGGTGGGGGGCACTGATAATCTTTAGGCTCCAGAACTTAGTACTGGAGTAAGAAATCAGTCAATAGCATCTAATCTGGTTAGTCAATTTCTGGCTCCCTATACAACCAACCTATAGGTTAGTTAATAATGTCTGGTTGGTAAGGACTGACCAACTCACCTTAGTCTTTCCATTTTAGCTCTTTTGAGTAAGGCATTAGCGATATGTTGTTTTGCCTCAGTTATTCTTGAATAGCAATGCCCAACCGATGTCCCTATGACGAAACTAGGATAGCAATTACAGACTACGAGCCGGGGCTTTAGATTTTCTGTGTGTGATGGTGGTGGTTCCACTGCTACTGGAGGAGGCCCAATCTCCAAACAGCTTCCTGTAGGAGTGTCTCTCCCTACATCTCTGCTCCAAATTGAACTCTTCTGTGTGGGGAGGAGAGAAAGGGGGTATATCTGATCTGAGGCTACACTTTCTACTTCCTAATTCCTTACACAATATATATAGTCCAGGTTGAATTCCAAATTCATGATAGAAGCAGAGAATTCACGAAATCTTAAATTACTTTTGTTGACATGATAAGACATGAAATATGTATTGCTTTTGGATGTGAAATCCAGGGACAGAGAAGTTTAAGACAGTTGAACTATAGGAGTACTTAATGGCTTTTGATATAATTATGCCCTTCCCTCTTCTCCTCCTTTAGAAGATGACAGCTTGGGACAGAGAGACAATAACTGAGACATGATGATGTCAGGAGAGTGTAGAGGCCATGTACAATGGGTGTGGTGTCAATGCAGATCGATACGGTCCATGTAAACGGGTGTCGTCAATGTCGATCAATGTCACACCCCAGTACACTGCCTGCCGTAGGGGACCGGGCAGGTGTAGGTATACACTGTCGCAGTATGCTGCTGGGTTATATTATAATGGACTAGTGAGTAGTTTGACCATTTTGTAAGGTTGTTTGAATTTAATGCTGTCTGCATTACAGTGTTTGACTTATTGTTTCAGTAATTGAACACAGGGTAGCTTGACCTAGAACTACGGTCCATTGGCTCCCTGGACAGCCTGAGTACCTACCCCTGTAGACCTGTCTCTGGTAGTCCTGTACAGCCCACTGTGCGGCTGATGGCAGTGGGTTGATTGCTGTGTTCTAAGGTCACTTCTTTGTAGTCCTTGTCCAGCCACCATGTGTCAAGTAACTCGCCGGCACTGCCATAGTGCATTACACAGTCCGAAGTGTATTGTATCGGCTTCTGTAGGGTCGGCCTGACACATAAATGCAGCCCTGGTGGGTTATTCTCCAGGGCTGAATCATGTATGATGATGATGATGATGATGATGATGATGATGATGATGATGACGGGTATAGCCCATCAAAGACCTATTTCATACTTTAAGGGTTAATTCTGAAACTACCGTTCAATATTCAGGAGAGGCAATTGAATTGCCATAAAGCAGGTAATTTCTGAAATACAATGCCTATAATGCCAGACGGTGTCATTTTGAGAGGCTGCACAGGAAAGTCTCATTTACTGTAGGAGAGATGCTGACAACCAAACAAAGACTCCTAAATGCACACTACTTACCAGCTATATATATATGATAAAGGGTAGATAATGTCTCAAGGTTCATTTGTTAGCATGAAGCACCAAGGCGGTGCCAGCAAGTTATTCACCATTACATTCGACAGTGTATCAACCCCATAAGTACATTTATGCAGCATTGCTTTATGCTGACAAAAGGGTCACAATGCATCAATATTCTTGAAGGTGTATCAGATGTCCACTAACCTGATGCTGAATACCACTGTACCCCAACACCACTATAGTAGACCTACACTACTCTTTCACTGAGAACATTGAGGGGTATTTAATGAGGCCTGATGGAAGGCCGTAGTCCCATTTATGGCCTATCTGCACGTTTTCTGGGCATAAAATGGCGACTGTATTCATGGATCTTGGCAACCTGTATAGGTGTGAGTCATGCTAAAGCCAAGCTATGTTGAGGAAACACATCTAGGTCTAACAGTTTATTTTACAATTCTGGTGACATTTATAATAACTTAATTCAATATAGAAATGCGGGCTTAAAAAACAGGAAAACATGCTAAAGTTTAGCAAAAGTGCCAAGGAAACTTTCAATATCAAAACATAAATCCACGCACATGAAGGGCTATCACTGAGTATTACTGTGCTATTCGGTGTCAATCATCGTAGGCATGAGACTGAGTATTGAAATAATTTCCAAGACGGGGCCAAACCCCCTTCTGTTGGTGGTACTTAAGATGAATTTTATGGGATGAGTCCACCCAAGGCCTATGACCTCCCCCCCCCCCCCACCGCCTCTCCCCCATTAATACCATCACATTTGATTTGTATAAATCACAGGGTGATTCTCTTCCCTTAAATAATCCCATGCATAGACTCATGAACCTCAAAAATTCATAGCCACAGCGCACTCCTCCAACCCAAACCCCCCTTCCTATCTACTACTAGGTCCCTAGCTACCTTACCCCTTGTATACATACATCCTTACACATGTCCCATGACTAGGGTCTACATGACAGCCTCCCACCTACAGTGTTGCCATAGTTACAGCTAGTCCCTGACCTTTGGCTGGACACAGGCAGGGGTAATGCACATCACAGGGGATCTAAAAGGGTTAGTGTGTGTGGGGCAGGGGTGGGGCAGGGGTGGGGCAGAGGTGGGGAGGGCAGTGGCCTCAAACCTACATAGATCTATAGGGATAAGGGAACTAGGACTATGGCATAGGCAGTGGGGTGTAGGGGAGGTGTGGGGGGGGGGTATGGGGTGTAGGGGCTGGCGGGGTACTAGTATGTGAGGGTGTGGGGGTGTGGGGGACTGTGGGCTGTTGGGGGTTGGGACTAGAGGTGGGTAGGGCAGTGTGCCATATGCTAAAGCTGTAACTGAGCATCATAGTAAGGTCCCTTGGCATGAATAAGGCTACTAAAGAGACAAAAGCAACAACTCTGGCAGAGATGTAATTTTTTCTAGTCCAAGCAAAGGCCTATAAATAGCAATAGATCTGTATTACTAAGGAAATAGACAATGGAATAGATGTTGCTGGGCAACTCTTCATGCCTATACATAGAGAATTTAGTCAATACTAGTTCAATAACATAGTGGCTATTGTAAGATCTGCGCATTGCAAAATACTACACCAGTGATTTGATCTAGGGTGATTTCAGACGATACCTGTATTCATCAACTCTAACCTGAATATTCACCTTGAGAAGGAGGGTCCTGGAGGGTCTTCAAGACCCCCATACCCCGCGCTTATATAAGAACAAAACAACAAAAACCTGCCATTTAAACATGACAGAACTGAGTGTACACAGGCCATGCCTAAAGACAGTAGCTCTCTCTCTCTCCTAGCTCTGTCAGATCTAGAGAAATAACAGTCATGTTTGAAATATAACAAACACATCTTTTGTAGTTATAGTCTATCTGAGTGCAAGTACACAAGATATCTGCTTGGAGAGTGAAGGTAAACATGGCTGATACGTCTGCATGCTATTGAAACATCCCATAATAATCAGCTGCCAATCCTGTGGTGAAAAGATGTCTGGCTGTCTGACAGTCGCCATGGTAACAACAATTACCCACCACAAGATGCTAATACTGCCAATCATCATCAGGGTACCTCACGTTGTCATGACAACCAACTAGTCATGTCTTTAGCTTAAGAATGGGATTTAAGGGGAATGAATGTTCGATAATTACAATGCCTCTGCAGGTGGCAGGTTTAGATTATGATCACTTTAGTGTCATTTTTTGGTTGCATTCATGACTCGTGTATAGAAGAGGGGCAGACACTACAAGACGTAATGTCATTATGGTTTTTTTTGTAGTGCTGCATAGAGACAAATAGCAAAGCTTCCTGATGTAAAACACAGCCATAATTGTGCTGGTGTTAATCATGATGTGTAGAGGGGCAGCCCATGAGCAGCCATCACTATACTATAACAGGGTAGACACTGATGCTGGCCAGGGAGCCAGGGGGGGGGGGGTACCTGGGGGTCCTGACCCCTCCTTTTGGAAAAAGATTTAGAACTCTTTAATGATAATTTGATCCGCCGTGACTCCCGGTGCGATTCTTTTTGGTACTTAAGAGTTTGGTGGACCCTCCCCCTTTCAAATTCCTGGGTCTTCCTGGGGTACAGACAATCCAATGACGTCACTCAATAAAAGTGTAAAATGGCTGCTCTACAGTAGAGACTGCTAGAGCTTACAACACAGGCTTCACATCCTGGAGGTGGCCTGCTGACTGAATGTCTAACTTCTAGGCTAGAGTCCTTTCTTGTCCACACAGCGTTAAGTACCAACTAGAAGCCGCTGATAGAGGGGGACCGTTACAGGCATGAAGCAAGCAGTCCTTAACACAGGCCTTAGGATCCTCTAGACTCCTAGTATTCTGAGACCAGACCCATGGGAAAGGGATTCCCTGAACTTTAGCTTGAATACCTACCTCTTAGACTGGAGGCTTTCCCTGCCCACACAGTAGTGGCTGAAGGGTGCAACTGTTTGAGAGGGGCACACAATACGGCACTTTATGGGCGTAAACCCCTGACTATACACAGCTGGTCCTGTTTCTAGTCCCCAGGGCCCTCTGGGCTAGGAGCCTTGAAGTAGGGGTTCCCTGGGTGGGCCCCCCTAGGACCCTGCAAATGGGGGTCCTATAGGTGAGACCCCCTGAGCTAGGACCCTGGGAATAAGGGTCCTATAGGTGAGACCCCTGAGCTAGGACCCTGGTAATGAGGGTTCTATAGGTGGGACCCTTGAGCTAGGACCCTGGGAATAAGGGTCCTATAGGTGAGACCCCTGAGCTAGGACCCTGGGAATAGGGCTCCCCTGAACTGAGGCCCCTAAGCTAGGACCCTGGGAATAGCACTTGGTCTCCTGAACTGGACCCTCTGAGCTAGGACCTGGGACATCAACCCCAAATATCCTATTGAGATGTGCAATGAAATTAACTCAGCAAAGCTGTATATGATTCAGTAACATTTAACCAATTGTTGCACAAGTCTTCCCTGCTGTAGTCTTGAAACATTACACGTCACCTTCGACCTTCCTTTCATTTCATGCTCTCATATTATTCAGGAACACAGTAGAGCCTCGTTGTAGTTACTTATTGCTCACAAAATGATAACGGCTTATTATTCCTGCGCTACCGGGCTGCTACAAAAGTTCATATAGTCCTGGTATTTGAGTGAGTTTGCTTTACCGACCTACTGTTATTTAATGGCATTTTATGTTGTTATTGCTGCTGTTCAGTTCAATCCTAGGTAACATTTAGATTATCACTTACCTTATGATATGGTTATTTAATAGATAAATGGCCTTTCATATCACTCAAACAAACACTGTGTACCTTCCCTAGGTTCTTTTAATATTGCAATAAAGATTGCTGCTTTAGAGATGCTCTTTTACGTCCATTAAATGTATACATAGTGAATTAAATTTGTAGATGTATATAGCAGAAAAGGTTAGTCTAGTAATGCCCACTCTTAGTGTCCTGCAGTGTTTGAGAGATTTACTGTATTATTTTGATAGCAAAGATACTGTACATTTGCAGCACATTTTGTTGTTCAGGAACAACAAATTGTTACAGTGTAGCTCTCCACTATGGGTTAATATATAAAATGAGGCAGGGGATATGCCAACCAATGCCATGGAGAAGAAATACCCATGTTTCCCGATCACAACTCAAAAGGCCACAATATGTGCTGTCAATTTGAGGGAATAGACACCCTGAGTCTGCCCCGCTGATATAGATGGGCGGGTCGATATCTGATCGCCCTGATCAAGTTAGAGACCCCAGCAGCTGATGGGGACGGAGATTGGGATCACCTGATGGGGTCAGGGGCCGGGATAAAGGGGGAGGACATGTTGTATATTGAGTTAGGGTGGTGGGGCATGGGGTGGTTTAAGCTGATAGATGGGGCCTCATGTAGAGCCACAATATGGGGATGTGGGGATGGGTTTTGTAGGGGCTGGACATTCCTGTAAAACCCACCTTTCAGATAAATCTATTTTGGGATAAATTCCTCCCTTAAAACTGATTCTTTTCCCCAAAGTAAAAGGGAGTTTTATGCTGAAGGATTAAAGATAAAAGGCCCTTAAAATCTTTTTCATACAAGACAATTATTTTCCTCGGAGTATGGGGTTCTTTCGAAGGTGCAGTCATCTTAAAGGTGGAGTTTTACATTAGTGCTTGATACTGAGGGGAGCACTGAGGATATAAAACCTCCACTCTTTTTAATCTATACTAATAATATTGATGCACTCCAAAGTAATGATCCACTTACATGGATAGTAAAATGGCCAATAAATTGGACTGCTAAAAGACCCTTCTACTCATTATAAAAAGAAACTCAACTTGGTTGTGTGAGCTTAGCACAATTGTATATATGACCTATTATGGATTTCCAATAATTCCTATTCCCCTAGAAGAGCTCATCACCCAACAATTACAACCCATTCTTCACATCGGCACAGTGATGACAAATACCGCCTCCATAGAGTGTGGTCCTCATCAGCCTAGTCCTATACAGCTGCTGCAGCTGTCATTCAGCATCAATAGGCGCCATTCACCATCTACACACTATCCACCCTGCTCCTACTGAAGGGGACAGGCTGTTGGTGCAAACCCCCTTTACAGAGACTCCCTCACTCATCTCTGCCTCAGGCTACTGACTTCAGGGAACTCTTTTGTGGAAGAAGGGTAGAAAAGAGTACTACTTTGCTGCCCTCCTATCCTCTGCATACACAGCCTGTGTCCCTCTCCAAGCTGTGGAACAGGAAGGGAAGCAGCTCAAAATGTGGGGGCCCTCTATATTTTGGACATTTCATAATAAATCGGGATTATTGTCTGAACTACAGGCAATGATTAGCGGGCCCATGCCACTCCAGCCACTCTAAAGCTGTATCTGGGAGAGGGGGACGACCACAGGCTAAGAGACTTTGTCACGCCACAAAACCCCTTATTATACCTTAATCAATTGTATTACGTCATATTACGTCATATTACGTCATAATTATGATTTATGATTATTAATATTCATATTTATTATTATTTGTAATACGCACAATACTTTATACATATTTTCAATCCAGATGTCCATCAAAGTACACCTAGACGTCAGGCATACCTATTACTCATAAAGCCAAGCATAACTGACCCCCATATATAACTAATCCATAGATCACAAGCAGACCCTTATCCCAGGGACAATAGGTAACTGTCAGCCCCTCCAGACAACAAGGCACTGACCGGTCACCTATACACAAACAAATGAACTATATGTAGACCCCAAGGATTAACTATCAACACATAAAACAATGCTATAAAGCTGGACACCCTTAATCAGTATGGCACCGCCAAAGCCACTTGAGCCGGTTGGAGGCCACCTGGAGGTAGGCGACAAAGCCCCCACGTGTGCATGCTACTTATTATGTAATCCATTACCCATAATGCACTGGACCCAGGCTCCCCACCCGCGGTCCAGCGCACACCACATGTTAAAGCCATGAATATATAATTATCCAATCAAATGTCAAATGTATATTATCCAATGAAAACCACTGTTACATCTACTTCCGGTCACATGGGCACCCCCTCCACCTGCCGGGCACCTGTACTTATACCCCGGTCAGATGGAGGAGGAAATCACTTATCATCTTGCAACCATCAGTAACTTATATACTGAGCCCTAGTGACTGGTACTCTGATATTAATATTATTATTAATAAAAGATACCAAGTACTCAAACTGATGTCTCATCTCTCATCTTTACGCCCTCATTGATGTGGAAGGGTTTTCCCTAGCCACAACTTAGATAGAGTTAGGACATCCCAGTCTCTGTTCTGCCCCTTTTCTCCCCTCCAATCAATGAAGAATTAAACTTGAGCCAGAGACATATAAGTAGAAACACATCCATGTCAGGAGAGTGTAGAGGCCGTGTACAATGGGTGGTGTGTCAATGCAGATCGATACGGTCCATGTAAACGGGTGTCGTCAATGTCGATCAATGTCACACCCCAGTACACTGCCTGCCGTCGGGGGCGGGGCAGGTGTAGGCATCCAACGTCATTTAAACACATTCTGCTGAGTCATGCAAGGGACTGTAGAGTAGTGTTGCCATTTTCTTGGAGGTTTCTTTTTGTCCTTTGCGATGATTGTGCATATCCAGCTGTTCAATACTAGTAGCAAAAGTAGCTTAGTTATGGCAATAACCTGGGTAAGACTAGGTACCATCAGGACCCTTCTCTACATGTGGCAGGAATCTGGGTGGGACTAGGTATCACCAGGACCCTTACCTAATTGTGGCAAAAGTCTGGGAAGAAGTAAGTATTATGAGGACTCATCAGATAATTTGCTAGTATGCACCCTGCAAGTCGTAGGGTGTGTCAGTAGCCAACATGATGGCTCATCTAGCATGCAATACCCACGGACATTAGCGTTGTGGGTATAGGATACAAGGGTCAGAAAACCTTTCGGAAATTGGTACCATTTGCGAGGTGAAACTGCCTCGCATTCCCCTGGCTTTAATATTGAACATACAGCCTTATAATTTAATGAGTAGTATCTTACATATGTATACTATAGTTAATTCATGAATTGAATTATGGCTGTTATTTCATTTCTACACATTGAGGCACTTTGATGGAGGTAATCTGTATAGAGGCAAACAATCTACAGCCTCTTGGACCCCCTGTTGATTGGTCTAGACAGGACTATAATTATTAATTTGTACATTTCACCTCATCCAATTAAGGTCCCAAGTAGCATAACAGCTACTCATAGCCTCTCTTGATTGGATGGAGAATCTACATGATTGGTTGACACAAGGTCAATCAATAGAAAACTGACCCTTCTGTCTGTAACTCTCAGACAGCCCTTGGCCCCATCTGAGAGTTACAACCGTAATTATGGTTGCACATGCTGCATTCAAGTATCATGCCGATCCTACAGGGCTCAGACATGCCCGAAGGATTCAGCATGGTCCACCAATGCAGCCCCAGCAATCTACTCGCTGGGCTGCATTGGTGCATCATGATGACAAATGTCATCTTTTCGTGACATCTGTCCTTAAAGGGTAAGTTGCTGTCTTCTCAGATGGCCTCCGCACACAATGAGCGTGGTTCTGAGTTACATGGAGAATGGAGTTACCGCTCAAACCGCCTTTTCTGCAGGATATTGTGTGTCCTTGACACAGAGATATTGACATCTGTGAACAAAGGTTTCAGTAACCCAGTCATTGACTTATGGAAAATCCTAATTGATTATGGTCCATGTAAGTGAGAAATTAGTTTTTTCATGAGTTTGTTTTAAGGTTCACACACAAATGGTTCTCGAAAACCATTAAAAAAAACAGTCAGTCTCGGGCCCCGACTGTACGTTTATAGTCTGGGAGATTACTTAGGCTTGTGTACCTACACTGGTCTCATACCCTGCTATACTGTATAGGCATACTGGTATCAGCTACCAGGAGAGTGTGGGTTTGAACCCCACTCTGGCTTAATTAGTAGTACTGCTGATATCTGCATATTGCACCTAAATTGAAATAATGTTCCTAGTCACACATCTATTAGCTAATTTAACCGATGCAATTAAGGTGGATTTATGCTTCAAATGTGCTAAATAAATAATGTAAAAAAACGAACCTACTTTTTGCCAAGGTGGGATTCGAACCCATGAGGCCATACACAACACATCTATGTCATTCATGATCATGTGATCATGGCTAACCAACCAGTGGTTGAGCTATCTCATTAAGAAATGATCTAGGATCCCGGATCATTTTCTAAGTAGGATAGTGTTCATTAGATACAAATTTGTCCAGGCCCAGTGCCGCCTAGCGGCGGCACTGGGCCTGGAGAGCTCGAGGCTGGAAATCAGTATGAATACTGAAACTCACAGGGTTTGCCAATTCTGCACATTATACCACACTTAATATTCTTGCATTTTAAGATATGCCTAAATGATAATCAAATGGATGAAAACTGCAGGAGAAACAGGAGATTTAGGCAGAGCAAGACATGTATTCACTTTCAGCTTGTGTTTTCGCCAACCATGAATTGTCCGTTAGTCCTGGACCGCATCACTATAGTAGATCTACACTAGTGTTTCACCGAGAACATTACCAGTTATTTAATGGGGCCTACCAGACGACGGCAGCCCCATTATGGCCTATCTGCACGCTTTCTGCACATAAAATGGCGGACATGTTCCCAACAAATCTTGTAAGATCTTGGCATCTGGTCAGGGTGGGTCAGGCTACAGGCCGGGCAACAAAATGCTGCGAGAACCTTTCTTTTTTTTCTCAGTCTAATTCTAGGATTTCAATATTTAAAGGCACTTTAAGCACACTATACAAAGACAGACAGACATGAATCTGATAATCCAGATGTTGTGTGGTTCTTATGGTGACAATTAACAGGGTGAAATTTAATACCCGTTATAACTAAAGCTTAATTCTTGCCCTACCCAAACTTCTCTTCGAAGTACTGCTATGCCCAAGTTTGTGTACAATACAAACAGAAATAAACTATATATATATATATATATATATATTTCACGATTAACACCGAAGTCTCATTCCTTGACCCAAATCCCTTTCCCTATCTACTACTAACCACTAGCCCAGCTGATTCAGATCCCCCATTACATGCACTATAGGGGACAGAGGCTTAAACTGAGTAGCACGCTTATGCTGGGAGTAGATGACTGTATATAGCACAAGGTATGACAGAGGTACACGCCCATTATCTTTCAACCCTAGATGGCCCTACAGTGCCATGTGTTTGGCCATAGACAGGTGGCACCATCTGAAGTCTAAACATGATGGTGGACTAAGCAGTTTATATGTTGCTAACTAGATGGCACTACCCTCTATGGCCAAACACGTGACAAAGTAGGGTTGAAAGATGATGGACATCTAGCTCTGCCATACCTTGTGCTATATATAGTCATCTACCCAGTTTAAGCCTATAGTAGGAGGTATACGGCAGATTCAGCCTCATACCTTTGGTGTTGTCATAATTACACCCTGTCCTTGAGCTTTCCAGCAGATACACAGTAGGTAGATAGAGGGTAATACACATCAAAGAGGCTCTAAGAGGGTTAGGCCACTCAAAAAAATAAAATGGTTTCTCATCACCGCGCGCATCATAAAAATAAGGTTTTGGGAAAAAAACTTCTTTTTTTTTGTTGCCAAATTTTGATGAAAAACCTCATCAAAATGGACGAAATTGGTCATATTTGGTATCAAATTTAAGCTAATAATGCCAGCAATGCAGTGGTATAGAAATAACTTAAATTTTCCACACTTTTAAATATCAATTAATTCTTAACCAGTTAAATGTGAATTTTGGCCAAAGAAACCTGTAAATAAACCTATACATTTTGGCCTGCGAGTTTAAAAAAAAAGAAAAAAAAAGACCCTCCCTCGTCAGATTTCTCAGACTTTGGTGATGAGAAACCACTTTTTTTTTGGTGGCCTTAGTGAGTGGTCGGGCAGAGGTAGGGAGGGCAGTGGCCTCCAACTGACATTGCGAAACCCAAGTTGGCGGAGGTGGATAGGGCAGTGTGCCACTAAATCCCTGGGCAAAAAAATTGCAGCCGTAACATAATTAAGCTTGTTCAGAAAATTGGGGTTTTATTTTCTTGATTTTTCTTTTATTTCACACTTCCAAGGACAAAGGTATGATAACAAGTCTGTCAATACCTGCTGTCACCTCGTTCATAATGTGGTCTGTGGAAAGCCTCAATTGCAAGTACACAATACATCTGCTTGGAGATTAGGCAACTGAATAGTTCAACTAGTTAGATGCAGACAAGGAGAAATTGAAGATAGAAAAAGAAGCCATCCTTTTGTTGTGGACGTCTGTCTAAGTGTAAGTACACAGGGTATCTGCTGTGAGAGTGACAGCAAACATGCCCAATGTGCCTGCATGTTATTGAAATATCCCGTAATCAGCTGCCAATCTTGTGGTGAAAAGTTGTCCCGTTGTCCTCCTTAGCAACAGTCGCCATGGTAACGACATATTACCCACCACCAGATGCTAATACTGCCAATCATCATCAGGGTACCTCACGTTGTCATGACAACCAACTCGTCATGTCTTCAGCTAAAGAATGCAATTTGATGGAAATGAATGTTCGATAATTACAACGCCTCTGCAGATGGCAGCTTTAAATGAAGGCCACCTTGGTGTCATTTTTTTACTTGCATTGATGGCTCGTGTACAGGCGAGGGGGTAGACTCTACAGGACATAATGTCATTATGGTGTCTTTTGTAATCATATCCAGACTACTTTCCCAAACAGTTAAGAGTCCTGAGTGTAGCATAACAATATTTGGTTTATTTTTCTTCTCAGTCAGGAACTCAAAGTAATATTGAACGATCTCTCCATCCTTAAACTCTGTGATTACAAAGAACAATGGAATGACATCAGTTTCAATAGGGTACCATATCATCATGTTTGACTGCCCCGGCGCTTATAGAATTGGTGGCATGATGATTATACAAAACAGGCACTAAATTAAGGTCAGGTTTCAGTAGTTGAGACATATTTGAAGACTCCACTACCTTCAGCGCTTATCTACAACATTGCGCTTATTCCCTACAAAATGGCAGTGCCCTCTTCTAGACCCTACACCACAGCATGATTCTACCCTGGTGTGTGAGAGGTGACTACCTTGACTAGTCTTTTCCTGCCCACACAGTGGTAATTACTGACTAGAAGGGCCCGATAGCTGTTACTGTCGGAGAGGGGCACACAATACAGCACTAACTGTGCAGGCATACAGCAAGCAGTCCTTATAGCGATGACTCTAGTTTCTCCGTATGGGCGGCCATGTTAGTTCTGTGCTCGCCATTTATCGTGAGACTTAGGCAGTGACCAGACACGCACACACCATAGCTTCCGGGCAACAGGCTACAATACAAGAGCGGAACCAAGGTCTCACGAGATTGCTGATGTCAGTGTATACAGAGTGGTTGCGGGAACAAGTCCGATCCCGGTATAGCCCTAGTCTCACTTGTGGTTGGGTGTGAATACTGTAGGAGCACTGAATGGTCAATAATTAAGTTGGAAATAATGCCGATATTATGAAAACTTGAACATATGCTGCTGAATGCCTGCCAAGTTGAATCAAATAATAGGAAAGGGATTCTCTTTCTTTTTTTAGAGGCTAGATTGGGAATCCGTGAAAATGCAACTCATCCAGCGCAAATTCAGGGGAAATTCAGGTGGTGTTATGCTACAGACCAGTGTTCAGAAATGTCCTAGTTTATAGTACAGACAATAATTCGGTCGGTGGTGCCACACAAGCTCAGTATTAGTTTAAATAATTGGCAGACATCATTGTAGGAGTTTACCTATCTGGAAGTGACATCACACATACACTGGTCCTCTGTGCTAACTCCTTTCAAAACATGCAGTGACCCTGCAGAGTGCAAAGCTAGCCCTACCTAGATACCTGAGCCAACCAGACAATTTGTTAGCTTTTTAATTAATCAGATGCCTTGGTTAATTGGCACTCATTAGACTGATTCTACACAGTGCTACACCCTAGTGTTATTTAGTCTTATTAATACTGCCCTAACATTCAATTTCCTACATAATGGGGCCCTCTGACCTAGCACCCTAGGCCCTCTGAGCAGTCAGAAGATGGCATAAATCATTCTCACTTAAAGAGATCCAAGAAAAGGTGTTTCAAGAGGAGGGAGATGGAAGGACATTTATTTTAAATTAAAACTGATGGCATTTCACACTTCATGTGCAGTGTGCACATGTAAGAAAGTCTAGGTTGGGGAAGGGAAGGGGTGGCAAATCTAAAACACATTATCCTAAAACCTCTAGATCTCATATAAGCCTAGCTCGCATATTGGCTACACCTGACTTTGGAATGATCATATAAGCCACACTAGCGATCTGATTGTGGTGACTTTAGCACTGTATTATGGTAGCAACAACTCATGTATAAGCCGCACCCTGACTTTGGGCTGATCCTATAAGCCGCACTAGTGATCTCACTTCCGTACTAGCCGCGGTCTATATGCGAGGTTTCACGATAAAATTGATAGCTGCTTCTGTTTTCTTTGCATTTCTCAATGCCAGACTGAATGGTTCATGGTGGTCCAGATATAATTTAACTAGTTTACAATCTAGTAGAAATTAACAAAGTTGTCTCACAGACCTTTAGTACTGTTGGTTTGAGACAATACGCACCACCTTCGACCTTCCTGTCAGCCCCGTCTCTGCACTCTCACATTTCATTCAGGAACGCAGTAGAATCTCATTGCCATAAATTTACCTTTATTTAAACAAAATAATAAAAGCTTATTTTGCTCTGCCCTGGCCGGTAGCCACAGAAGTCCAGCCATACGTGGTATTTGTGGGTGCTTGCTCTACGCGGCCCTGACGTATCTTAGCTGAGTGGCATTTTACGGTGTTATTGTTGCTTTATAGCAGACTCCTGGCTGACATTCTGGTTTTCACTTAACCAGCGGTATTGGCAGCTAATGGGTAAATGGTCATTGACATTTCATATCAATTATCTCAAGATTGTATTTTATCTTCTCCCAGGTACTTCCTCGCGAGCAATATTAACCCTTTTATGGCAGTATAGTCTTTCAATGTATCACTGCAGGCCAATTACTCACAGATGCTACATTGGTGGATCATGGCATCAAGTACATCAAGACGGTTTGAACCCCATTTATCTATTTTCAAAGTGTTTTATTGGGTCTAATGGCCAACAAAGATGATCAAACTTAGCTTGGGCATTAAATAACATGGCTGTGGTCAATGTACATACCAATACGCAACGCCTATTTATAGGAACATACAAGTTACTTAAGTATATCGTATCTCCCTCACATCCACCCACTCTTAACATCCGCCCTAATATTAGCGTCTTCCTTGCCTTCAGTGAAACCTCCCCTTGACTACAACCTACCTCACAGCACAGATCCCATCTGGAGGGAGTGCTCATTTTTTAACAAGGGCGGGGGGTGGTGGTGAGAGTTGTCATGGGTGCGCAAAACGAGAAATCAGAACCCCACATCAACATTTTTTGCCTCCCGCCCCCTGGCATTTAAAAGAAGTAGGATGCACGTATGCTTTGAACGCGCTGGCTGATATAGTGAGGCCTCGATAATCCACCCTCTTTTTAATCCGGCACTCTCAATTATCCGGCTGCTTTGTCAAGTGGCATTTCTATACATAGGCGTATAGAAATGCTTCAATAATCCGACAGATTCAAGATCCGGGCGTGTTTTTCCTGAAACGGGGATGGTTGTATTATCCATTTCCCAACGTCACGGGTATTTTTTATCCCGCCACCTGGTCAAAGGGTCAAAATTCTTAATACCCCCCAACAAATCCACCACCCCCTCCGCTCTTACAAAATGATCCCTCCGTTATCCAGGTATGGTAGGCTCCACCTGAGACAAGCTGCGGTAACAGGTAAGGCACCTCCCCGCCCCAGGTGAGTGGAATCAATACTACACAGGTAACAAGGGGGGTGGGGAGGTGGTAGGGGGAGGGGAGGGGAGATAGAGGTTAGTTAGCCATTTAAAGGCTGCATCATGTCCACAGATGCCACTCTCTGGCCGACAAACTGCAGGATATCTTAGTATTTTGGTAAGCATTAGGAAAGTAACATAATGTAATACAGTTCTTTCAGAAAGAAAAGGTGCAGGAATTCCTGTAAAAGTAGAAAAGTTGTATCTCTGAATGGCTAAAGGCTTCATGACCATTTTGTTGTCAACATGGATGCATCAAGTCTGTATCATTGAGTGACTGATAGTGCACTGGTGCATCATGCCAATTCCCTAGGAGTTTGCTGGTGCATCATGCATATATTTGAGAGTGTATCAACCCAGTAAGCTCAGTATGGTGGATGGATTTTCCACTCCAAGGGCTGCAAAGGTCCATATTGGTAAAATCACTCTACTGCCTTAAAAGGGGCTGGTTATATGTTGAGTCTTATCAACAACAAATCTTGTTATGATCACTGCATTGTCAAGGCGTTGGTGGGTGTGTATAGGTGGGTGAGTGGAGCCGGGGGGGGGGGGGGGGGGTAGGCAATCGATAGAGAATGGGTTCTAATAGGGACAGGGTATGGAGGAGCTAAATATATCTATCAATTGTAGTCTTGAGTGGAGAGAATAAATAGTAGATAGAATGATCGAAGATGAATGAAATGCATGTACATGTATAACTCATCGGGAAAATCAGTAAAATCGGAGAGAGCTTTACAAGCACACTAACTCGATTCTCTTGATTAGTTTTTTCGGGAGGTTTTCATGGTAGAAAAAGCTTTCAAAGCTTTTGTCCACAAAGAGACCTACCCAAGACCAAAGGCCTGTGGCTCCTAGGCTAGCCAGCCAAATGTCACCATGACATGTGTAAAGAACAAACTTACAGCAAGACAACTCACCACAAGTTGTTCATTTACACCCTGTGTTTATTTCTACATGTAGCTTTGTCAAATCACACACCTCCTCAGCAGCCCATCCTTCTCAGCTACCCAGCTTACCACCTTACACTCTACAGGCAGAGTGGGCACATGATGCAACAGGCATCTCAACATCTCTGCCACAATTTAAAACTTTCCAAGCTCCCCTGTCCCAACCGAAATCTAGCTCTGCCCTTACCCCCCTGCCCCAATCACAACCGAGCTCTGCCCTTACTCCCCTGCCCCAATCACAACCTAGCTCTGCCCTTACCCTAGCGCTCCAACCACAGCTTAGCTCTGTACTAACTCCCCTGTCCCACAATAAGCTGACAGATCCTTTGAGGAAAGGAGGGATTACCCGAATGACCCGAGAGCCCAGGGTTAAGACCTTTTTAAAACCTAAAACTCTTTGTAAATGAAGGTTGTGCGTGAGCACAGTTACTTTCATCTTTTAAGGTCTGCTTAGACAAAGATTGATTGTGTGATTTACATCACATGTGACCCAGGGCTACGATAACCCATTAACCTGCAACTGGTGTGCTGCCATCTTGCATTACCATAACTCGAATTACAGTAGTAGGTGTCGACACTGTGAAGGTACATCACCCCCTAACGTAGGTCTACATACAGTAACCTGCAACTGGTGTGCTGCCATCTTGCATTACCATAACTCGAATTACAGTAGTAGGTGTCGACACTGTGAAGGTACATCACCCCCTAACGTAGGCCTACATACAGTAACCTGCAACTGGTGTGCTGCCATCTTGCATTACCATAACTCGAATTACAGTAGTAGGTGTCGACACTGTGAAGGTACATCACCCCCTAACGTAGGTCTACATACAGTAACCTGCAACTGGTGTGCTGCCATCTTGCATTACCATAACTCGAATTACAGTAGTAGGTGTCGACACTGTGAAGGTACATCACCCCCTAACGTAGGCCTACATACAGTAACCTGCAACTGGTGTGCTGCCATCTTGCATTACCATAACTCGAATTACAGTAGTAGGTTTGGCCTTTACAGATCACCTGGTCCCCACTGACCTTTCTTTAGGGTTGAAATGATACCAAAATCGTCTCATAAAAACGTCTCACCTCCTATTTAGCATTGAGCTCTATGGGTGTCTGTGTGAACGTGACTCTTTTAAAGTCAGGATTCAAGGTCACTGGCCTATCTTCAGCATTAGTTCACAGAGACTTGTTTTTTGGGTAGTTTTTGACATTTTTTATTTGTCTTTTTTCACTAGGAAAAAAAATTGTACGGAAATTTTGGGAAAAACGGGAAGAGAAAGATAGTTCCCGAGATGTGGATGAGCTTTTTTTGGGAGAGAAATACCAAAAAACAAAAGCAGGGTGAATTTTCAAAGTCAGCTGACCAATCTATGTTTTTTGTTGGAAAACCGTCTCACAGAGACCCAGGGTCCCTGGGTCAATAAACTACAACACCTTAGAGTAAGCAGCCGCTTGTAATGTGGTAACAGGCACCTGCGGCAGGGTCAAGTGTGGTGTGTGGACGAATCTGCTGGGTACACTCAGGAGGCTGGCAGGGCGGGGTTTGTCACACACGACTATTGACACACGCATCCCTCACGACACACGCATCCCTCACGACACACGCATCCCTCACGACACACCACCGTCAGCACCTCACACGTGTGGGTATTGGGACGTGCCAGGGATTGGCTCCACTCACTGTTCTGACACTTATAGATATAATATGTTAACAGTTTTGGGTTGATTGTGTTTTTCTTTTTGTGGTACCGTAAATTCTTGAATAGAAGCCATGGCTAGTTCACGAGTCAGACATCAGATCGCCAGTCGGCCGAAGGTCGTGGAGCGGCTTGCACGCAAGGTTTTATAGGTATATTACAGTACAATTTTCAGACTACCTGTCAGGCTTTGTCAATGTCTGGGGTGCGGCTAATACACGAGTGAGGCTAACATGGTAAAAAAAGCAGGGGAGAAGGGAAAGTGCTATAAACAGGGCAGCAACAGAAAGACCAACATGTATTTTCTTCAGTCCCTCACAAACATATCTCCATCAGCGGCTCACACATGTCTGCATACTAGTGAGACATACCAGGTGCCCGTGCCTGAAACTAGATTACAAATACAGATTAAGCAGTCCTTCCCACCTGTGGGCATTGCAGGTTTCTATCATGTGGCTGATTCCGCATCAATTCAACCGGAGGCTCCCGGATGACCATCTCCAATTTCCATGTTAATTTTTTCTCTCATCGCCCTATGTATCCATATTGTCCCCCCAAAATTTCTAATCAAAATTCCAAATAGTTTCCGAGTTCTGGCTCGCTCATTCGGGGCGGGGTGTCTGATCTGGTAAGAAAAACCTCAATTCTAGCCATTTTCAAAGGACTACCATGGAAAAACTCTCAGGGTCACAGGTCCATATGTCATTACATAGGTACTACTTATACTAGAGATCAGAAAAAAATTATCAACCCATACCTCTTGCTTTATGTCTTGATGCACTGAGGCTCGGAAATAGGACATGAATCGATGGAAATTAACAAAACTTTAAATAATCAAAAAATTGTCAAAATTAAAATTGTACCCCTAGCAGCTGAATCTTGATGCTAGTAACTGAGATAGATGTAGGGCTTGTCAAGGTATGGTGCTTGTTCCTTGGAATAGTTCACGGGTGGCACCACTGGTGGCTAAAGTTGGGCAATTCTGTAAAATGACCTAGTTTTGGCGGCCATTAAGGCCATGTGGCACCTTTTTTTTTTACTGAGAGCTCTCTTCATTACCTTTCCATCGAATGCAGTTGCAAAGGTGTCCGTATTTCCTTCTGGGTTAAATAATTTTGTAAAGATCAGTGTTTTCAAAGGGATTGTATATGGTACGATTGATGGGTGCACTTTGCACTAGGTGTATATGTATGAATTCTATACATTGAACATGAAGAGATCAATATGAATATCCCCCTCCATAGTCCAACGTGCATAATGTATAGCAATGTCTCAGTCATATACACCAGTGATAACGATTTGTACTTGTGTATAGGCATATAATAATCATATTTGCATGGGTCACCATATTTGGCTGGATACTTTTGGCATTACACATATATCTATTCAGTATTGTACATTTGTTTTCTTTTTCCCATTTGTACACCTCTGTGTACACACTTGAATATATCTCCATATGTTGATCATAGAGTTATTGATTAGTGGCTGCATCTCGCTAAAAGATTACATTAGTCGTCATGATGCACCAATGCAGCCCTGGCGAGTAACTCGCCCTTGCTGCATTACTGCATCATACCGACCCTTCAGGCATGGCTTAATCTTGTAAGGTCGGCATGATGCTTGAATGCGGTACTGGTGAGTTACTCGCTAAGGCTGTATTCATGCATCATGACTGCCCGAGGGTAGGCATTGTGCTGTCATTAAAGGGTTGATGGTCACCTATACTAAAGATTGATGCACTTTCCACTAAATGTACACATCTGACAATGGATCAATAATGTTTTTGTCCCTCCAGGTACCTCTGTGCATAAAACATATCTCTATCTGTGAGCCCTCTAGGGACGGCATGATGCCCCAAAGTCCGCCAGTCTTCATGATGCACCAACACAGCCCTAACAAGTTACTCCAGGCACTGATGCAATTGTGCGACCCTTCAGGAGTGTATCAGCACCAAAGGGTGGACATGATGCATGATTTGAGCCCAGGCTGCCGGTGATGCATGGGTGCATCATACGTAACAAATGATGCCCTTGGGGAGTTATACTGAATCTGGGACCTTCTGGCGAGGCCCCCAACTGTGAGGTCATTATAGTCCACATTGAAAATATTGATTTGAATTTAGACAATACCTAATTTAAGTATCATTTACTGGCACTATCAATAAACTTTGCATCCTCTTGTTTGCCACATTTACCACAGGTTTTACAACTGACAGTGGACACCATTGAAGATAGCACCAGTCTCACCCCACTTTCTATTGCCCTCCTAATTTCTCAAGGACATTTGCTATCCTATCCAGCTGTGAGCTCATTAGAGAAGCTCTTTGTCGATCTCGCCAGCAGGTCCCAGATTCAGTATAGTCCAGTAAGTGGATTGTCGCTCTGTACTTTCTGCATAGACACACATACACTGTGATGTATGTACTCAGGTTTGTTACATTTAGCACAACACAACCAATATTGCACATCAATAAAAACGTGTTTTTTCACTCCTGAGTACACCTATGTGCATATGTGGCCTATACATCATCCCCATATGTTGTTGTACATATTGACCTGGCCTGCTATCTTTAACCCTTTCATGCAGCTCCAGTAAGTATGGCACTCCCCAGTGCTGCATTAATTTTTTTGGAGGTGTTTTAATCATTTATTGACCACATTAATATACACAAATATTTCCTCGTTGTTCGTCATCTCGGTGTATGCATGAAACATAAAGCTCGAACGTGATTCAATTCATACAGTAGGCATGAGAAAATGTAAAGATATTGCGCATGGATGACTATGATAAAGATAAACTGTCAACAATGATAAGGGTAGTACTCAGCATAGCTGATTTTAAGTACTAACCAATATGCACCATAAGTACCCACAGAGTTGATGCACTCCCAAAGATGCTGCGCGAAGCACCATCATAGCACCTGTGAGTTAGTTGCTGACCCCGGGTTGGTAACTAACCGGTGCTACATCGATGCATAATGCCAACTCTTTGGGAGTGTATCAACCCCGAAAGACTGCCATGATGCATGAATGCAGCACCCGTGAGTTCCTCACCGGGGTTGATTGGGTGCATTGTGACAACAAATGTCACCTTTTAGCGACATGCTGTCCTTAAAGGGTTAGCAGGATTAATGGTTGTGGCCTGGACATATTGGATGTGTGTGTGTGTGTGTGTGTGTGTGTGTGTGTGTGTGTGTGTGTGTGTGTGTGTGTGAGTACATTATGTGTGGGTGCTGCACCTCCCAGGGACCTCATGATATATGAGTGCAGGTCACTCAGCCCACGGCAAAGTACACGAGTGTTTTACGCACAAATATTCCTAGGGATTTTGGTTTTTGTAGACAACTTGTAGTACCGGTAGCCTATTTGTGGGAATTTTAAAAGAATCTTTAGTTTTTAATGGATTTTATTGATTGTAATTTGTTTCTTTTTTAAAGTTTCTTTTATTTGGAGTTTCTAAGGGGATGGTTTAATTTAGTTTTTTTTAGATTTTAGATTTGAATTACTTTGTAAGCATGCATAGTGTAGCCAGGAGATTTTACCCATAAAGGTTGTACCATGTTACTTGAAACGCCTTACTTTGGCCTGATTCATATAGCCAACACTGTGGGAAAGCATCCAATATATAGTATGAATGTACTGGTGGGGTGGGGGCTGGTAGGTTTCTATTGGTAGGTTTACACCCGAGTCGCCAGCGAAGGCATTATTCAAGGCAAGCGATAGTGATTGAATCTACGAGGTGAAGTAAAGGTATAAATCCTGGTACAAATTACCCAGGCTCTGATTCTTACACTGCTTACACTACCTAGATGTGGAAGAGATGCAGTGGGAGTACCACTACACAGATAATCTAACAGCCCCAGCCCTTAGTCTGTAGTAGCTATCCCAAGTTAGTCATAAGGACATTGTTCAGGCATGACCAAGTGCTATTCAAGAATGGCTCAGGCAAAATAACCAATGACTACTGCCTTACTCAAAAGGACTTAGGCTAAAACTAGGGGGCCAAAAAATAACTTGGTTAGGCAGTGTAGTGACTGAGAGATTGGTCCTATAGGGAACCAAAGAATATCAGTGTAGGGTGTAAGGAAGTGGATACCTGCTAACTAATCCTTGGGGGACAGCATGATTCAACAAAGCATTGTGCAAATTTGTTGTAGTCAGGATATATGGGTGAGAAACTCAACAGATGCTGTATTAGTAAAAGTATAGCTGACTATATTACTACATAGTACTGTATCATAGTTGAGGGCATCAACAGTGATACAGTATAGCTTATGAGCTTATGATTATGTTGAACAAAGTACCCTATTACTAGGGACATACACCCTTTAGTGTCAGATAAAGTATATCTGCACATAATTACTAGAGTATGCTTTTAGTACAAAAAGTATTTCTGAGGACATTCATCCCTTAGTGTTGGATACAGTATAGCTGAAGATAATTACTAGAGTACCCTATTACTAATGACATTAACCCTTATAGAGTGAGTTAAATACAGTATAGTTGAACATAGTCACTAGAGTACTATATTACTGAGGACACCCATCCCTTAGTGTTGGACACAGTATATCTGAACATAATTACTGGAGTACCCTATTACCGCTTCTATACATCACCGATATAGCCACACTAAACGTCAAGGATCCGCTTTTTAATCTGTCTATAAACAGAACACAGATCACCCATCTGCGCCGAGACGAGATTACATCAATGAACATTTCCCAACCATCCCGTTGGAGTTAGCTCTTGGTTAACATCATAAAACCACTTTATGCATGGGAAACATAATATTCTCATCATAATTTGCAATAACTGGTCCATGAGCAACAGACATTTTTGTAAGTCTTGTTCACTGAATTTAGAATTAAACTTGCCATTATTAAGGGCCTTGACATTTGGTTGCTGTTGCTTATCATGATAAATCTGCAAAGATATCACTTTCAGCACAACAGAAATATCATTAATTGAAGTTGAGTATATTGATGGTTTAATAACATCCAGAGTGAGTGTACATTACCAGCGGCACAGCCTGTAACCATGGTTACCTGCCTCTTTACGCAGTCTCTGTGATTTACTCCTACGCCATAAAAAGTAGAGCGCTGTGTTACAACCCTCCACGTTGTCATTTAACAGCGTAAACAGCGATTACCGCCACCATATCTACCTCCCCGTGAGGTAGGGCTGATGGTGGGACGAACCGTGAAGTGAATCGTAATGTGGTACATTAGACATACATAGTGAGCCATTAAAACTGTACATTGGGAGTTTTGTTGTCTTCAATGAGTGCCTTAGTTAACTAGAGGGCTTGAACTGCAAAAGCAGTGCAAAAAACGAGGGCAGTGTGTAATTTAGAGTTGTATAAATATGGGTCAAGTTAAATTTATGTAGTGTAATAAAGATTGATTGTGTGATTTAAATCACAAATGACCCAGGGCTTGGTGGAGATGCGGAAAGAGGATCAAAAAGAAAAGAAGGTCCACATAGGTCAAAACACCACTACTCGCCCTGAAGAATGGACCATTGCCCCAGGTGCTAACACCCCGGCTAAGACTATTCTAGGTGTGGTCATTCTTCAGGGGGGAGAAACAGGGTGGACCATAGTGCTATATTTCTGGACTTAGGCCAAAGAAAAAAGTAGAGGGATTTTGTTTCAGGTAACATGGCCCCCTTTTTACAATTTTTTTGGGGGTTGTGTTACCGGAAACAAACTTTTTTTTTTTTGGCCTAAGTATCCTTTACATGTACTGTGGTGGGAGGGGGGGGGGAGATTCCCCCTCTCCCAACATGGGAGTTTGCCATTGTGCACACTCCTCCTCCAAAGTGAGGTCCTCATATTACAAGGTCAAATGAAAGGTCCTCTTAATTATTCTGTGTGTACCTATGCACTTGTCAGCCGAGTTCAAGATGGGTGAACCTAAATATGAGAATAGACAGAGGGGTCAGCCAGTATTTTATGTCTAACAATGAATGTCAAAGTATTTAACATTGTCTTTCCATATAGGAGTGAATAATGCACACTCCCCAATCCTTCATAACCCATGACCTACAACTGTGGACCCCATGTACCTAATCTGCATAAATTTTCCCACCAAAACCTGAGCAAGAAGCTTCATTATTCTAATTTAGCTTCAATGTGGCACTTTTTTAAGAAAATGGCTAGAATATAGAAATGAGTATTCTAAATTGCACAGCCCATGCACGGTAAACTTTGCTCTTTTTCGGTCAGCACCTTCATTCCTATCCCCTCTACCATTTTAGCTTGGTAGGATTAGTGCTATTCTACAGACTATATCACTATATCCTGCATTCTCACTGGAATTCTCACAATTCTCCATTGGATCCTATGTTAAACGGAAAGTCTTAATTAAGACGCCTATTTTTATAAGATGAAATACTCAAAAAGGAAAGTACTCTAGGGCTATAAAATTCCAAATATAGGTAAATGCAACACTTCTACACTTGCCACAACACACAATAGTGCAGAAAGAAGTGAATTTATTGCAATATAACGAAAAAAGTGTTTCAATTACCACCCGCACTGGAGGGTTCCACCTGGCGGCGCCTTGAACTTCAGTAGCCCTCGTTAATTAACTATAAGGTACTGTTAGGTAAGGTATTGGTAAGGTTATGTGCATTACATTGCTTTTGGAGCCATTATTGTGGGGAAATACTATATGTGTCCCAGCTCCACAGTAGTCTATATTGTTTGCCTGCTGCACTATGTAAGTGAAACTTTATGTTACTATGGTGATAGATTACCAGTGTCTCAGCTATGACATCAGTGAATTTCTTTCTGTTGCTGACAATTTAGCACTCCCTAATGTAAGGATTCTACTGATCAGAACTTCGGACACCAAAACATGAGACATGAAACTAGTCATTTTCAGCCAGGTAATGGGCGCAGCAACAAGAGTAACCGCCAGGAAAATTTTGAGAATCTAGAAGCTAAACGGTGCATTCTGGTTCTTTTTGAGAATGGCTAATGGCTCACACCCTCGGTCACGGTAACTCACCTGAGATATATTCATGCATCATACTGAGCCGACAGAGTTGATCATGATACAGTCCCTAAGTTACTCACTGGTGCTACAATGTTGCACCCACACAGTAAATGACCATACTACCTGGGGGCGTCCTGCGGTCCTTCCAGGCTGCACTACACTAAATGTTTTCGCACTATAGGCCTATATATGTGCAAATATAAAATACCCCTGCTGTCCATTGTGCTTAGCCACTGCTAATTTCTCATAGATATACATTTTTCAAAGTCAGGCTCCTGAGATATGGTACACAGTGACATAATTCTTTTGTACAGGCCTTTTGGTGTGGTCACACCCAATTTACCTAGTTCTGCAGTGAGAAATTTAAGATATTTCCATGATTAATTTTCGCTGTACCAGACCAATCCAATATGAGATCCAAATCTTAAACATCACTGTAATCAACGAGTATTAATTCTATGCTGTGTTTGCATACCCACTGTCAAATATAGACCAATACTGTTTGTACAACACCATACTGTGCGGGACTGCAGTGGACGCCTTTGCTGCCACCTAGCGCTATTTAGTGTAGTGCAACCTCCAGGGTTAGTGTAGGGCATTGGCATTGCCTGGGAGGGAGAGGTGGAACAGGGGAGTGCACTTAGTGCTACCACACCTACCACTACACCTACCTGGTAGTACCATACATGGGGGGGAGGGGGGCAGATATATATAGATCTATATGTGAGGTATAGATAACTCAACTCTATACGGGACTAGCGTATCCTGGTACCTCAGGTAGTTGGGGCTAAACCCCCATCTTCTTATCAGGCTAATCCCCTCCCCTCACACCTAGAACAAAGGTGCTGATAACAAATTCAACCATCATGCACTGCTCTTGAGCCAGGCCTAACTCCAATGCATTTCTCTGAGCCAAGGTGGGGGCCCCTATAGCCTAATGCGCTAGTCCCACATACGTTAGCACCCAATACCAGCGGGCAGGGGGTAGTATTGATGTACCATATAGTACTGCAGTGACCTGTGTGAGCCCCAGGTGATATAGGATGAGAAAGTCCAGGTCAGAAATTCATAATTGTATTTGTACTGCTTAGTTGCTATCTAGAGTATATTGAGAAAGATACAGAGGCCACTGGTCCGGATTATGTAGATGTATGCTATTTCTTGAGTTTGATTTTTCTGGAGATAACTTTGGATCACCATATAAACATATTATATTCTTAATATCAATCGATAGTGCAAGCATTAAGACTCTGGCATGCCAAGCTCAACCGTCATCAATTGTATTTCCACAAAGCACTAGTGCATGCTCATATCAATACACATATACTTTCTTCAGACCTAGAAATCTTTGTATAATCTAGATAGTATGTACATAGATATACATAGTTCCCCAATCACAGTTGTTTAGTACTATACCTTATCTGTGAGGACCTGGCAGGATCCCTGACTGAGGGCATGGGGATATTTATTAGTGGTAATTTTACACCTACAGGGGGAGGTTAGTCTCATCCCTTTGGTGTTGTCATTATAGACAATAAAACATTGGGACAGGAGGGAGGGATTTATCAGCACTTCATTTAAATACACTGGAGGAAGGGGCTCATGAGGTGAGAAGTCTGGTTTATTTGAGATATCAATGTAACCTTTGACCAAGGCTATAAAAGATTCCCTTTGTCGGCCTCACCAGGTCCTCCCAGATATGGATACAAACCATTGTCCAACCTAAAAACGGGACCTTAATATTACACTGGGGCTCTCACATACAGTGTTGGCACAAATTCGAAATTGTACAATATCAATAGCCCTAGACATTTATCTCTTCCATTCCCTAGCCCCATACATTACTCCAATTTCAACTGGAGTTTCCCTGGTTCCGATGACTTCTATTATAATTTTGGCCCAGCCTATAAACGGCATTGTACGCCTGCCCAACGCTACACGATGAGTTTTAAAACAATCATCGAGAATGCTGCTAGGAGACTGTTGGTATCCTGGGCTGGCCCCACATAACACTGAGCTGCTCTCTACACCCCGTACGCTGGCCTACATTAGGATACATGTATGACACGTAATAACCGCCCCGTGGTACACACTAATGTACAACCCCTGTCACCCCGCGTCTCGTTACCCCTAATATCACTCACTTATATAGCCGTTAGCCCTGTAAGGGCAGCATGGTGCTTTGATGTACTCTGTTCTTTTGATGTCATGATGCATGATGCATGGATGCAGCACTAGTGATATACGCGACAATACTGCATTCAGCAGGGGGTTGATACACTCCTGAAGGTCCAGCATGATGCGCCAGCGGCGTGATGCCAAGTCACTCACATGTACAATACCGCCCTAGTACATGCATTATAGCAACAAATGAAAGCCTGTTCTTTGAGTCATCATGCCGTCCAGACAGTGATACACAGCATGGTGGAACTACTTTTCTGCCGCTGGTTACTGTGACAATCAATCATAGGGAATCAAAATTGGTCAAAATGGTGGCCGAAATAAGCGGGCTATACATTCCTCATGAAGTCGGCCAAAAGCTAGGTCACCAATAGATTCTAGATACATTACTTTCTTAAGGGAATTGTCTGTGGGGCCGTCTGGACCTTACCCTCAGGCAGCAACCCTCAAGCCTCCTACAAACTGTTGGTTTTAAGAGCCGCATAGTGCTTTAATGCACTGTGCCCATTATCAGGATGATGCATCAATACAGTCCTGGTGGGTAACTCATCATTGTTGCATTTATGCATCATGCCAATCCTGCATGGTTGATACACTATTGAATTCAGCTGTGGGAAGTTACTGTTCCTGCAATCATGTATCATGAAGACAATAGGCATAGCACATTAGAGCACTCTGCAGCCCTTAACGGGTTAAGTGGAGAGGACGACATGCCACTACTACATGTCACCTACATGACACATTACACGGGTGTTAGTGTGATTACCCCTTTAAGGACGGCATGATACCTTAATGCATCATGCCCTCGGCATGATGCATGAATGCAGCCCCGATGAGTAACTCATCAGTGCTGCATGATTCAAGCATCATGCCAACCCTACAGGGTTCAAACACTCCCGAAGGGTCGGTATGATGCACCAATGCAGCACCGGTGAGTACTTGCCGTGGCTGCATTGGTGCATCATGACAATGAATTCATCTTTTAGCGACATCCACTCTTATAGGGTTACAGCATCAAGTGTAGCAATCTGTCTCCCCAATGCACAAGTATATTTACATGTTTTTTGTTTTTTTTGGTTCAATGAGTACTGAACGCACTCGTTTATTATCAGAAAATACACGTACGTGGACGCGGTGCTCCCTGATGAACATAACCAAGAAAATCAATCCAAATACAGTTGCACACACTACCTTTCTTTCCAATGTCGTTACATGTTTGTATGTATTTAAGCTATGGATACGTTTATAAGGTCATTTAACGGTTTTAAAAAAGAACTGCAAAATATGACAAGCGAGGATTTTTTTATGTCCTTTTCTTTTTGCTCGCAGGAAAATATATAGGATAATAGATGCTTTTCGTTATCATATAATTCACATTTCAGTAGTAAAGAGTTAATTGATCTTTAAAAGTGGGAAAATGCAAGTTATTTTAATCCCATTGCATTACTGGTGGTAAAAGGTTTAATTTCATACCACATAATGCCATATTTGTCCATATTTATCATATTATCCATAAAAAAAGTATCGACCCGCATGACGTGTGAGGTCACTCCCACTCCATGTCCCCGGAGTCCTGTCACATCTGACATAACACGGAGTATGTGCATGGAATACTGGGCTGTCCGCGTTATACCAAATTCCATACACGGACATATAGCTTGTATAACTTGCATCAAGGCGGTTTGAGAAGGTATTTCAGCCCTGCAAACAAAATCTCAAGCGGAACTCGTGCCATTCTTGAGTCTTGACTCGTGGTTCCTGGGAGAATTCCAGAACGTTCCTTGAACCTGGAGAAATTCAAAATGCTTCTGGAACATTTACTGAACACTTTCTTAGTGAAATTTGAGAAATTCACGTCATCATTCTTCTTGTGAAATTCTTATTTGCATGAGTGAAACTCGGGAAATGCACATGACTATTTAACTTGTCACTAGGAAAGTTCACTATTCTCGAAATCTCCTATGTCTATCTTGTGTATATAGCTTGTGCTTTTCCCAGAAAATACACAAGATACTAACTTGTGTCATTTCTGAGTTGTGTTTGGAAGAAAGTCACTCAATCTTATTTGAGTATTTAAGTGGACCGTTGAATGACATAAATTCATGTGCACTTGTTGTGAAAGGGATAATAAACTATCTAGTTTTTATTTTTGCCCACACCCTAGATGGATTTACATTGTATGATGTATCCTTTGTGTGATTGACACTTTGTTAAATATGAGATTTCATTTCAAGCTAACCATATCTTAGCTCTTAAAAGGCCCAGTTCTTGCTACCCCTCAGAAGAACTTCAGGTCTGTAGCAGCGCATGATGCATGATTACCCTGTAGGTACACAGATAATCTAAATACTCCGGCCCTTAGTCTGTAGTGGCTATCCCTGGTCAGTCATAGGGATATTGGTCAGGCATGACCAAGTACTATTAAAGAATTACTGAGGCAAAACAACATTGTCATACTAATGCCTCACCTAAAAGGACTTAGCCTGATAATCATTAAAATGGAGAAGACTAAGGTGAGTTGGTCAGTACTGACCAGCCTGACAGTATTAACTAACCTAGGTTGGTGTTCATTTTGCGTATCATTAGGACAAATGGGCAAGAGGCCTTGGGGCATGATGCTATCCTTAAAAGGTTAACTTAGGTTGTTACATGACCGACTAAGACCAGACCTGGTAGTCAGCATTGTGGCTGAACACACACCACCTTTCTTCCCCGATAATCCCACCTTCAACACCGACCCACCGACAGTTAATCTGGGCAGGTCCAATATTGGTACGTAACCAGCTGTAAGCCAATCAGACAACAGACGCTAATTGATTTGTTAATTAGGAATGTGTCAATAAATCGTTGTCTGCCATGTCTCATCGCTTTCTCTCCTGTCCCACTCAAATATCGATGTAGCAAGTCTTGATAATGCTATAGGGGACTAGTGAGTGAGCTATGTAGGCAGCCATATTGTCCCCAGAACCTTATCAGAGAAGGATGAAATTTTTTAAATTAAATTCTTATGAATTACGAATTGATAAAAGAACTGCAATATGACTGTGAGACTATATCAGGCTTCTTGCTTGACCACCTACCAACCAGGAGCCAATAAAGTTGCTGGATTTAATGGTGAGGAAAATCAACCAATGTTGGAGCATTCTGAATGTGGTGTTGGAAAAGAACAACCCTCATCCCCATACGAACCCCATATATGCCTCGTCACTCATAGGTCGGTAAGACACAAGTGTGGATGAATGTCTATCTCTGATTGCTTCAAACCTTTAACAGAGGCATCACTCTCCCAGCACAGGTTTAGTGGTAAACTCAACAGGGAGCTGATTTAAATGCATACATTAGCTGCTAAAAATGTTGCCACACACAACAACACAACTGACCTCCCATTACAGTATTGTTTTATAGCACAGTAGGTAGTCCTAACCGTTATTCCCCTATACATGGGGCTTCTGTCATTCCCTGGGGCTTTAGCAGTTGGTTGCTGCCAAATTAGTGGAGACCACTGGGGACCCTTTAATAGACATATAATTGTGTTAGCAAATAGTTCCTATAGTCTCCACAAGACTATATATACCTACACCATTAGAACATGTGTTTACCCTTAAACCCGCACATCTTACTGCACTTCCAGTAACAGTCAGAGTGCAGTCGGGACAGGTACTCAGCCCTATATATAGGGGCGCTTGGGGTTTAAACCCGCAGGTCTCGGTACCCCTCCACCGACAGTCAGGGCGCAGTCGGGACAGGTACTCAGCCCTATTTATAGAAGAGCGGGGGTTTTAAGGTCTAATGTGTTTAACCATTCCAATATGCTTTTCTAATTTGCTGTCATTATGCAGGAATGCTCCCTTGCAAGATACTCGCCAGTCCCGCGGTAGTGCATTATGTCAACCATGTGTGAGTGTATTAACCCCTTGGAGTAGGTATAATGCATGACAACAACACTGGTGAGCTACTCACCAGGGCTGCATTGCTGCATAATTAAAACAAATCAACATGAAGGTCTGACATGTATAGGGCACCATCCGGCCTCTCCCCATTCACCTCATACCATTGCTACAATCAACTGCAGAGTTTAATCGGAGCAATAACATCCCCTGATTGCCTATTTATTACTCGCCCCGTGGCACATAGTATTTGATTCACGCTACCATCCGACAACCCGTATTTCATGTAGACATGCAATGTGGCCATACAGGCCTTGCAAACAAGTTTGGCCATAACCCTTTAATGGTAGCCTTGTATTTTATGTATCAATGCACTATGCTGTTTTGATATATGAATTGATGCAGCCTCGGTGCTACATTCATGCGGATCCTACAGGGTTGATACACTCCTTAAAAGCATCAGGCTGTCATGATACACCAATGCAGAGCATCATGACGATAAATGAACATAAAGCCAGAAAGGTAGTAATTATTTCTTTTTAATAAAGCTATCAGGCTTTAAATGTATAGAGTATACTGTTTCATACTGGGGTATATGATGACGATAGTCAATGTAGATTAAAAAGAGGTTTAGTATCCACACGAACAGGTGACATTACAACAAGCCGAGGACACGTAGGGCAAAAAAAAAGTTGTGTTTCACTTTTACATGGTTACATGGTCTGAAAATCTAGGATAGGTAGATATTTTTTTTCTTTTAATTTTTTTCTACTTTGGCATAAAAAATATCAAGAAATTGACTTGAAGACTTCGGCGCTGACTCACCGACGAACGACAACCTTGACTCATGGATTATCAAATTGACACTGAAATAGCTCTAATATAACTATTGTTATGAAGATATTTTCAAAATTGGATAAAAATGTCTAGGGTCGGCCATGTTTTGCCAGGTAGGATCGGGTAACCTGAAACACCTTTTTTTTTTTTTAATTTGGCCTAATCCTAAAATACTGGCCCCATACACCTGCATACACGATTGGGAGTTAACCGGCAAGCCCCGGCGAGTAACTCGTTAGTGCTGCATTGGCGCATCATGCCAACCCTTCAGGAGTGTCTCAACCCCAAAGGCCGGCATGATGCTTGAATGCAGCACTGGGGAGTTACTCACCAGGGCTGCATTCATGCATCATGGCGACCAAGGACATGATGCATTAAGACATAATGCCGTCCTTAAAAGTTTAACTTAATAACCTGCAGTTTATATATAGCGGTTTGCCTATAGCAACTCTAATTCGATACTACAGGTATATATGCTGACGTCCAGTTGAATACAAGCTTTACATGATATTAACAGGGAGACCTGCAACACAGTACGGCAGTACACACCCACGTACACTGGCATTCTTTGGCTCTCTATACGACCAATCTCTCAGTCACTATGGTGCCTAACCAAGCAAGTCATTTTTTGGCACCCTATACAACCAACCTACACACAGAAAAGAAGTAGAATCACTGTGACTCCCGACTTGATCACTGAGGTAACTCTCCCCAGGACTCTAACGTGACTCCTTAACATTAACAGAACTTTAAAATAACTCTATAATGACTCTATAATCTGATAATGACTCTGTTTTAAGACTTCCTAATGATTGGGAGTCACTTTGGAGTTGTGGGGAGAGTTACCTCAGTGATCGGGGCTGGACCCCCATCTGAGAGTTACAGTGATTCTACTTCTTCTCTCTGTGTATAGGTTAGTTAATATTGTCAGATTGATCAGTACTGACCAACTAACATTAGTCTTTACATTTAAGGCCAAGTCCTTTTGAGTAGGGAATTAGTCATAATTATGTTGTTATGCCTCAGTCATTCTTGAATAGCACTTGGTTATGCCTGATATCCCAATGATCAACCTGGGATAGCCACTACAGACTAAGGGCTGGGCATATATGGATTATCTGTGTAGAGCATTGGTTTACAACCTGTAAGGTCTTATAGGTCAAGCTGGAGGAAAGAAGCCTCTCATAATGTTAAGCTGATCTCCCATTGATATGTATTTATAGGCTTGTTGCAAATTGATAATTGGTCTGGTATAAAATGTGGTGAGCATAAAGATATTCAATCACAAATGGTCAAGCTCCTGTTAAAACCAATTGCCCCCATTTATAGGATCTCCATACATTCACCTGTACGAGCTGGACGTTGGAGTTAAGCATTCAATATGAGTCTGTATCATTTCATCAGTGCATGTATATATACATAGTTCTTTTTTTAGAACAATATTTACTACGCTTAAGTACTCGAAGGGACATATTCTATGATAATACACTAGAAAAGCCCATGGTCATTCCACACTGGATCCTTTCATGACCTGTTAATACCTGTTAATTGATTCACCTCTATTCTCTAAATATTGTACTGTTATAATGTTTGGAATATATTTAAGTAAGATTTAGAATTTGAAGAAAAATGGGATATAGACACTTTAGGCTGCTATATTGGCACAAACAGCAGCGTTATCTGGAATTGGTCAGCGGTCAGTTTGTACAGGATTAACACCTTTAAGGGTCGTATAGTGTACCATACCCTTTATGGTCATGATGCATGAATGCAGCCCTGGTGGGTCTTCCTTCCTGGGCAGCAGACTGCATCCATGCATCATGCCAACCTTTTGTGGTGTGTCAACCCCCATTGGGCCGTCATGATGCATGAATGCAGCCCTGATGAGGTACTTGCCAGTGCTGCAGTCATGATTCATGATCACAAAGGGCATATCGCATTAAAGCATTATGCTGACCTTACAGGGTTAATCTGTTCTGAATTGGATGCTGATCAATTAAGGCCCTACTTGGTGGTGTTTGTATGTCCTCAGACTTAGGCTGGTAGCAGAGGCTTGTGTGTGCAGTATGGCATAAGCAGCAACACGCAGCCCGGAAAGCTCTGTATGGAGGATTCTGCAGTAGCAGAGGCCAGTATGTACGTAGGGTAAGCTCACCTATTTCCGACCTAGCACCATAAGTCGACCACCTGCTACACCATGTTGTGAGGTATCTATGATAAACTGGGTAATAGATATTCATTGGGATACAAATTGATGTGTTATTGCCCCCTATTATATCATTATCATTTACATATTTATTTATTTTCATATACATATAATGCGTTGAAGTGACACTGTATGACCTGTTTTGAGATGAAAAAGACCACGAATTCTCCATGAAAGTCAGTTTTCTTTGTATGTTTGAATCTATTTATCTCATTCAATCCACTATTTAATGAGTTCATATGAATGAAGGTATACCTAATAAACGTGAATCAATTGTATTTTTATGAAAATATTTATATAGGTACATTTCACAAGTAACCCATCTGGACTCACTAATTTCACCATAAGTCGACCATAATTTCACCATGAGACGAACTCAATCTACTATGTGTTAGCTGGTCCCCCATAGTAGTACTGATTCTGCATGAAATCCTACATACTATACCTACTTTATACAATGCCCCAAGATCAGGAAAATTACATTTGCAAGGCAAAATAATAATCTAAAACGATTTTACTAACACTTTACTAAGTAGTTCCAGTTTGTATAGATATGAATTCAGGGTGCTAATAATGTTTAGATGGAAATAAATCTCGTCGACTCTAAGTGCATTTTGGTCGACATTGAGTGAAATTGGGCTATATGAAATTCTCTGATATAAGGCCAAAAATGTATATTTAATAATCTGTATGCCTTTATAAGATATGATAAGTAGGGATGATTGGACCATCCTCTTTTGTTTGATACCCCAGGCATGATGCCATGATGATTCTATGTCACATAATCTGACTTCTCCTAATGGTCATGAAAAACTGTGACGGGAAGGGTCGACTTATGGTGAATCTACCCTAGTAGTTATTTATACCACAGCCACAGCTCTGTATTCAAGCTGGCCCCAACTCGTCCTCGGACGCGTCCGAGCAACATCGCTGGTATTTGAGGGGCCATGACCGCGTCACTTCCCCCGTATATTGAGGGGGATTCCTACGCGGTAACCATCTGCACTTTTGATACTACAGCACCAAGCGCACCAGAACTATTTTAATCAGCAGGGCTGATCACATGTAGTAGACAAGTGTACTCAGCCATGACCATGCACGCCAACATTTTGAATGCAGGGCTGTGGCTGTGGTTTAACTGGCTTATACCAGTTACGTAAAATAACAATAGTAGAGTGGCTCTGGTGCTTAGGCTATTAGGCTTCATCTGACTGAGGGCACCAGCCAGTCCATCGTGGTTATTTTGATATACCCTCAGTTACTCGTGGGGTATATATTACTACGACTGACAGAAACCAGACTTGATACCCTGCATTAGCTGAGCATTGTGGCTAAACAGAGCCCCCCCCCCCCCACCATTGTTTCCCAATAATCCCACCTTTCACACCCACGTCCCTCCTCCATATAGATCCATCCCCCAGGTCCAATATTGGTACATAACCAGCTGTAAGCCAATCAGACGACAGACGCTAATTGATTTGTTAATTAGGAATGTGTCAATAAACCATTGTCTGCCATGTCTCATCACTTTGATTACGCAGTGTTGGGTCAATCAAAATATTCTTGGTCGGCACTTTTTTAAGGTAAGATTTAGCCATGTTGCCAAGAATCTATCCAAAAAAAAGTAAAGTATCAACATGTTACACTCATTGAGATATGAACCTGCAGTCCTTTAATTTTAAGGACGGTATGTCCCTAAAAGATGATATTTGTAATCATGATGCACCAATGCAGCACTGGCAAGTAACTCACCGGTGCTGCATTGGTGCATCATAACGACCCTTTGGGAGTGTTTCAACCGTGTAGGATCGGCATGATGTTTGAATGTAGCACTGGCGGGTTACTCACCAGGGCTGCATTTATGCATCATGATGACCATGGGTATGGCACATTAATGTATTATGCGGTCCTTAAGTGTTAAGCTTTGAGCCAAGCCCTGCTCCCCCTTTTCCTATACTACTGCATGTATGCAACAGTCCAGCTGTAGCATGGTACATGTGGAGGGCTGATGCTACAGTTGATTAAACCCTAGCATGTCCCCCTGACTCCATGTTACACCCAGGTCTGCACTGATTTAATTTGTCCCACCCTGGGTTGCATGCACAGAGCCATCACGCAGGAGGAGGGGATGACTGACGGCGGCATGAAACTAGCACCATGGAGGAATCTCTGGGGGACGGTTAACCCGTTAAGGACCGCATGATACCTAAAGGCTTTAAGTTTATTTATTGGCATGATGCACCAATGCTGCGCTGGTGAGTAACTCGCCTAGCCACCAGCACTGCACAGACGCGGATATAGAGGGTGGCGGAGTATGCTGCATCCGCCTCTGGTTTAAAGGTGGACCGTGACTGTCTCTTTGGGAAAGTATCAACCCCAAAGAGTCGTCATCATACATTCGTGCATCACTATCGACTTATTCCCTGCATTCCTACAAAGGTGCATTGTGCCATCAACCATCAAAGGACGGCATAATGCCTTGATGCGTCATGCCCTTTGTGGTCATGATGCATGAATGCAGCCCTATGGGGTTGATACATTCCCTGAGGGTAGGCATGAAGCACCACTGTAGCCCAGAGCTACATCAGTGCATGATGACAAATGTTGCTTTTGGCGACATGCATCCTTAAAGTGTTAAAGCACTGTGCCGTCCTTGAGAGTGAAGCAGGGTTCTGACCGCAGGATACTTGGCCTGATTGGGAAACTGGCTCAGCTCATTAGTAATCAAGGAGGAAATGATAAAGTCAGAAATCAATTTACTGCGGGGTGGCCGGGTGGCCGCATCAATAGAGGAGCCAGAATGTAATCAGCACCTTACCATTCTGGGTCCACAAGTCTGCTGGTTTCTTGTTCTGTGTCGAGATATGGCGCCACCCGCCTAGGTCAATTACCTCTCTGTGTGGATACAGCCATCTTTATCAACAGTGGGTAATGTATCTTAAATAACACAGCAGGATTTGGGTCTAGAATAATAATCTCTTTGGAGCATGATGCCTCTGCTAGAGATTTGAACCCAACAGAGAGGCCTTCTGATCACTCTGCCTGCTGCAGAATGTGATGTCTCTCTGTCTACTGCAGCAACAATCACATTAACCCAATGGGCACAGAATTCATTTCAATGTTGACTCAACATTGAAAGAACATTGAAACAATATTGATAACCACTGTTTGATATTGATTATTGATGTTCTGTGCCAACTGGGAATCCACCAGTTGGTCGATAACATCTTGAGGTTGATATTCTTTACTATACCTTTACTATATTTATTGCCGAGAGCCGAGCAGGTTGGCAGTAGGTTCACCTGGTATTCAGTGACATCTGTACCGCTTGGGGCATTGGGGGGCGAGCAAGTCAATGTAGAACAAGTCAGTTGGATATTCACCAAATAACTGGAATGTTCTTGCGATCCTCTCAGTGTGTTTATCCCCTAGGATTATGGTGTGTATCTGACGATATGAGGGAGCCCGATGCTCTACATTTCATGTGCTTTAATCCCTTAAGGATGGCATAATGCCTTAATGCATCATGATCTTGGGCGTCATGATGCCTAAATGCAGCCCTGGCGAGGAACTCGTCAGTGCTGCATTTAAGTATCATGCTAACCCTACAGGGTTTAGACACTCCCAAATGTTTGGCATGATGCACCAATGCTGCACCGGCGAGTTCCTCCACTCGACCGGGCTGCATCGGTGCACCATGATGACAAAATGTCATATTTTAGTCACATGCCATCATTAAAGAGTTAAACATCATTAACATTATCTAACATCTTCGATAAATCTTAATCCTTTATTCAGGCAGCCTGGGCAAAGCAGATAGGTCTCAGGATTACCATACTCTCTGCTTTCAATGAATATACAACATATACCATATATTGCTCAATCCATTCATACGCGACATAATCACCCGTGTGATTGGCTTTACGAGGGTCTGTATCGCCTATCTAATTAGCACTATCCACAGACGCCCTGGGGCCTGTATTTACAGCGACAAACTCATTAGCTTTAGCCATAGACAAAGAGGTAATCTAAATGCGGATTGGTCGTCCCAAGGACCAATCATTGCCAAGGAGACAACAGGCAGGGTTGCTAATGACAACTCTCCAAGCACAGTAATTACCAGACTTTGCCATGATCATTTATATATATAATTATATATATATAGCTTATACCAAAACTATAATAATATGTCTAAGAATTGCAAAGACTATGAAAAATTTCCCAAGATACTTATCGAAGAACAGCAGCGTCTACGTTGCTTGTACAAAGACTGTGTTGGGAGAGTGGTGTGAATCGCCGCCCGCGGCTACTTAAGTGTGGGTTGGAAACTGCATTATGTCTAACCGTGCATCCCCCAGGGGGCTTACTAATACCTCTATAGGGGCTCAACATCAAAAAGTACCTGTATAATGTAATATAGCTGGTCATAGAGCCTGTTATAGTAGCTAGTTATAGGCTGTTATATGCTGCTATAGGCTGACAGGGGTGTGGGAATGCTGTGCCTCTACATGGGTAAAATTCGACACGGGCGACACGGCGACACGGCCCTTTTAAAAATCGACACGGGCGACACGGCCCTTTTAAAAAACGACGGACACAGAAAATTAAGAGATAAAAATCGACCTGCAGACATCTTTCTCTTAGTTCTTATACACCTAAAAAGTGACGCAGTGACACGCTGTTTCCACCTAAAAAGTGATGCAGTGACACGGCCAAAATTCTGACAACCCATGTAGAGGCACAATGCTTGCTATAGACTCCCAGTGGACTGTTGCAGGGTTCCCACTATTTTTCAGTCACAGTTTAAACTGATATTTAACTGACTTTTATTATTTGTTTATTATTTTTTCAAACTGACATGTTTAGTACCATAAATTCCGGGAATTACTCGCATTTCGCATATAGTTGTACCAAGATTTGTTTAAATCTAGAAGTTGAATGATGAATTTCTTAAATTTTGCTGGAACTAGTTTTTGAACTGACTTTTAACTCGCCAATGGTGCATCATGCCAACCCTTTGGGAGTGTCTCAGCCCTGTAGGGTCAGCATGATGCTTGAATGCTGCACTGGCAAGTTACTGCATTCATGCATTGCATCGAGACGAAGAAGCTTTATACCGTCCTTAAAGGGTAAAACAAGACCAGTATTTAGTGCATAAGATATTTCAAGATCCCTCTACCCCCAGTGCTTATACAAGATGGGTACATATCTGGGACTAAGTCTAATAATACAGAAAGGCCCTGCGTGACAACCACACGAGAGACGGTCGCGAATCACGACCCACCGTACCATCTAATTACAACGGTGGAAAATGGAAATCTATTTGTGTGCCTGATCATCAAAGACAAATTACGACATTGTAATTCCCACAGTCCCGATCGGACGGACGATGAGACAAATTATAGAGTGACGAGGGAAAAATAAGTTGTCAAGAATTAAATTTCTTGCTGCATTGTTCTCTCAGATGTGTATTGACATTCTGCTTTGATGTAGCTAGAATGAGGAGTGACAAGGGAGGTTTAACCCTTTATGGCCAGCTTAGAGCTTTAATACATTTTTGGTGCTGGCATCACAATGCATGAATGCAGCTCTGGCAAGAAATTCAGCAGTGCATTCGAATTTCAGCCTACTCCCAAAGTTTAAAGGTGTGGCGTGGTGAGTAACTCGCTAGTACTGCATTGGTGCATAATGCCAATGAATGAACATGAAGCTAGAAGCATCATACTGAACTAAAAGGGTTAACCGTGATGTGAAGGTCCATATTGGATGGGTGTGTGTCTACAGACAGTGTTCAATCAAACAGTGTGGACTTTAATATTGAGATGGAGATTTTGGTCAGAGCTACATCTTCAATAAATTCATGTCAGAAAAGAAAATATGTAAGGCCATCCCTCTCCCCTTAAATAAATATACAGAATTGAATACCGAAATAAAATAAAAGCTGTGTTTGCAGTCACTGCCTGGGCGTCCATACAAAGTAGGGTGCATTGGGGTAGATTCACCTAGAGTCGACCACATACCAAGATTCGGACACCTGAATTTGTAGTGAGTCATGCATGATAAGCTCTCTGTTCTTTGTTTGTATAGTAGCATTGCGTGTACTGTTAATAGTGTTATAGAAAGAACCAAGTTATGTAATAGATAGACTATGGTTATGAAAAGGTATATAGAATTAACCACAGCTTTCTGGTAGGGCCAGACGAGGGCGAAGCCCAAGTCGCCCTACCAGAAAGCTGTGGTTAATCCTACTTACCTTTTCATAACCAGTGTCTATCTATTTTAAACCACGGTATGCAATATAACCAAGGTGTGAATCCTTTGTCTTAGCGCTCCACCGTGGTTTAAAGAAAGATTACCATGCTTGAATACATACAAATCCTACTCACCGACATAATGCTTGCTATTCGCCAAATTGCCAATGGCGAATCAACACTCATGATGGCTAATGGAACAGCATGGTAATTTACCAAATTGGCTAACTGGGACAAAGCATCCAAGTGGGATCTGCCTCTGGGTCAAACAATTGTACTTTGTATTGTAGGGTAGATTCACCCAAAGTTAACCACATTCCTTAGAGACTCAATGTATATGTATGGTCGACTCCATGTGAATCTACCCTACAGGTAGGTTGGGTTTATTGCCTATTCCTGTCATAACCCAATACCGTATACAGACCCCGGGGCACCAGGGGTACATGTACACTTATCCAACACACACAGAATGGCACATGTAAACACCACTATGACCTTGAACCCTGGGTCTGGACAATCTCTGTTCTTAGCTTGGAACCAGCGAATGGAAACCAGAACTGGAACCAGAAAGCATGATGGAAGAACTCTCATTATACATTCTGGTTCCTATTCGGTGGTTCCAATCTTTCGCTGGTTCCAACCTACCAGCAGCATTTGATTGCCCAGGCCCAGCAAACCCCAGGTTCAAGGTCATGGTGGTAGTTACCGGAGCCTTCCTGTGGTAGGGTACGGGTATGGGAGTAGCGTGCATGTAGCTGCACACAGTGGTCTGACATCAGGTACAACCATGGAGGATCTAAGGACTCCTCACTGATATGCATATAACTATAGACCAATGCACCAAGAAAGGCTAAATCTTTCATAATAAAGTTGTGTTTACTTTGGTTTTAGCAGAATCTTCATAACATTGTCTGTAATGGCTATGGTTTTGAACATCTCAGATCAGGAGGTTTCCTGGACAATTATCTTTCTAATAAATAACATATATTAGAATTCAGGATTTTGAGGTTAGATATATGCATGGCTGCCACTATGTGTGTATGGGGTTAGTGCACGCGTGGCAAACAGGCGATACCTAGATTAACATACACATGTACAAACTGAATGATTGCATGTTAGCATGACTAGACATGTAGGTACATGTATGAAGGCAGCTATAAATGTGTGTAGACATGTATAAACATGGCCAATGTATGTAAACACGTCCTTTTGGGAGATGTCATTCAAACTAACAGGTGAGAGTGGGGCAGGGCTTGGCCTAAGGCGGGTATTCCATTGCTTTATCCGATGGGTGTTCATCTGTACGGATGAGGGATGAGTGATGGATTAACGTGCGTAGGACAAATCCTAAGCTGTGTAGGACAAGTCACTAAATGGTGACATTTGTCGTCATTATGCACCGATGCAGCCCAGCGAGAAACTCGCCAGTGCTGCATTGGTGCATCATGCCGACCCTTCGGGAGTGTCTCAACCCTATAGGGTCAGCATGATGCTTGAATGCAGAACTGGTGGGTTACTCGCCAGTGCTGCATTCATGCATCATGAAAACCAATGACATGATGCGTTAAGGTTGATCGCTACTCATTGAATATGGACCCCTGCGCAGGTCTCTGCGCATATAGCTTAAATGTATCAGATGGGGCTAATATTGGGAAACTAGATACATATGCATGCTTATAAAGCCATTTTAAAGGATGAGCTGATTCAGACCAAAATTGAGCATTTTATTGGACTTTGAATATTTGAGATATTTATAGCCAATAATATTTGCTATTTTTAATGTAAGTTAGAATATTGGACTTATTAATCAATAAACCATTATATAGATAGATATAAATCTCATCACATTCTTTGAAATAACCAAGGGTAGGAAATACAGCCATTTTTTACCCTGATTTTTGCAATTTTCCCCATTATTTTAGGCTTTAAATATGAAATTTAGTCCATTTTTGCATGATTTTTTAACTTCAAAGGCCCAAAACCATAAAAATATGCCCGGGACCACCTATCAAAATTCCTTAGAAATGTTGGCTATTGATCTGAACATTTTTATCTGTCCATGTTTGAATAGTAGCAGCCAGGAGTGACGTCACGGCGTCAAGGCGGGAAGGCTGGTACTACCCCCTGGTGATCAATACTAGTACTAACTAGTTAGTCCCCATCATTTAGACATTGCTGAAGAATTATGCATTAAATTTTAATAATCGTCATAAAACCATCACATATTTTCATACAAAGGTACATTTTTGGACCATAATTTTATTTTTCCCATTAAAGGACACGGTCTAGGAGTATTTATGTGCAATACAAGATTAATGTGGGCATTGGTTCACTAAGGAAAAAAATCATGAAAATTTCCCTTTTTTTTGGTATTTTTTGGCAAAAATAGAGAATACTTTTTTTTTCAAAAATCTGTAATAAAAAAAGTAGCTCGGGACCCCCCCTATTTCTTTTCCATTTTCCATTCCTTAATGATCTAAACTTCCCTCAGGCAAAAAAATTGGAAATTCTATGGATGAAAAGTGAAGAGTAGCAATCAACCTTAAGGTAATTACAAATTCCTTAAAGGGTTAGAGGGGCGGACATACTTTCATCTAGCACTCATCCACAAAAGTTAAACGATAGATGAACGTCTGATTTGCAATATAATAACCCCTCTAGATCAATATCAATAGGCCTAAGACTAATATGGCTGATTTTGCTCATCCTTTAATCAAAGGCAAAACGCTTGCTGCTTCTTCAGTAACAGTTGGAGCAAAGAGAGAACTGGCACTCTGCACAGCTAATCAAAATGCCCTGGCCTTTAGTCTGTAGTGGCTATCCCAGGTTGGTCAGAGGGACATTAGTCAGCCATGACCAAGTGCTATTCAGGAATGACTGAGGCATAACAACATATATGACTGATGCCTTATTCAAAAGGAGTCAGCCTAAAACTCATTGAAATAGAGAAAACTAAGGTGAGTTGGTCAGTTCTCACCAACTTGACAACTTGGTCAGGCACTATATAGTGACTGAGAGATTGGTTGTATAGGGAGCCAAAGGATATCAGTGTGGGCCTCTAACGAGGAGGTGGGGTTTAATAGAGAAGGCGGGGTATTTCTCATCCTTTTTCTCTTTTCCTCCTCAGGTGGATGGGAGTAAGAAACTCCTTGTTGGCGCCCTACTGGCGTCTTTCAGCTGGGTACAAGGATATTAACTGCCTTTACACCATTCTCCACCTCCACCACACCTTAGGGCCGAGTCATTTATTGCCACCTGGGAGGGGGGAGGGGGGGGGGTGGTGGTGGATATAAGAGAGGGGGGTCATAATGAAAAACAGGCCCTCGGTGTGCGGGGGGGGGGGCAAAACTTGGAAAGCCTCTAAGCTGGGGGCTGGGGGCTTAGAACTACTGTAAAACCTCACGTATAGGCCGCGGCTAGTAGGCGAGTAAGTTCGCGGGTGCGGCTTATAGTATCAGCACGGGTGGGATAATCCACCAATTCCATTGCCTATAAATCCGCTAATCCATTGCTTATAGGCGGTTAATCCGTTAGTCATCAGGTGAAGTTTGACTTTTGCCACTTACCGATGGATGAAGGTCCCTCCGCCCCTTTAACCCTTTAAGGATGGCATAGTGAATTAATGTCCTTTTTTGTCATGATGCATGAATGCAGCCCTGGTGAGAACCTCGCCAGTGCTGCATTCATGCATCATGCCTACCCTACAGGGTTGAGACACCCCCCCCCCCCCGCTAGTACTAAATGACTCGGCCCTTATCGGGCGTCCACACGAGCAGAAGAGCAAACCTCACAACCTGCCCCTTGTCAGGGACCCCTCCTTACACCAGCACACCCTGAGGGGCGGGGGGGGGGGGGGGGAGTTGAAAGACGGACAGAGCGTCTTATAGAGGGAAAGGAGTTTGCACAGACCAAACAAGTGTCGTTTGGGGCTGATGGTGAGACGCCGTGACGTCACGGTGAGACGCCGTGACGTCATGGTGGGGCGCCGCAACGTCATGCATTAGTTCCCGTCAAAAAGTTTGTAGGAGACAACATTTTCAAGCTCTCCAGCCACATCTTTGAGATGCTTTGTGTTTTAAAACTCTAGATCTCCCAGCAGAGGCATGCAACGTTCGGAGCTAACCTCTACCTACTCTCGTTCCCAAATCCTTCCGAAGATGGCTCTGGTAACTGCCAAATGTTGGGATTTTGCTGGGTCTGGGCAACCCCTGCTGGTAGCTTGGAACCAGCGAACAGAAACAGGAAATGGAACCAGAAAGGCTGATGGTAAATCTACCTAAAACTACCATCATACATTCTGGTTCCATTTCCTGTTCCTGTGTGCTGGTTCCAGCCTACCAGCAGCGGTTGCCCAGACCCAGCAAAATCCAAAGTTCAAGGTCATTTGGCTGTCCCCAGAGCCTTCCTTCGGAAGAATTTGGGAACGAGAGTAACCTCTACCTGGATTCGCAAGGTTTTATCGGTACCTTGTCATATACAAACGTTAAGACGTTGCATATACAGTGAAACTTCGTTAAAAGGAACTCTGAGATAAGAAGACCTTGCTTATAAGGGCAGATTTGTGTGGTCCCAATTTTTCTCTATACATTCCAATAGTAAGAAGTAATCTTTGCTTATTCTCTTATTTGGTATGTCCAAAGCTTACCCAGGTATGTCATCGCTCAGGGCTACAGTCACATATATATACTGCTTAAATTTGCCCACCACCACATCACAGAGAGGTGGGGAGAATACTGCTGTAGCTACCATAGGGAGGAAGGCAGATCAAAAGCTCCAGGAAGGGGTCCTGGAGGGATTGTGGAATTGAAGTAATACATGCACCCCTCTGAATTGTATTTGAATCAAGTCGATTAGGGTACAAAAGACACCTGTAGGGAGTGTACTGTTATCTGGACCATAATATGGCTGACCCTGCTTATAAGGAGCAAATTGCTCTGGTTCCAAGGTCCTCCTTATAACGAAGTTTTACTGTATCTGTATTAATCTGGTTTTACTACTCTGAGAAAATAATAGAATGTGAAGGAACATAATATCTTACATTTGAGATTCATAAAATAGTTGGAGCTCCACCATGAAATGGTACCAAGGGGTGCATGGGGGGAGTCCAGCTCATGGGGAAAAGGGTAAAAGAGGTCCACTGGGGGCTGAGAACCCGTTACAACTTCTGGAAACAAGCCCCACTGATAAAAGGTCCCTGGAGGTGGCGCCACCGCCGCTCCACAGGGGCTCTCTAGGCGCCCCAGGGTGCACTGCAACACTCACTTCCGGTCAGCTGACCCGGCCCCCAGCTGGCCAATGACCAATCAATGAGGGGTGGGTGATAATAGAGGGGACTAGACGCAGCGGGCGGAGGGCCGGAAGTCCTTCTTGGCATGCGGGGCGTCTCGGTGGTCCCCCTGGGATCACGTGATACCGTCCGGGGGCTTTGATCTCAAAATGGCCGCCATTTCCTGCCGGATCAAACGTGGTTTGTCGTCATTTATATTCCTGTGCCAAAGACCGGCTCCGTCTGTTTAAGGGGTCCGGGCCTCTTTTCTCGGGCCCTTTTTGCAGCTGTTTCATGTAAATTGCTTTGGGCAACAATAAGTATTTGTGGATGACCCTCATTTGCCGATCCAAGGCTTATTCTGGCTGATGGTTGCTGATGGAAGTCTCAGAAGGGACGGAGGAATTTGAAAATGAAAGAGTCTGAAGACTGAGCAGATTGACGGGAGGTTATTAACTCTTTAAGGGAAGCTTAGTGCTTTAATGCATCATGCCCATTTGTCGTTATGATGCATGGATGCAGTATAGACAGGTAGCTCATTAGTTTTCACATCATGCCGCAAGGTTGATACCATCCTAAAGGAAAGCATGATGCACCAATAGCCTGCATGGGTGGGTATACATCATGCCTGTTAGACAGTAACATTTAATGGGTTGATGAGAAGATAAATAAACAAATAAATAAAGAAAATTGGTCAATGGATTTCTTTTTTTTTTAACTGTGTAAGCAAGCAAAACTTTTAGTTTTAAACTTTAAGAAATTGTTATTGTCAATGAATGGATTTTGTCCAGGAAAAAGAGGAGCGAGCGAGCAATTTCATTTTTTAACCCGCCTCTGACAATGATTTTCAGTGAACCCACAAAAACAAATATCTCTGTTGATCAGCAAGTAAATTTCCGAAAACAAGTTGCGCGAGATCCATTGACCCAACATTTTCAGGTGTGGCCCAATATATCTGAACATGATGAGTAACTGAGTAGGGCTTGATATCAGATGGACCATACATCATGTAGTAAGCTGAATAGGCTGACCAAGGCCAGGGCCTGCCCACCACACCTGTCACCTGGCCGCCACCTCTTACAGGCATGGACGTGTATGGCTGTGTCTCACCAACTTGGGCCAATGTTTTCGTCTATGCCCGGGTGGCATCTATGACCGGGTGCCGTTTATGACCGGGTGCCATCTATGACCGGGTGCCATCTATGACTGGCCACCTTAAAATATAAGATTTAGAAAAAATAAATTTCTTGTTTGATATGTAAGGGATAAGATTAAGAAAATGGCGGTGGTTACATATCCATATCTATCTTCACCAGCCCTAGATAAACCTTTTTCTCTCAGGAGGTCATAGACGGCACCCGGTCATAGACGCCACCGGGTCATAGACGAAAACATTGGCCCAAGTTGGTGAGACACAGCCATATACCCCTAACTTTGGAGAATCGTATAAGCAGCACAGCGTGTGGGTCTGATTATATCTCATTATGGCACAAATACAGTAATGTCAGGGATATGCCCCCCTCCCTACTTTTGAGCAAACCCTTTAAAAATGTCAAACCTAAAAGGTCTAGCCAATAAATTGTCAAAATTGGCTAGGAACCCCCCTCCCCCTTGCCCCCTCCTCCGCTTTGGAACTGCTTGCCATGCCCCTGAATGTATTTCTAAAACCCCATGTTTGGTATCAAATTGAAACTGGTTCTGATTCTTGTTCAGGCCGTGGCTTATACACTAGACTTTAGTAAGACTAGCATGGCTCCACCATATGTACAGTGATCACCCAACTTGTTTTGTAGCCATGCTTATCTCCTTGAACTAACATCGACGGCCAAACATGTCACTAGTAGTTTCTGTTACCCCTGCGTCTACCAAGGCTGTGGCGACCTTGTCCTGCATCCAAATGGTATCTAGTATATGGCATAGGAATGATCTACCGTTATATAAATCATATCCTGCATCCAAATGGTATCTAGTCTATGGCATAGGAATGATCTACCGTTATATAAATCATATCCTGCATCCAAATGGTATCTAGTCTATGGCATAGGAATGATCTACCGTTATATAAATCATATCTTTATCCCAATTTAATAGTGATTATCTAGAGAGGACGTGCTACCGTGCACATAAAATTGTTTGAAAAAGAGAGATTACTTCTATAAGTATATCATCAAATATCTATGATTCCCCTGTAATAAAACCATAGCTTTAAGTACTGGTTATTGAGAACTTGGCAGCTTGCCAGAGTGGTATGATTATAGGGTTGGGGGTAATCGGACAGGGTAGACACTGTGAGGCCTTAACCCTTTAAACCCGCAGGTCTCGGTACCCCTCCAGCGGCAGTCGGAGTGGAGTCGGGACAGGTACTCAGCGCTATATATAGGGGCGCTGGGCTTTTAACAATGGGACGATGCCACAAGGGGCACACAGCACTGACAACTCGCCCAACGCTTTAAGAGTGTATCAAACCCTGTAGGGTCGGCATGATGCATGAATGCATTAATGCATCATACCATTGGACGTCATGATGCATGAATGCAGCCCTGCTGAGTACCTCGCCAGTGCTACATTCAAACATTATTCCGACCCTATGGGGTTGAGACACTGTCGAAGGGTCGGCATGATGCACCATTGCAGCTCTGGCGATTTACTTGCAAGGGCTGCATTGGTACATCATGCCAACAAATGTCATTTTTTAGCTACACGCCGTCTTTAAAGGATTGAAAGCAGTATGCAGCCCTTAAAGGGTTCATAAAGCCGCGGGGCCTTCATTAGATAAGAACATCAATCTCTGGCCGGCGTCTCTCAACTTGACACACACTGAGATTTCATCTGGAGAGCTTGGCAGCCATATTGCACCTGCCTCAACCCCTATTTATCTGCGTGCATTCAAAGTTCAATGACTATAAAGTGTCGGTCGATGAAGCGCCGTCTAACAAAAATAATATCATTATTGGCGCTGAGGCTGGCGGGGAGGGAGATAGCGTCTAATCACTGCCGGTGCAGCCGCTATGGACTTAGGCTGACTGAAGGGTGTTTGCTTAATAACCCTTTAAGGACCGCATCATCATAGCCTTGGTCATCATGATGCATGAATGCAGCCCTGGCGAGTAACCCACGAGGGCTGTATTCATGCATGATGCTGACCCTATGGGGTTCAGACACTCTCAAAGGGTCAGCATCATGCACTAATGTAGCACCGGCGAATTACTGGCTGGGGCTGCATTGGTGCATCATGACAACAAAGGTCATCTTTCAGCAACACGCCGTCTTTAAAGGGTTGATAAAACTGTAAGGATGAAATGTCACTAAAAAGAAACCATAAGGCACTGGTTAATGCAGGCCCAGTGAGTAATTCAACGGTATTGCATTGGAGCATCATGACGACCCGTGGAGTGCGTATCAACTCTTCAAGTTCGGCATGATGCTTGAATGCAGCACTGGTGAGTTACTCGACAGTGCTGCATTCAAGCATCATGATGACTATGCACCTGATGCATTAATGTACTATGCGGCCCTTAAAGGGTTAATAGACGGGCCTTAAACAAAGCTGCACTTAGAGTGTATAGGCCGCTAGAGATAAATCTAGTCATGACCATTATTTTCAATTAATGTTTTTATAGTTGTTGTATAGGGCCCTGTTGATAAATCCAATTATGAACATTATAATGTCTGTATACATCATAAGAGCGGATGAGGTATGCAATGGGTGTGAGATGGCCTGAAATGGTCACCCCATTTAAAATGAGACAGTGTTTGCAGGGTTAGATAATTGCAGTATTCCTGGAAGAGAAAGATGGCTGGTATTGTTGTGTCTACAAACCTTCTGCATGAGCAATTAATAGAATCTAATCGGTGTTTATAATCTGTCAATCATTCTCAGTCTGGCTCCTGCTACTTGAAACCTGATCCTGCTGTTTCAAGAAGAAAGGTATTGAGACTTTCTGATAAAAAAGCCTAGATCTGTTTCAAAGGCGCCACCAGCAGTTTTAGAAAGACGAAGAGGTCATATTCCTCTATGAGTTAATTAGGTCATTATAGAAGTCAAAGTGAAAGTGTAATATCACATATTTCCCCTAAAGTAGCGCCTGCTGGTGCCACTTTTGTGTTTGATCTAAGGCCTTAACAAAAAATTGATGTGTTCCGGTATCCCAACTACCCTCTTCCGACTTAGCCTATTTTTTTGGTCTTTTCGTGACATTTTGCAGGAATAATTTGGTTTTTAGAACCCAAATTTGGCCAAATATCTGTAAAATGTTTTACTACATCAAGATAAAAATATTTGGTAAAAAGGGAGAAGCGACCTACCTACCCTAATTTTTTTGGGCCATGTTACAGGAACGCAACCATTCTTTTTGACATAAGTAACATATGACCTTGTACTCACCTAGAGCCGCGTGACCTTTGGTATTCCGTATGACCTCTGAGTGTGACCTTGGGATGTCGTCGGGTGAGGGGCAGTAGCGTGTGAAGGACATGAACGTATACCACTTACACAACTCCTTGTCCACAAACTTATCCGTGGACATTAATTCCCGTGCGAAGGACATCCAGAGATCACCGCCGTCCATCGCCTGAGTCTCTGCAAAACTCAAGGTCGTTGGAAACACGTGGCACTCGGGCCGATCCGGGTAGAGGTCGTGTTCGAGGACGAACGTCCGCCTACCGAGTTTGTGCTCATGCATTTTCTCGGCGGTGAAAGTCTGGATGAGTTTAGCGGCCAAGGTAATCCGCCGCACTGCGCTCGCACACGAGCAATCCTCGTCTTCCGGGCCCTGGAAACCTCCGTCGTCATCGTGCGGCCGGATGTAAACAGGCCGCACAAACTTGACGTTCGCTGGTACCTGGAAGTTAAGGGTGAAGGACAGCACTTCCCCATAGTACTTAAACTGGAGCTCATTCTCGCCGGAAACCAGTTCCACTAGCGCCTTGAACTGGCCGTTGAATATGGGCCACAGTAGGGTGCGGCCATTACGCTGGTTACTGACCTTGATGGTTCCCTGAGCTAATGGCGGCCGCACCTCGCCCACAACCAGCGGCAGGGAGTAGCCCAGCGTCTCCCCCCACGTCAGGTTGGTCACCGTGATGGACATGGTGCATCCGGGCTCCTCCTATTACCTGCAGATACACAGAATACAGGTTAGAGGTATCATTTATTTTAGGCACAAGGGAATACAGGATATTGGCATTGATTCATGCAGGTACACAGAATACAGGTCAGTGGCATTATTTCCTGTAGGTATAAGGAAATACAGAATATTGGTATTAGTTTATGTCGGCACAAGAGAATAAAGGTTGTTGGTATTAATATCTGCAGGTAAAAGAGAATACACTTAATTGATATTATTACCTGAAAAGTAAAGACCAGTGTAATTCTATGTGCCCTTCTATTGATAGTATTTGCATTGATTAGCAGTATTCTGACATGAATTCTCTCAAAGTCTTCACCATGTAGCATTAAACCTGAAATATGCTAGACCAGACCAGGTCAGAAATGACGTCACATGAGACCAAAATCCACACAGACATGCTCAGTCCGTCTCTATTGATTGGTCTAGACACTCCAAGAACGACTCCTTGATTGGTTGCTCGGTAATGTACACCACTCTCAGTGTATCTTTAGTGCCAATTAAGGGCTACTCATGGGCCAATCATAGAGCAGTGTAGGTGCAGACGATTTTCTTTTTTGTATCTGTTTCATTTATATTGCCTCTTTTTATGAAGTGAGAAGGAAAGGGGGGTTATAACTAACTTATGAAGACAATGGATAGCTTCTTTATTGTACATTGGTTGTTTAATACACTGTGAATGGTAGTTGAATATTCTGTATTTACATAGGCTTTGTATGGCTGGACACATTTTTGTTCTCTTGTGACGTCATTCTCTAGATATTTCTTTTGGGTTTAACTGCTACATAGTGCAGACTTTGATAGAATGTATGTTAGAATAATGCTAATCAATGCCAATACTACCAATAGAAGGGCACATAGAATAACGCTGGTCTTTTCTTTAAAGGTTCAAGGATATGTGGATTATTGGTATTATTATCTGCAAGGATACAGAACACAGGTTTTTGGTATCATTTCCTGTAGGGACAAGGGAATAAAGGTAATTTGTATTAAGTTATGCAGGTACAGATTAGTGGTATTATCACCTACAGGTACAAGAGAATACAGTTTATTGGCATCGATAGCTGCAGGCACATAAGGAATATGGTATTGTTATCTGCAGATACAAGAGAATACAGATTATTGGTATAATCATATGTAGCTACACAATGTCAAGGAATGCAGGTTGTTAGTAATTAGTATCTGCAGGTACAACAGGAATACCCGTATATGTTGTTTAGTAATAGATATCTGTAGGTACAAGAGAATACATGGTACCGGTATTGGCATTACTATATGCGGGTACAAGATAATACAGCATATTGGTATTGCCATCTGTAGGTATAGCAGGAATACAGGTTAATGGTACAATGTAGCAGTGTTCCTGCAGACTATTGGGCTAGACGTATGACTCATGGCCTCAATACTACCAGACCCCCCCCCCCCCGGCAGAGCTCCCTCTGGACGCAGCAGTCTGCCCTGGTCCGGGGCCTGCAGGGAGGGACCACTGGGGATATATATACTACAGGCACATGAGATATTGATTGGGACGTCCACTGACTCACCATAGACTTAAACATGGTTATTATTGGAGTTGCAGTAGTACCGTGTTAGTATCTGATTTCTAGGAAGCAAATTCAGCCCCCTTCTTAAATATCTCTTACCTGATTTAGCAATAAACATGTTTAAAACCCCTAAAGCCTCTTTGGCTTCCTGGCTCTCTAACAATCTCACATTCAGAGTTCATGTCCTTCCTCCTCCCTGGCCCTTATTCCTGTAAATAGGTACTGTTGCAGCCAATCTCTCCTTACTCCCTGCCTTCAGCCGTCCCTCTGTATTCCGCATTAGCGAGATGATCACTGCACAGCGCCATCTTGTCTGGTACCAGTGCTGTTTCCTCTGCTAACTATAGAAGCCTGCTGATTAGCTGAAGCTGGTTTCTGTCATGACCGAAATTTGGTGTTTTAGGGGTCGTAAACCTTTCAAGTATAGGCCTCTATTGTGGCTCCTTAGGTCATCTGTTCAGATTGGGGGAGTGGTTAGGACTCTGACCTACCAATCCATGCATCATGGGTTCAAATCCATGTCAATGCTATTTTGTTCACACACAATTTTAACATTTATTTTGGTAGGTCAAAATTGTGATAGTACACACGTATACAACTTGGTTGTAAAGATCCTTAACACCAGATAGATATTTATAGTGTAATCTAAAATGGTTTTGTATTGTTGCATTGGGATTTTGTTGTAAATAATAATTATTACTATTTCTTACCAACTATAAAAAAAGATATGTTGCATTGGCATGTATTTGAACTTATTACCCCTGATATTGATTGGCCAGTGTCCTAACCACTCCCCCAATCCAAATAGGTGACATGAGAAATATTCAAATACAACTGATTCAAAACCATTTTAGATTACACCATAAATATTTATCTCATGTAAAGGATCTATAAAACCGAATTATATACTCTCACAATTTTTGACCTACCAAAAATACATGTTAAAATTATGTGTGAACAAAACGGCCTGACATGGATTTGAACTCATGACCTATTGATTGGTAGGCCAGAGTCCTAACCACTCCCCCAATCTGAACAGATGACCTAAGAACCCACAACAGAGGGCTATAACTGAAAGGTTTATGGCCCCTAAAACTTCGATTTTTGGACATGTCAGGAACCAGCTTCAGCTAAAGGTCTCACAAGGTAGAATTACTGCATCCTGCTAGTGCCCTATAGAGCCGCTGGATATCCCTTGTCTGGGAGGACCTGGCGATCCCCCTAACTGTGAGGGCATTAGGACCTTTGTTGACTTTAATGCAGGAGGAGGTTTCATCCCTTAAGTGGTGTCATTATATGCCATAAACTGTGGGACAGGAGGGACGGATTAATTAGCACTGCATTTAAATACATTGGAGGAAGGGGTTCATGAGGTGAGAAGTTTAGTTTATTAAGGCTATACGATTCCGAGAGAGGATCCATTAGCCCGGCCCTTTGTTGGCCTCACCAGTTTCTCCCAGAAAGGTCTAGTTCTAGGGTTAGACCCCCAGGTAGCATGTCCCCGCTGAGGGCATATCCCCCTGAGGGCATGTCCCCTCTCAGGGCATGTCCCATCTCAGGACATGTCCCCTCTCAGGACATGTCCCCTCTCTGGGCATGTCCCCTCTCATGGCATGTCCCTGTCAGGGCATGTCCCCTCTCAGGGCATGTCCCCTCCAAGGGCATGTCCCCTCCAAGGGCATGTCCCCTCCCAGGGCATGTCTCTTCTCAGGGTATGTCCCCTCTCAGGACATGTCCCCTCTCAGGGCATGTCCCCTCTCAGGACATGTCCCCTCTCAGGGCATGTCCCTTCTCAGGGCATGTCCCTTCTATTAAAGGGCATGTTCCCTCTCAGGGCTGGTTGCATGACCTCCCCCTGTACACTAAAACAGGCTAACAGACATGCATACATCAGCCCTTACTGCCTGGGAAGAAGCTGGGACAGCTCGGTTCTAGACTGCATACCGTAAATTCTCGCGTATTAGCCTCACCACAAATCCTATCATCCTCAGACAGGCTCTGAAAATTGCTAATTAAGTACTGTCATGTCCTTATAAAAGGTCACGTATAAGTTGAACCTCGACTTCGGGCCAATCCTATAAGCCACATTGGCGATCCGACTCGCATACTAGCCATGGCTTCTAAACGAAAATTTCCTTAGTTATCAGCTTACAGAGTTAGATATTCTGAGGTTTCATGGTCATTTGCCGTCGTGATGCAGCAATTCAACACAAGCCAGTGCTGCATTGGTGCATCACCCTGGGTCATGATGACTCCTCTGGAGTGCATCAACTCTGTAGGACCAGCATGATGCATGAATGCAGAAACTTACTTGCCAGGGCTGCATCTATGCATCATGATGACAAAAGGCACTATACTGTCCTTAAAGGGTAATGGCCTGGATTTAAGTGTCCCTGCTTATATCATAACTCATATGCCTGAAAGTTTTAATGGCTTGCCTGCACATTTAAATCTACTCATCACTCCCATTAGAGCCATAGAAAATACCATCCAATTCTTAATCTGATTTATTCCTCTTTAATTCATACTTTAGAAGTCTGAGATTGCAGGATTTTCTTGTTCGCACTAACAGACGATATATGACTTTGTAATGGACATGGAGTGAGAGGTACTACTAGGCAGTGGGGGCCAGAGGCAGTAGTTATAGTGGCAGAGAGAGTGGAAGTAGCTCTAGGGGAGGGAGGGGCTGTCCGCTCACACTGTGTGGTTATAGCACTATACCCATGTAGTGTCTGGTACAGTGTGGACAGGGGGAGTAGAGGGGGGAGGGGCTGTCAGCTCAGACTGTGTGGTTATAGCACTATACCCATGTAGTGTCTGGTAGAGTGTGGACAGGGGGAGTAGAGGGGGAGGGGCTGTCAGCTCACACTGTGAGGTTATAGCACTATACCCATGTAGTGTCTGGTACATTGTGGACAGGGGGAGTAGAGGGGGGAGGGGCTGTCAGCTCACACTGTGTGGTTATAGCACTATACCCATGTGGTGTCTGGTACAGTGTGGACAGGGGGAGTAGAGGGGGGGGGGGCTGTCAGCTCACACTGTGCGGTTATAGTACTATACCCATGTAGTGTCTGGTACAGTGTGGACAGGGGGAGTAGAGGGGGGAGGGGCTGTCAGCGCACACTGTGTGGTTATAGCACTATACCCATGTAGTGTCTGGTACAGTGTGGACAGGGGGAGTAGAGGAGGGGGGGGCTGTCAGCTCACACTGTGTGGTTATAGCACTATACCCATTCAGTGTCTGGTACAGTGTGGACAGGGGGAGTAAAGAGGGGGGGGCTGTCAGCTCACACTGTGTGGTTATAGCACTATACCCATGTAGTGTCTGGTACAGTGTGGACAGGGGAAGTAGAGGGGGGAGGGGCTGTCAGCTCACACTGTGTGGTTATAGCACTATACCCATGTAGTGTCTGGTACAGTGTGGACAGGGGGAGTAGAGGGGGGAGGGGCTGTTAGCTCACACTGTTGATCATGTATATGCAAGAATCTTAGAAAGCACCTAGATTGCCAACAGGCGCTAAAGTGACTGACATGCACTTAAAAGTATCTGGGTTTGGCAGCACCTGAACTCAAACTTGCTCTCACCACGCCCCGAGCACTATGAGTACTGTTACCGTAAATTCTTGCGGAGAAGCCGAGGCTAGTTTGCAAGTCATTTCACCAGTGCCGCTTATAGGATCAGCCTAGATTTGGGGTGCGGTTTATATGCAAGTTTCTATATGTATACTACAGTACTAAATCTGCCATTATCAGATGCCCTGTGCGGCTTATAAGATTCTTCAAAGTAAGGGGTGTGGATTATACGTGAGTTAGGCTAATATGAGAGAATTTACGGTAGGCCTATATCTAGGAGGGAGGAGGCAGGGGTAGTGTAGATGTAGTGGTGCTCTAACTGACACTGCTGTCAGAGGTTAAGTAGGGTGGAGAGGGCCCCTGTCAGCTCATGTAGACACAGGAGAGGCTGCAGGAGGAGTCTGTGGGTGGGAGGTGTGGGTGAGGCCCCTACATTAGACACCTACAGTAAGGTGAGTCTGTAACACGCCCCGAGTACCTCTCTGCCGTAGGTTCTGTGACATGGCCCCTTAAACAAGTGTCCTGAGAATTGTCCTGGGCCAATGTTTTTGTCTATGACCGGGTGCCGTCTATGACCAGGTGCCGTCTATGACCGGGTGCCGTCTATGACCGGGTGCCGTCTATGACCGGGTGCCGTCTATGACCGGCTATCTAAAAAAGGTATTTGGAGGATTGTAATCTTTTTTTTTTCTTTAATGTTTATCCCTCCAAACAACTTTTCTAGATAGCCGGTCATAAACTGCACCCGGTCATAGACGGCACCCGGTCATAGACAAAAACATTGGCCCAAGTTCGTGAGACACAGCCTACAGTGTTAGCTATTTCACCAGGATTCTTACCTGGCTGGGACAGTAGTCCAGACGGGACCCTCACATAGGAGTCTTGGAGGGGCTAGATACCATCATGATCAGGGCCCTAGTTGTAGCAATCCGGGTGGGGCTAGGTGTCACTAGGACCCTTACCTAGTTGTGGAAGGAGTCTGGGTAGGACTATATCGTTGTGATATACCACCAGGACCCTCACCTAGTTGTGACAAGAGTCTGTAAAGGACTACCGAAAGGTAGCACCAGAACCCATACCTAGTTGTGGAAGGAGTCTAGGTAGGACTAGGTACCACCAGGACCCTAATCTAGTTGTGACAAGAGTCTGTAAAGGACTACCGATAGGTAACACCAGGACCCATACCTAGTTGCGGAAGGAGCCATCAGGACTCATCCCTGCTAAGCTGTATCCCCCGCAGGTCTTTAGTGGAGCCTCAAGTACAGAGCTCTATCAATGTCCAATCACTCAACCCTACTACCCAACCACTCCCCCCCCCCCCCGACTGCCCAGCACACTGGCCTTATAATCTACTCCCCTCATCTCCCACCTGACCCTGACCACATCTCTTTCTCCACCTGCCTGACTCTCCCTGTCCTTGTCAGGAATAGAAAATAGTAGTTGTTTAGTCTAGGCCTTGTTGATACTGTACCGTTGTGAAAAAGTGCCGGTTTCAAAAGAGCGCTGGTCTCATATAAGCGCCGGGGGTACTGGGGTCTTGAAACATTTCTACACTCGTCTAAGTGACAAGGAAGCTGGTCTTCTAGCTGGAGATAGAAGACCCCACTTGGCATGTGCCAGCCCAAAACCCGACATTTGCCAGCTCCAGATTCTATTTGTGGGATAGAAACCTGATAGATTAGACAACTTTTGACTCGTTTATTTTATGACAGTCACTTCGACGAGTCTGGAGACAAGTTTACTTTTTCAGTGTAAAGCACAAATAGGATCTGAAATGAGCGCCTGTCTTTCACACCAGTACGTACCTACATCAGAGTCAATAAATGATAATAACCCTTAAAATTGATTAACCTTGAAACAACTTCTCAACCCCAACAGCATTATTCTGGTACCTGTTGTCTTATAAGTTGCAGCCCTATGTAAGGTTACTTTGGTTGCCCACTGATCGTTAGTTTACGACCATCAATAAATTGGTTGGCTAATTAATGAACTGGGTGCGTTGATTAGCGATGATCGATCGGTCAGGGTAAATCACTGGCCGCCATAAGGGTCAGACTGCACTGGAACCCGGCATTAACCCTTTAATGATGGCATCATGCCTTAATGCATCATGCCCTTGGTCGCCAAGATGCATGAATTAAGCCCTGGCGAGTAACTCAGCCAATCACTCGCTACGGCTGCATTCATGCATCATGACGACCAAGGGCATGATGCATTAAGGCATCATGCTGCCTCGAAAGGTCAAAGGGGAGAGGACCTGTGTGCCCCCAAAGAGAGAGTGCCTGATGAGAAACTTGAGAAATCATTTCAGGGTCTTTGCTGAAATCTGAGAGATTAAAATAGACTTCCTGTTGAATAGCCTGCCTTATTTTTGTTAAAGATACATACTGATCCTCCTTAAAGACAAGCAAAACCTTTTCAGTGTTTCTAATGATAATTAATGAATTTTCTTATAATCATTAATTCATACATATACATGTACTAATGAATATGCCAAGAGAAAGCCTATTTACAATGAAGGCCAACGATTATATTATAGTATCTAATACCCATGAATAGTGCCCCATATGATACACGTATTCAGAGGTAATGATGTACACAATGAACATGCGATTTAACGAGGGACATTCTCAGATTCCAATTTTGGTGAAGCATTGTCGACAGAACAATCGTTAGCGATTGCTAGCGATGTCGGAAAAGCTGCAAAGAGGTTGGAATGAAAGAGTCCTCCTTTCGGTACAGAACGGGAAGCAGTATAAGAGTGGTCCCTTTGTGCCTGGATTCCCCCCTTTGTCTCTCTGTAATGGATTATAACAGGTCCATATGGAGAAGTGGTAATCCATTTAAGAAGACACAAATCTAAGTGGGAACTATCGATTCATTGAGTCGAAAGCAATTTAACTGTGAAAATGCCGCTATAGACAAAAGATATACTTAGCTCATGGCAGAATACCCAGTTTGTAATGCCACATTGAATGGACAGGTTATTTAGTTGTATTGGTTGCTATATATGTAGTATCCAACAGCTGGACCCTTAACTGTCATATCAAGGATGCTGGTGAGTTGTGAGGTTGAAAGTGAGTATGGTATTCAACATAGTAAGCAGTTTCCCCCTAATAAGTCTTAGACTAACTAGAATAGCACTTTAATCGTCACGACTTCGGAGACCCGTTAAACTACTAAAATGCCATAAAAATCATTTTTAAGCGTCCAGGGCGCTTATTACATTGAATACAGTATTGCTAATTAAACAGTTTTAAAAAGAAAATCTTCCCTTCAAACAAAAAATCCCCCGCTGTACCCGTGCGAGCATCAACCCCTGTGTTAATAGGACAGGAAGGAATATAAAGACAGCAGGAAGCTATAGTGGAGACTTGACAAAGAACAGAGCAGGATTTCCTGCCGTAATTAGGGTAACTAGGTCCGACAGCCCTACCTGCTATAGAATACCGTACAACCCTGGCTTTAGGGCAACCCCCATTATAAGCCGAGCCCCCAACTTGATTTAGCATTTGCAAAAGAAAGGATACCTATAAGCGGAAACCCCTAATTTAAGAGGGAAAAAAGCCTTATGTGAAAAAACAAAGCAATTCATTTGTCTTAAAGGCAGGTTTTACCATAGGCCTCTTGCATCAATGATGACACCAGAAATCAAAATCTTGTACAGACAAATATCATATGTGCAATGACGCCTGAGTAGCGCCTGTAGAAGTAGCAGCAGGTAGTGACGAGACAGCTGCCCAGGCTACCACCCAGGGGTCCAGGCTACAAGAGGCCTGACAGAATTCAGCTCCACTCTCCCTGTGTTAACCCTTTAAGGGTGGAATGATGCATCAAGCCATCATGATGCATGAATGCAGCTCTTGCAAGTAACTCCCCAGTGCTGCATTCAAGCATCATGCCGACCCTATTATGATGCATGAATGCAGCTCTGGCGAGTAACTCCCCAGTGCTGCATTCAAGCATCATGCCGACCCTATGGGGTTGAGACACTCCCACATGGTTGGCATGATGCACTGATGCAGCAACGGCGAGTTACTCGCCGGGGCTGCAGTGGTGCATCATGACGACAAATGTCATCTTTTGGTGTCATTTAAAGGGTAACCATAAAACCTCGCGTAAAAGCCTAACTCAAGTATAAGCCGCAGAAGCTGTAAGTCGCACCAGCGATCTGATTATGAGGTAATTATGCCTGACTGCATTTCCTGCTACAGTATAAAGGCCTTTTGTATCAGCAGCAGTGTCTCCAGCCATCTTTAACCCCCACCCTCTCTATATAGGGGTGGGTACCTGTCCCAGCTCCACTTTGACTGTCGCTGTAGGGGTACCAAGATTTTGGCCTTAAAGACTGGCCGAATCATATTGGTCATTATCTCCTTGTCATTAGATAATTAAGAGTTAATCATACCACAGACTTGAATAGGATATTTATGTCTGTGATCATACAATGAGAAGAGTAGTTGTTATATGGCCCACCTTAGCCATATAAAGGCTACATGGTGCTTAAATATGCTATGCTACACTGTAAAAACAGTGTTTAACTTTAAACACCAAAAAAGCTAAACATGTTTAATCTGTACACACTTAAGACATCTAAACACACTTTATGTATGTTAAACACATCATTTCTAAATGCTTAAACACCAAAGACATGCGTGTGTTTAGACATTTAGAAAGTAAACACTTATGCAGATGGGTGTTTACTATTTAAACATATGTTTTCTTTGTGTTTAGGTTTTAAACATTATGTTTACTGCCTGTTCAGCATTTAAACAGTGAGGTGTTTAGATACCAAATAGTGCATGGATCACCTTTTCTCTCGTATGCCAATCATATTGTTATCATTATTCTGATTATCTTTATAGCAGCTTTTTATAACCTATTGAAATGCAATTCTAATACTTATGATCCCCAATCATAAAGCTTAGATCCAGCCCCAATCATAAAGACTAATGCAGAGTTGAGCTTTGATATATTTTTGTGCCAAAATGCACCAGAACGCACAATTTCAAATCTAGACTTTCCAAATTTTCTTGAGGGGGAATGCCCCTAAACACGCTACTCGGACCACTACACTGTAAAAACAGTGTTTAACTTTAAACACCAAAAAAGCTAAACATGTTTAATCTGTACACACTTAAGACATCTAAACACACTTTATGTATGTTAAACACATCATTTCTAAATGCTTAAACACCAAAGACATGCGTGTGTTTAGACATTTAGAAAGTAAACACTTATGCAGATGGATGTTTACTATTTAAACATATGTTTTCTTTGTGTTTAGGTTTTAAACATTATGTTTACTGCCTGTTCAGCATTTAAACAGTGAGGTGTTTAGATACCAAATAGTGCGTGGATCACCTTTTCTCTCGTATGCCAATCATATTGTTATCATTATTCTGATTATCTTTATAGCAGCTTTTTATAACCTATTGAAATGCAATTCTAATACTTATGATCACAACATAAGCTTGGCCTTTTCCAACGTGTTTCTCTAAAGTTCAGAAAATCTGCAGAAATGATATAAGTACCCCAATTACAGGCAAAGTCAGAACCAGAAAAGTGGTAATTAATAATAATAATCTTTTATTGACAACAAAGGAGGTCATTACTGACCTATTAATGGAGTGTGATCCCCTGCCTATATTTGGGGCACAGTTTATAAACAAGGAAATATTGTATTTTGCCTAAAACTGGATCATGGCTGTGTCTGTTTGTCATAATTAGTATACTTGTTTAAACACTTAACATATACATTGTAACTATGTTAAATATTTTATCAGTTTAGACTTAAACATATTTAATCTAAACATCTAAACACTGGACCTAAACATGTTTAAGTGTTTAGATATTAAACACAATTTTATCCCACCAGGTGGCAGCTAAGTACATGGATGGACTTTCCCCACCCATCTCTAAGCTGATCCTTGAATAAACAAACAAAGAATGATATCATTTGAGTGATTCAAATATGGGAACATATGGCTTTTAATATGCAAAAAGTAGGTCTATGATTTCGGGTTTAGACTAATAGAAATAATGTGCAGAAAAGCTATAACCACTGGGGACACCTGTTCTACAGGACATAAGAAAATATATAGCAATGTTCCCTCTATCATTCTGTTGTACACATTTCCCAGTTACTTAGTATGGATGCTATGTAACATATGTGATGACACTCTATAAAAGTGTTATAAAATACTACTATTTTCAGGCTATCTGAATATATGATGATAAATTGGACCGATAACATATCCTAATATGCACATTACAATCACTGTAAACACATCAGCTTCACCTAAACACTATCTAACTAAACACCTACTATATCTAAATGCTATTCATCTAAATGCCTAATAATTCTAAACATTACACATGTAAACACTGTACAGTTCTACACACTATTTATCTAAACCCTTCCTTGGTCTAAACTCTATACATGTAAACACCTACTAGATCTAAACACTTTGCACACTAAACACGTTTTATCTAAACATGTTTAGAAATTAAACATGTTTAGATGGAAAAAAGTGTTTAAAAATGTGGGACAAGATAGTGTTTAGAAAAGTGTTTAGCCACTAAACATGCGCATTTACAGCCTAAACACTGTTTTTACAGTGTATTTGTCGGCCAAGGCAAATCTACTCACAAGAGCTGCAGTCATGTTGACCCTTCAGGGGAGTATCATCCTTGTACTCACCAGGGCTGCATTCATGCATTATGGTGATATAGGACATAATGCATTAAAACACTATGCAGCCTTTAAATGCTAATAGTTGGGCCAGAATCTATTGGCTCTAGCTGCAGTTGACCTATCACTGTCTGCATAATGCAGTTACAGGCAGAAGCAGGGTAATTGCTCTACAACCTTAGGGCAGTGAAGGAAAACCTTATTCTTATGGAGCAAATATTTAGTTTTTCGTGACACGTGTCCTGAATTGCTTGTTTATTGGTGGTTGTCCACACGACCAATTTCAACTGAACCAACAGGGGATTTTCTATTGATTGCTGCATTCTCAAAAACACTGTATTATGCTGATGGAACAACATTATGAGCTATTCCTGATTTATTGCACTAGGCCAAAACAAACAAAAATAGTTTCCAGTCACCTCACTGGGTCTATTAAAACACTTCTGGCTTACCCTGTTTTTTTTCTGTTTTTTCATTGCCACGTGCTATTTCTTTCAGTTTGTAAATTAGACAATTATATGTTCTTTTTAAAAAAAAAAGTCCGGCTGGTCAGGCCGGTCTCATTAGACCATGTTACTCTGGAAACCAAGCTTTTCTTTTATTTGGCCCTAGTTTTTTTCCTGTAGAGAACCATGCTTTGTCCCTTCTCCACCCACCCCTTACCCATCCCACACTATCACTCGGCTGACCGCACTCATCCCTATGGAGACTGAATGTGAATTGGGACAGAGGAAAATAGAACGGAATAACTTTGGCAGTATTATTTAAATGAAATATGCATGTGGCCTGGCATTAGCGGAGGCCTGCTGCTATTATTGGTGTTATTGTTGGGAACCAGGCTTCACATAAAAACCTAATTTTACGATGGTGGGTGTAATCACGCAAACTGATTTGTGCTTTCACCCAGTGAACATTGATAAGAATTGATTTAGTAATATAATTTCAAAACAATACTGGTATTTTTGGTGATGTGTGGACAATGGAGGGTGGTTTGATGAAGTGGGTGTTGCTTAATGGCCTTTTGGCAGCCAGAAATCAAGTGTAATTAGTTAACATTAGAACCAGAACCATTGGTGGCGTTCAAAAATGGCTGCTGTCTGTGGTTGGTGTGGTTTTCAATCTGTTTATAAGAGAATTACTCATGATTAGCAAATGTAATGTTTGACTAACTAAATCAGAATGATATAGATCTACATCAGTGAGCACTACTTTTTGCTTTCTTAGAATAACAAGTATTTATAAACTTTTCCTTTTGTAATTTGTGTAATGTTAGTTTACCAATTTATTAGAATAAAAATGAATTTTGATCTACTGTTTATCAAAGAGGCAAGGAGATGGTTACATTAGGAAAGTTCAGAAATGTAAGAGGCATGTAAATACTGAAAACATCTCCCTTTGAGGGTTCATATTGATTTCCTCTCTGATAACCTTAAATTTTTGAGTGGAAAGCACACAATACTACAAGAGTTGACAAGTGACTGGGTGAAATGGTCATTTTAATTTAGATAAATTTGGTTCACTGAATTGACTGCAGTGCCATGGTTTAAGTAGCAGAAGTGAGAATCAAAATTAGTTGATTTATGGTGACCACAGATTAGTATCTACTCCTACTACTCACTAAAATAGGTTAGAATTTTAGTGATGAATATGTGTACCATTTATAATTTTGGCGGGAACAAGTAAACGTCTTTTCTCCTGCAGTTGGCTTGTTCCTGGCTGGCTGGTGGTGGTTCACACTTACCCCATGGTCTCTAAGCGACTACTGACTGGAAACCAGCGCTAATTGCACCTCCTTGGTGTTTGCCTCATAAAATATTGACAATGGCCTGCACCCTATTTCTGCCTCTCAGGGGCCCTTGGGTCTGTGTCGGTCACGCCTTCCCCAGCAGTGATTTGATTGTCTGTCTAGATTTACTGTTTGCCATTCTGACGTCTCTCTGCATGTATTTGTTGACTGGATTGAGTGATGTGGATCAGTGTGAGGTGTACATTGAAGGTTTTGTAGACTTCCTCATAAAGCTCTGTTTGAACTCCTCCAGGGTGAAAACAGACCATGTAGGTCTACTTTAGGAGGGAGGGGGTCTATTATAGAAACTACCATGGGGAGGTATGGATTCATTGAATCACCAGAGGCACATGGTGGAGTGATTTGTCAAGGTCAAACTGAGGCATTTGAGCAATAAGCTATCCGAGCACTTGACTAGTACTACTTAAGTAGTAGTAGGAGTCTGGTCAGGACTAGGAACCATCAGGACCCCTACTTAGTTGTACCAGGAGTCATAGTAGGACTAGGTACCATCAGGACCCTAACCTAACTGAGGCAGGAGTCTGGGTATGACTAGGTACCATCAGGACCCTAACCTAACTGAGGCAGGAGTCTGGGTATGACTAGGTACCATCAGGACCCTAACCTAACTGTGGCAGGAGTCTGAGTAGGACCAGGTACCACCAGGACCCATACCTAGTTGTGGCAGCAGTCGGCTGAGGACTAGATACCACCAGGACCCTCACCTAGCTGTGCTAGGAGTCTGAGTAGGACCAGGTACCACCAGAAGCCTTACCTAGTTTTACCAGTAGTCTGAGTAGGACCAGGTACCACCAGAACCCTTACCTAGTTTTACCAGTAGTCTGAGTAGGACCAGGTACCACCAGAACCCTTACCTAGAGTCTGGGTAGGACCAGGTACCATCAGGACCACACCGTGCTTGCTGAGAGTGTGGACAGGATCAGTAAAGGTTAAGTAGAGAGGAGTGGAGCGTGTCGCGGCGTGTTAACACGACAGTTAGAGGACGGCTGTAGGTGTAGAGCTGACACCCCCTCATCAGGCGGCACTGTCAGCTCACCGTCAGAAGCAGGCTGCTGCTTCCGCCCAACTTATCTACTGTAAAACCCTGCCGATTTATTTTGGCTTTCTTCATTGCTTTAAGCCTTGGGGATTTCACTTATAGATGGGCTTTCAATACATTAGATTAAAAAGGAAATTATTTTAAGTTTATTGATATAGACCAAATTTTGTTAGTCAAACTGGCGTTTCGGCTTATAAGTGGGGTCGTCCTGTAACGGGTTTCATAATTCGCAGTTTGTTATTCATTTCTACACCTTGGATACTTTTTAGAAGGTAGGCTGTGCAGGTAGAAACTCATTACTACATTGATACCACCCTATCATGATTTGTCTAACTATAACTATCCCTGATTGGTTAGGGATTAGCAGCAGCAGTAGAAAACTGACATTTCTATCCGTAACTCTCAGCATGTACGGAAAATCATATTGTATTCAACCTTAGAAGCACAGTGTGCTTAACTAAATGTGTCAAGAGCACTGTGTCTCATTCATATTAAATATTGTTAACTTTATGGTATGTAAACTGCTTAAATTGCTCACCCAGAAATGTGGGAGATTTTGTGTCCTGCCCTGTACTAAAAGAAACAAATCTTTCAGTAACGACTCATTTCAGAGCTCTTCAGACACTAAATCACCATGGATACTGGCACTGCTGATGGTTGATATTGGGCACTGCATGATAACAAATGGCGTCGCATGACATGTGATTTGAACATTCAGAATCAATCAAATTATATTGAATGGTATCAAATAAGCTTCCTGACATTGGTTTACTTATTTTTTCACCTTCACCAGAGAAAGTTGAGAAAGTTGACGCCACAGGATTGAATTATATTAGTGGACTGGGTTAGTATTTTCACAATGATTGATTGAAACGCCTTTGTTCATTGGGTGATAAAAGGCCCGATTGGATGGTATCTGACAGCGTTTAATTGGCTTTCCTGGACTCTTCGCTCTAGGAACCTGAAGCTGTCTCCCGCTAACTGGCCTGTCACCCATAGTTAGGCTGCACTGAGGATGCATTGATCTAGCCCCTGTGGAACTTTCTATTCTCTCTAACTTCCTATGTCTCTGCTTTAAGTGAGGGGAGGTAAGAAAAGCAGAATCCTTACCAGGTTAAATAAGATGTGCAACAGATTAGCTTCTGGTGTGAATCGGTAGGTTGTTACAGAGGTACAAATACTGATATGAACAGATAAGTTGGGGCAGAGGTTCAAGTAGTGATGTGAACAGGTAGGTTGGGACAGAGGTACAAATACTGATGTAAACAAGTAGGTTGGGGCAGCTCTAGGTACAAATACTGATATGAACAGGTAGGTTAGGGCAGAGGTATGAATACTGATATGAACAGGTAGGTTGGGGCAGAGATACAAATACTAATATGAATAGGTAGGTATGGGCAGAATCACAATAAAATACTGATATGAACAGGTAGGTTGGGGTAGAGATACAAATACTGATGTGAACAGGTAGGTTGGGGCAGAGATACAAATACTGATATGAACAGGTAGATTGGGGCAGAGATACCAGACCCCAACTAAAACAAACAGGATCTCTGTAAGAGGAGTGGTTATTGCTGCTGGTGTGCAGCATTGACCCTCTACCCGTGCGCTGCAGCAGATAAGAGAGTCACAGACTCAGTCTGTAGTAGACAACATGACTGTCTGTGAGGACACTTAGCCTACTGTAGAGAGGACCAGTGCTAAAGTCACACATCTTGCTGACACAAAGGTATATACCTTGATGGTTTGACAGTCACAGAAAAGTCATCTGAAGAAAGCAGGACTTGAACCCACGACCTTCAGACCCATGGACCTGCTGCTCTACCAACTGAGCTATTTCCCCGTCTGACAACTTGACCTCGCCATACATTAATGGAGGGGAGCAGTGAGTACCTGAGCGGGCCACCCCGACAGGACTACCTCTCAGGCACGGAGATATCACTGGTCCCCTGCAATAGTGTATTAAAGCAGGGTGCTGCCGTTAAAGAGCTAAGGCCATGCTGGTGTGTGTAGCATTGATCCCCTCCCAGTATGCTGCCGGAGATAAGGAAGTCCAGACAGACCAGACAGACCAGACTTAGCACATTAAGGCACGCATAGCACCTTACACGGCAACAGGGCCAGCCACAAGGAGAAGCCCTGCACTTTCATCTTACTAAATCTGAATTAACTTAAAGCAACATTTGACACTATGAAGCAGCTAAAGAGCGTTTGCGGGTAACTCGCCTTAGTGAATCATGCCGACCCTTTCGGGATAGTGCTTGAAAGCTTGCTCAACAGGGCTGCATTCATGCATCATGACGACAAATGGCATGACATTTAAGCAATATGCCGTCCTAAAAGGGTTCAAGACCTGACAGTGTCTGGGTATTTGACCAGGCCTCAATAAGGAGACTACCACTGGGGAATGGGTTTGTCTGCAGCGGGGCTAAAATACAGAGTCTGTGTATGAAATGTACTGTTAACAATGGGACTGTCTGCAGCCAAACTAAATATAGAATATCTGTAACATAAAGGCCATTGTTAACAATCATTCAAGGATGGCATGTTGCCTTAAGGCTTTGTGTCAATATGTCCTCATGATGCATCAATGCAGCACTTGCAGCTGCTGCATCGGTGCATTATACTGGCCCTAGGGAGTTTTGTCAACCCCGTCGGGATGGGATGATGCATTCATGAATGTAGCACTAGTGAACTGCATTTATGCATCAAACTGACAAAAGGGCCTAGTGCATTCAACCAGTCAGTTTCCCTTAAAGGTTTAAAAGATTCCATCCAATTATCTTAACAAAGGTCAATTTAGCATTAGGTCCATAGCCACAGGGTTTATTTGACATTAAACACCAATGCACCAACACATCTAAGTGAAATAAACATTTTATGAAATTCAAAGACTTAAAATACTTGCATATTATCCGTAAGTCTGTTCAATCAGTGTGATTGACTGCGTCAATGCTCTAAACCAGATTATACTTTTGAAGCTTTCAGACAATTGAGCGAATACTTTGTTACATACATATAGCTTTTTGCAAAAGTATGATGAATTCTAAGCACATAGCTTCAGCAGAATAGCTTCATGAGATGAGTATAGAATGGGAAAATATATTATGAGTTACACAACACTATGGCCACAGTGGGAGTACAGCACATGTTAATGCACCTGTCTGTGAACATATCACAATTTAACCATTTAAGGGCCAAATGGTGCTTTAATGAATGCCCTTTGTCATCATGCAGTCCAAATGCTCTTTATTGAATGCCCGTTATCCAATGCAGCTCAGGCAAGTCTACTCGACAGACCTACGTTCATGCATCATGCCGACCCTACAGGCGTGTATCTACCCTGGAGGGTCGGCATGAAGCTTGAATGTAGCCCTGGGAAGTCACTCACCAAGGCTGCATTTGACCGTTATGCAAACAAAGGGCACAATGCAATGAAGCACTATGAAGCCCTTAAAGCTGTATTCTGACCAAGACATGACAGGTCATTTTTCTAGTAGTGCTGTATGTAGCCTGCATCCATGCATCATGCAGTGGTCGCCATAATGCATCAATGCATCATGCAGTGGTCATCATGATGCATCAATGCAGCCCTGGCGAGTAACTTGCCAGTGCTACATTCAAGCATCACGCCGACCCTATGGGATTGAGAGACTCCAGAAGGGTCATCATGATGCACCAATGCAGCCACGGCAAGTAACTCCCTAGGGCTGCATCGGTGCATCATGATGACAAATGTCACCTTTTAGGGACATGCCGTCCTTAAAGGGCTAAATGCTTAATGATAATGCCCTGTGAATCATTTGAAAGCTAGGGACATGCCGTCCTCAAAGGTTTAAATAGTTAATGCCCTATGAACCATGCACTATGAATCTATTAACACATGGTGGGTCTGTGGGGACCCCTCACATTGTACATGTATGCATGGTGCTGCTGTATGATGGAGGCTGACTATGTATCCACACAGCCGGTTAGGCGGCACTCTACCCCGGGGGGGGGGCACTCAGATCTGAAATGACTACCCACCTCCAAATGCCTCACGGAAGCGGTAGCGGTGAATGTAGAAATTAGGGGGCGGTGACTCTTTGTACCCTCAAAAATAGGGGGCGGTAACTTTAGATGAGGGACCAGTCATTGGGTCTCAGTAACATATAAATGATAAAATGTAAAGAAAACACCTTTTATCCATGTCTACTGCACTGTTTGCATCAGGAAATACAGGTAGTGTTACAGGGGTACCTAAAAAAATAGGGGCGGTGACTTATATGTGAGGAATCAGGGGGCGGTCCTTTGTATTTATGATGGGCGGTGGATTGGCGGCCCCAGTTTTTAGGCAGGCGGTAGTTTGGCAGTCGGCGGGTACTGTCATAGAGTGAGTGCCCCCCCCCCCGGGCACTCTACCCTGGTCTACTCCTGTATATAGACATACACAGGAGGATGGGGCACAGTGGGGGTATAGGACACTGCCCACATTAATAGTGCATAGCAGTGAAACACTATAACCCTTTAAGGAGGGATGTCACTAAAAGTTGACATTTGTCATCATGATGCACCAATGCAGCCCTGGCAAGTAACTCACGGGTGCTGCATTGGTGCATCCAGCCAACCCTATGGGAGTATCTCAACCCCGTAGGATCGGCATGATGCTTGAATGCAGCACTGGTGAGTTACTCGCTAGGGTTGCATTCATGCATCATGACGACAAAGGACATGATGCATTAATGCATTACGCCGTCCTCAAAGGGTTAAGGATAATCAGGAGGTACTGGTGGCAGTACACTGTGGACATTTTCAATACTTTTAAGTTCATCAACTCCCCCTGGTGTGTCTTAGTTCAGGGTCTATTTTAGAAAATGTTTCAGTAAGTTTTTCCAAGACAGCCTTGAACCCACAACCCTTAGATTTAGAGACAGGTTTGCAGCCATTTGAGCTAACCCAGCAAGTGTTTGCAAGGCCTATGTATCAGATAGTCAATGGTCCGTAAATATAGTCTACACTGTTTCATATGGATGATAGTTTAGATATTCATTTCCAAATTCATCATGGAAATACTGTGGCAAACCACCTGCTGTTTTGCTATATATCACAGGAGAGATATACCCGCAACTTATTACTCTAGTGCTGTAGTATATACAATTCAAATACCTTGCATATATCCTGCACGCTGAGTTGGGGCAAATCATATAACTCGCACTGCGGTTCTGATTCATGTATAACCAGCGGGTTATACATGATTTTTTATGGTAACAGTGCTATCCTTGCACCAATGGAAAGTACAGTGCATATTGCAGAATTTCACATCATCTACTCAATACGGCTGCCGGTTGGTGAGATAACCCGGTGGTGTACCGACTCATCAGTGTAATCCCACAAGGGGATTAATCCATGAGGATGAGTATCTATGGAGTCTGGACATATTACTCTCAGAATGGATCGCTCCATCACCCAAATTACTCATTTATAATCACTCCCTGAGGATTATCTCCATTACACATATCTATATGTATACACAATAAAGCTATCGACACATTAGGACTAAATAATGGCTACATGTCCCAATTCACATACACCATCGAGTACTTCACACAGCCAAAAATCGTTACCTAATTTCAAGAAAATAAGATTATTAAACTCGACTGGCGGACAAACCACTTGTTTTAAGAAAATGTTTTTCTTTTGAAAACAAGTTGTTTGTCCGCCAGTCGAGTTTCTTGAAATGAGTTACCTTTTTCGGCTGTACAGGAAATGTGAGCGTCAGCCTGACTCTGGCTATGTCGCCAAAAGCACTCACTTACAAGGGTCAAGCACTTTGATGAGAGTCAGGCAATGCTGGATGCTCACTTAAAGGCTGGACTCACCCAACATGGCTCGAGAGTCTGGAAATGCTGGACCCTCTTCCCTGCTGAACTTTTGCTGCCTCTATTTCAACCTCCAAGAGTGCAGCATTGTCAGACTCTGGGATGAGGGTCCAGCTTTACCAGACTCTACAGCCTACAGCCTTCCTAAAGTGCTTGACCCCTTGGAAGTGCGTGGTTTTGGTGACATGGCCAGAATTACGCTAGTAGTATAGTATGTATCGGAACGGGACTATAGTTAACTACTGTTTATTACTCAATCGACATGCAGCCAATCAGAGGCCTCCATTTGGTCACGTGACCCCCTCATTTGCATAATTACGTAATAGGCCACGCCCCCTCATTTGCATAATTACGTAATAGGCCACGCCCCCTTGATCACCAGCCAATCAGAGGCTTCCATTTGGTCACGTGACCCCCTCATTTGCATAATAGGCCACGCCCCCTTGATCACGTGACCCTTTCATTTGCATAATAAGCCACGCCCTCTTGATCACCAGCCAATCAGAGGTCGCCATTTGGTCACGCGACCCCCTCATTTGCATAATAGACCGCGCCCCCTTGATCACGTGACCCCTTCATTGACATGATAGACCACAACAACATCACGTGACTATCTTTGTTTGTAAACAACACCACGTGGCTCTCTTTGTTTGTAAACAACACCACGTGGCTCTCTTGTTTGTAAATAAGACCTACTAAGTTTAGGCATAGGTAACAGCAGTGTTCGTAAATAACGCCTACTATGTTTTCAGTCATAGGTGTCTAGAGCAGCAGCAGCAGCAGCATCTTCAGCAGCAGCAGCAGCAGCAGCCGCGTCATAAGTGTCTAGAGCAGTAGCCACGTCATAGATGACTAGTGCAGCAGCAGCAGCAGCATCTTCAGCAGCAGCAGCAGCAGCAGCAGCATCATAGGTGTCTAGAGCAGGAGTAGCAGGAGTGTCATAGGTGTCTAGAGCAGTGGCAGCAGCAGCAGCAGCAGCATCATAGGTGTCTAGAGCAGGAGTAGCAGGAGCGTCATAGGTGTCTAGAGCAGTGGCAGCAGCAGCAGCAGCAGCATCATAGGTGTCTAGAGCAGGAGTAGCAGGAGCGTCATAGGTGTCTAGAGCAGTGGCAGCAGCAGTAGCAGCAGCGGCAGCAGCAGTAGCAGCAGCAGCATCAACAGTATCTTCAGCAAAAGCAGCAGCAGCCGCGTCATAGGTGTCTAGAGCAGCGGCAGCAGCATCTTCAGCAGCAGCAGTAGCAGCAGCGGCAGCAGTATCTTCAGCAGCAGCAGCGTCATAGGTGTCTAGAGCATCAGCCGCAGCAGCAGCAGCATCTTCAGCAGCAGCAGCAGCGGCAGCAGCAGCCTCATCAGCAGCAGTAGCAGCAGCAGCAGCAACATCTTGAGCATCAACAGCATCTTCAGCAAAAGCAAAAGCCCGTAACTTAGCATCATGGGCATCAGTCATAGCCGTAACAGCGACACTGCGACTAGCATAAGCAAAACAGGCTATTTTTTTAGCAGCTGTACAAGCATTAATAGCATTAGCCCTAGCAGCAGCCGCAACAGCGACACTTTTAGCAGATGTTGCAGCATCAGTAGCAGCAACATCGGTAGCAAGAGCGGAAACAGTAGCAAAAAGATTAGCAGCACGAGCAGCAGCGGCGAGAGTAACAGCAACGTTGTTAGCAGCATTGGCAACTTCGTATGCTGCATGTGTAGCACGAACAGCGATACGAGCTTCACGTTTTGCACGAGCAGCAGCATTAGCTGCAGAAGTAGCCCTCACACTTTCCAGCCACCCGTACGAATCTTGATAAAAACCAACTTCCACCTTAAGAGCTTCACGTTTTGCACGAGCAGCAGCATTAGCTGCAGAAGTAGCCCTCACACTTTCCAGCCACCCGTACGAATCTTGATGAAAACCAACCTCCACCTTGCTACTTGTTGACTCATCAGTAAACATGGACGTCTCCTCATGTGGTGTTGTCGCGGCTCTGTAGTAGTGTTGGGATTGCTCACATTCGGTAGAACGTAGAGTGATTCCTGATGACGCCATGCTGAAGGTGGTTGAAGAAGTGTGTGGGACTCATGTTTCACTCTCGCTTATGTACTAGGCTCCGAGATAAGCTTCTTAACTCAGGAGGAAAACTCTCACTAGGAAGGCGACCGGCTGTCTACCTGTGTAGGCGCGGGTTCGTTACATCTTTAATCCTGTTCGACCCTCCGAGGAAATACATGAAAAAAACAAAAGACTCGAATCCGCAGACAGTAGGAAGCTATAAGGAGCTTAACTCGTGTTTGATTTAAGCTGTCTACCACACACGCACGCGCTTGTAGTCACAACTAGAGTGGCAGACTTCTGTCCGCCCGCTGGCGCATGACAATCGACTTTAGACACCCCCTGTAGTTTGTTTTTTTGCATACACAGTTGACTAGCATCTTAAGCTCTTACTCAGCTATAAGCCCATATACATGTAACGCGCATTACTCTTCTTTATGGTAATTATCAGATCGATTTAAGGGTGGAAAGGGCTTAGGTGATGTAGATCCCTCTCTAGCTGAAAACAGGCTTAGACTATAGCATGTAGGCAGCTGGCCGCGTTAAACATCCCTGTAGTTTTTTGTATACACTCTCGATCCCCTCTCTAGGTGAAAACAAAAGCTTAGAAGATGAGGTGATCCGGCCACTGGCTGGCGCGTCACACCTGGCGTTAATCACCCCCTGTAGGCTTTGTATACGCTCTCTAGGTGAAAAACAAAAAAGCTCCCTCCACGGGCTGGCGCGTCACACCTGTCGTTAAAACGCCCCCTGGAGTCTTAGTATACACAGGTGCCCCGCCTTATCTATTCACCAGCTATAAGCCCATATACGTGTACATGCGATTTTTGATACCCTCTCTGGAATAGGGTGGGGCTCAAGGTGAAAACAAGATTAGTCCATTCGCTCTCTCAGCTATATAAAGAGCCTCAATTGTTCTTGCAACAGCACTTCACCACCGGTACACTATCAGTCACGAGGCAGATGTTTGCGGCATGGGTCATACAGGTTACCTACTAATAGCGGTTTGGGTGAGTAGATCACTTTTTTTCCCCTAAAAAACAACAAAAAAAAACCCACTTATGACTCAGGTATGTATATGTAGCACTGTTAGTGTAAGTACACAGTAGAATCTACTGTACTATAGACTCGGCCCTCTGAAGACGGCGGAGCGCGTTAATGCGCGGGTCTGTGGCGGCGTCACTTGTTTTTTATTCTAACTAAAAAGTCAGAAGTCGATCTACGACCTATCAAAGACAAATTTGTGATAAGTTCAAACTAAATAAGAGACAGTTTGAGCGTCTCTTAGTCGCTGTCAAAGATGCGAATAACGAACGCGCTGAGGGCGGGGTTCAGGTCACGTATAGTTCCTTGCTCTTTCGTCAGATGGCGCCACAATAGGGGATTTGTACATTCCTACGATGCTCGCGAACATTTCAACGCATAATGAGCTATATAGGCAACAAAGTGTGCTTCTGAATATATTAAAATATAAAAACAATTCAATATTGTGTATTTCTGATAGAAATGAGGCAGTTTCTTTGAATACCAACTAAACTATAGCGAGATGAAAAATACCACACCATATCTAAGGCTTTATAAAAGATACATAGGCAGAAACTCTCGCCGAGTCGGTAATCTGAAAAACGAACCAACTCGTTGTGCCACAAGGGCCCCCACCCAACGGGGGCCTTTTGAGCTCAGTCATGTTGTTTCTCAACACTAGGTGTAATTAATTACGCCCATGTTGAGTAGCATCTACTAACCAACTGACAGTGTCAGTTGGTTGGCCCCTCTTTAGGGGCCACACAATAAATAAAGAATAGAGACCTAAGGGAACGTTCACAAACGTCCACCCTTCCTACGGGGTGGGTGGGTCTTTGGGTTTAGTGACAAAACAGCGACATGTCAGCTCTCTTTTTTTTTTTCCAAGTCTACATATTATTTATGATTAAAAAATTTTAAAAAAAACCCACGATAATAAAGTGCGCTGATCAAAAACTGAATAGAAAAATAACCAAAAATAGGTTGGTAGCTGATCGGTCGTTGTCACACGGTGCAGAAAATTTACTGCATATCGGACCAGGGGATAGTCTGGCAGCGACCCGCCACCCCGTTCACAAGCTGTGTACAGCACCCCGTTTCTCTTTGTCCATATTGGCTAAAAAAAACAGGACATTGTTGACTTGGCTATTTTACCCGTCTGGGTCTTATTATTTAAACACCTCGTGTTGACCCTGTGGGGCAGCGGGTACATGGAATAAACGTGTCCAAGTGCACGCTATCTAACACATAACCGAAGGTTACTGAGTTATGTAATAATAGTTATGTAATAATAACTGACCTATGAGGTCGCCAGTCAGTTTGCCGTGATTATTTTGACACACTCTCAGTTACTCGTAGCACATCTAATACATAATTAGACTCAGCCTCATATAAGACAGTCTCGGCCACGCAGGCTGCATATCGGACCAGGGAGATAGTCTGGCAGTGACCCACCAGCCCGTCCACAACCTGTGTACAGCACCCCGTGTCTCTTTGTCCATATTGGCTAAAAAAAAACAAAAAAAAACAGGTCATTGTTGACTTTGGCTATTTTACCCGTCTGGGTCTTATTATTTAAATCACCTCGTCTTGACCCTGTGGGGCAGTGGGTATATGGAATAACCGTGTCCAAGTGTACTCTATCTAACACATAACCAAAGGTTACTGAGTTATGTAATAATAACCACCCTATGATCCTATGAAGGCGCCAGTCAGTTTGCCGTGATTATTTTGACATACTCTCAGTTACTCGTAGGGTATCTAATACATAGTTAGACTCAGCATCATATAAGACAGGCTCGGCCACGCCGGCTGCATATCGGACCAGGGAGATAGTCTGGCAGTGACCCACCAGCCCGTCCACAACCTGTGTACAGCACCCCGTGTCTCTTTGTCCATATTGGCTAAAAAAAAAAACCAAAAAAAACAAAAAAACAGGTCATTGTTGACTTTGGCTATTTTACCCGTCTGGGTCTTATTATTTAAATCACCTCGTCTTGACCCTGTGGGGCAGTGGGTATATGGAATAACCGTGTCCAAGTGTACTCTATCTAACACATAACCAAAGGTTACTGAGTTATGTAATAATAACCACCCTATGATCCTATGAAGACGCCAGTCAGTTTGCCGTGATTATTTTGACATACTCTCAGTTACTCGTAGGGTATCTAATACATAGTTAGACTCAGCATCATATAAGACAGGCTCGGCCGCGCCAGCCGCATATCGTACCAGAGGGATAGTCTGGCAGCAACTCGCCATCCCGTCTACAATCTGTGTACAGCAGTCTGGACCAGACCACCAACTCTGGGTATAGCATTCTGGATGCCTGTAGCAAGACTGGATCTAACCCTTTAATAGTCGCATAGCGCTTTAATGTGCAGTGCCCGTTGTCGTCATAAGTCATGAATGCGGCACTCAGAGTTCCTCACCAGGGCTGCATGCATGCATACACTGGCATATCGACAAAGGGCGTAGCGCATTAAAGCACTATTGCCACCTTTAGCATTAAAGCGCTGAGGGTTTTATTTTTTTGATAGTGTAGAAACCAATATCTGTCTAATTAAACCCCTTATCAGTGCTGTTTTTTTTTTGTTTTTTTTCACATACAAAAAGAATTAGGTAATGGCGCTGCAGTACTCTGAAAAGCGGTGGCGGTGAATTTCCATTTAGATCTTGAAAAGGGGGGCGGTCAGATGTCGTCAAGGCTCTGATAAGTAGGGCAGTTAAAATCATATGATTACATTGAGCTAATTTTCTTGCTGAAAGGAATGAATAATTGTATTTGTATAAAATTCACACACACACACACACACACACACACACACACACACACACACACACACACACACACACACACACACACAGGACACCTGATGATCTCCACACGATGACCTGATTGCTCTTCCTAAAAAAAAATGCCCAACTCGATCTACCTACTCAACAGGGTTTCAGTGTATAGCGTATTAGGGTTTTTCTGATGCGTATATTATATTGAGATTGATTTTCAACTTTTGTGATCAGTGGTTGGTCCTTAAAAGGACCGTTTGGTAGAGAGAGGGTCGCAGGGACCTTGCTGCTGAAGCGGAGGGCGTGGTCATAACGCGTGGCAGTCCTTCAGCAGCTCCTCCAGCACGGCGGGCGGTAAGCCTTCCTCCATGCAGACTTGCTGCTTGACCTGCTCCACGCACCGGCGGATGAGTTGATCAGCGACGTTCTCGATCAGCTCATCCACCACACCCTCTGCTTCAGCAGCAGTCCGCTGTCTCTCCTCTCTCTGTAGCGAGGCTACGAACTGCTTCTCCACGGCCGCATCGATCATAGATCGAGAAACGGCCACGAAGTTCTGTCTCTCCGCCTCCTCTCTCTGTTGCACGGCTACGAATTCCTTCTCCACGGCCGCATCGATCATAGATCGAGAAACGGCCACGAAGTTCACTCCGTGAGCCATTTTGTCGAACTGACTTCCTAGCCGCCTGAGAGATGCTGACGTCACACTATTTTCGACGACGCTATGACGCGCACGAGGTAGACAGACGACGTCGTTTCACTTCCTTATTTGGAGTTTGGGATCTTTTGACACCGAAGTCATACCGTACGGTCGCGATAAAGCAACTAGTGTTGAAAAGCGTGCCGGTCTTTTATAAGCGCCGGAGTATAAGAGCCTCCAAATGTTTTTTCTCAAGCACTAAAATCGCGACTTTGAATAAGCGCCAGCGCCTGGCTTGTATATAGCTCCTGAGTAAGAACTTCACCGAATTGAAAAGCCCTCCCTCAGAGCTCTTAATCGCGACAGTACGGTACAAATCTGATGTCAACCCGCGCCAAAAACAAAAAGGGTGTTCCGGTCACACGTACCTACGACGAGCGACCTTCAGCTATCACCACGTGAAGAGTGGGAAATAAATTTTGTACGGCAAGAAAACTGAAAACTGATAACGATTCCATTAGATAAGTATTTGGTTCCAATCTATGGCGAGATATTTCCACCAAAGCGATTGATTTATATGTCTGTAAGGTTCAGCTCTCCAACACTCTCCAATGTCCGCCGGTGCACGACGGTCGCCGCCCATCATTAGTCACAACTAAACTTCTGCTGGAGAGTGAAAGTTACGTTGAGTCTTGAGGTGCGCAGAGATACTATCTGCCGCAGCCTGATTTTAGTTCCACGCTATTTAGATAAACGCCCCATTTAAAATCTCTCTCTCGATCCTAGTAAAGGAAAAAAAAGGCTAGAGTTTATCATGGACGCGTCTCAGTTTTAGTCAAGCCGTAAAGTGAAGAACCAGAGCTTGTACATATTCCCACGTGAGGGGTGACCCCGCGGGGCGTTCAGTTAGTACTGAGTCTATACTCAAGGTCAAGTTCCACTCTCTAAACAGAGCTTTAGCGACTCCGTCATATAGACTAGACCGCGCGCGCGATTTTTTTTATTTTTTTTTTGCTGAAGCAGCTAATCGATGGAAGAGTAGAGAACAGGTGCTCGACCAAAAATCTGCTTCAGAGGCTTGTTATCAGGTATTAACAGTTAAATCAAAATATTTCAAAACATCCAGAAAAGCAGAATAACATGTCCTATGGGCTACAGCCGGGCACTGACGAGCAGATGGCGCTGACGTCATTTCAATCAGGTCACAGGGCTCTTTAGACACCTTTTCTGTAACACCCGTCTCATACCTTAGTATATAATACCGTAAACACCGGTGATTAGTATATGATCACATTGGCAGTCGCGGATCCACGAAGAGGCTGAATAAGCCTCGAGCGGACCCGCCACTTGCAATGTGACATAATCTTACCATGCGCTTTGTTTTGTTTTTGTTTCTATTTACAACAGCAAACATTTCAAACAACCTATTGTTTTTTTTTAAAATGATGAAAAATCAGCCCAAAAAAAAAAAGTAAACATTTTAGAGCTAAATTTGTGGAGGATAGCCGGACATGCTGATGTCACTAGACCCCTAAATTCGATATGGTGACATGGGCATTTTCTTAAAATTCGATACGACACGGGCACGGACATCTAAGTGACATGGGACATGTGGCATTTCTTGAGTCCCACATGTGCCATGGACCATAGTGACATGAGGAAAAAAAAAATGTTCAAAGAGTGCATCAGAAAAGTGCCATTTCAAGCCTAAACATTTCGCCAAATTTTTTTTTCTCTTGGATGGTACTCGGCTTTGCAGTGTCTGGGTCCTTAAAAATGTACCAGAATGCTCAAATTCGGGTTCTAAATATTTTCAAAAAACGTTTTCTCCCTTAGTGACGTGTGACATGGGCATTTCTTAAATTCGACATACGGCTGCATGGGGAGGACCCACCCGTCAAGGGCCCCATGATGACTCATACCCGCCGCGTTCAAACTAGCGTGGTGGTTATAGGTAGACCTTCTTTCAGTATCCACGTGACCAGATCCATCGCCGTCTCTTGAGCAACAGTAACCGAGGTAACTAGGGTTATTGTTATCCGGGCCGTAAGACGACAGTCTAAGACGGTGTGTAGTCGCGTTTTGCTCTCCCTAATACTCTAATTCAAGTCGAGTTACCGCTAACCCCTACAAAAAGAGGGTCATTTGTGTAATTCAAAAGTCCTTCCTTTGTTAGCAATGAGGGGGTCGTTCTATTCATTGATTTTTTTTTTTTTTTTTTTTTTTATTTTTTTTTTTTGTTTACAACAACAAGTCAAAGTACAGTCAATCAACCGAGATCCTTTCTACTCCGTGGGGGTGTAGAAGGATCTCCCCCCTGAGGTTACAAAGTCACCTCTTTATTTAAAGAGTTACGGGCCGCAAAGTCGCTTTCGCTTTCGCTTACAAGTCACAAAGTCGCATGAAATATTCAAGTCAAAAAGTCAAATTCATCAACTATCAGCACAGTCGTTTGAAAGGCATCAAGTCACCGAAAAACTCCTCTACAGTCACCTCCGACTCGCCTCCTCCCTACCCCCCTAAAGGGGGGTAGAGAGGAAGCGATTCCCTAGAGATCAGATAATTTTTTTTTTTTTCTCCCGAGCAGACCCCAAAAGCCCCCCCTCCCCCCCAAGTGCCCGCCCACCCCATAAATAGTGCCCCCCTCCCCCCTCCCCTCCCCATGCATCTTAAAGTGCCCCCCTCCCCCCCCTCCCCTCCCCTCGCCCCTTATAGAAGCCTCCCATTAGCTAGTCCAAGTCATGTGACCAAAAGGGAAGCGTAGTCTGTCTATTGTCTATATTATGCAAATGAGGGAGGGGGTCAGGTCACGTGACCAAGGGGGTGTGGCCTATTTTCTAAATAAAGAGCGCTTCCGGTCACGTGACCAAGAGGGTGTGGTCCTATTATGCAAATGAGGGGGTCACGTGATCCATGATTATGCAAATGAGGGAGTCACCTGACCAAATGGAAGCCACTGATTGGCTGGTGATCAAAGGGGCGTAGTCTACTATGCAAATGAGGGGGTCACGTGATCAAGGGGGCGTGGTCTATTATGCAAATGAGGGGGTCACGTGGGGGTCACGTGACCAAATGGCGGCCCTGATTGGCTGGTGATCAAGGGGGCGTGGCCTATTACGTAATTATGCAAATGAGGGGGCGTGGCCTATTACGTAATTATGCAAATGAGGGGGTCACGTGACCAAATGGAGGCCTCTGATTGGCTGCATGTCGATTGAGTAATAAACAGTACTTAACTATAGTCCCATTCCGATACATACTATACTACTTACGCTGGCGCTCACATTTTTCTCAGTGTAGAGGGTATTTGTTCGAGCACCACCCTTGAATAGTTGCAATGCAAGTGAATTCAACCCCAAGCTGGCAGCAACTTAAAGTTCAGGGGCATGGCAAGCAGTTTGAAAGTAGGGGAGACTGAGGGGTATTTTGACCCTTTTTGAACCCTTTTTACTTGACCTTTTTGATTTGATCTTTTTTGGAGTTGGTCAGAAGTGACATGTCCCCCCCCCCCCCGTCCCCCTGGTTACCACGCCCCTGGGCAACTCTAGCTATAATAAGGCCTGAAGTGGCAGACCGTAATGTTCAGGCTGTAGGCAGCGAGGTGGTCCGGCTGTTACGACAGGACTACCAGTCTCCTTGAGTCTGCCTGCCCATCCTCCTGCCAACAGGCAACAAGGGGTGGGGGATTAGTGCGCGGTGGATTAACACCACGGGGGTTACCGCGGGATTAAGGTGTGGATTAACCAGAGACTGTCGGGAATGCAGAGGGAGGATTAACAACTGAATAGTGATGTGGTCATACCGCAACAGTTTCTATGCCTTCCTGCCTGATGTAATACCCATAGGCTGGTATTGAACAGTTCTGTCTGCCTTTGGCTGCTATGCCTTGGCCTTTCACCTGTTTGGACCACACTGCAATACATTGTCTGGCTTTTTCCACTATAGGTCTCTGAGTTTTGCTCATCGAATTATAAATACAAAAACGTCCCGTCTGATTTTTGCTTATTATATAATACAACGATTCATCGGCAAAATGTCCTTTTTGGTACCATTTAATAGATTGTGTTTTGCACTTTTACCATCTACTTTTTTGTTTTAAAATCATCTTTTTTCTGTGCCATATTTACCCCAGTAATTGAGGACAAACTCACACTAGGATGACAGAACTAAAACTGATACATTAAACTCCAAGGTCAAAGTAATATTTCACAAAGTGCAGAGAGAAGGATGCTTGGGAGGAAAGCCGCTTCCTATTTCAGATGTAAACCGAGCCGACTTTCCTGCCGCACTGTTAAAATCTTAGTTCTTGTGTCACAGGCATAGCACTTTAATAGTGCACCTTTTAAAGTCTCGCGATAACACTTTGCTGTAAATATATTCTTCCATTTGTAACTAAAACACACATATGTAGAGTAGCCTAGCTAGGTCCCAGATATGAAACACTTAAGGCTCAACCCCCCATATTTCTGGAGATATATGGCGATATATGATGATCCAAATTTCCGGCTATCCTTCAAACCTGCGGGCGAAAATACTGAGCGCCCGAAGACGCAATTGCATAATGAGACTATAGTTACAGCTACCGGTAGTTACAGTATAACCCAGTTGATGTCATTGCAACCCATAGTAACATAGTGCTTAATACCGTGAGTAACTTGCCTATACAGCATTTACCAACTCTACAGTGGCGATACTCAAAAAAGTTGCTGTGATGCACTGACGGAGTGCCAGATAACAATGCCGCCGAGTTACTCGCTAGTTACGAGCCCGGTACACCATAACAGACTCAATTCGGGTCCTCACGCCCTCTGGTTTCGGTTAGAACAGAACTATTAGAGTTCCCACTAAGGGAAGAGGAAGATGATTGCAGTCAAAGCAAATCATGGCGGATTTCCTCCTTCCGTGCTGGGTGTGGATTTCATAGGAATGTTGGGAATGGATTTACGTTTTTCTTGTGAAGGAGAGGAATCTATGTGAGGCATCCAGAAAGGCTCTGGTTACTACCAATGTGGAAACCCAACGCCGGATGTATAAAACAGCCTTAAGGTCGGTCGATCCCTTTGTAGTTCAGCAACAAACCACCAGAGGGCACCTGTCTTAGACTGTCACATAGTAGTGGGCAAGTTGGTAAAATTTCAAGGGGTGGTCTGACCAGGACCAGAACCCTGGATCTTAGCGTTGCAACAAACCACTGCCCCAATCTCTCTGTGGAGGTAGTTGCACTTGAAACTTAGACATGTTGGTGCCTAAGTGTGTATTTTTTTCCAATAACTCAAAACCTTTGAAATATTCGTGGAACCATATGTTTAAAATACATTTTCTAGATAGAGAACATTAAGGCCTCTGAGAGAAGTATATAGAAAACTAGCTGGACCTTCATTCAGAGCCTGGACTCACACAAAATGGCAATGCTTGACCCTCACCCCAGACTTTGACAAAGCTGGACTCTTGGAGGGTAAAAGAGACGGTCCTTAAAGTCCAACATTGGGCCCCTTACATTCGGCGCCGGGTATTGAATAAGCGCCGGTCTTGTATAAGTGCCGGGGGTATGAGGGTCTTGAAATTAATCTTAAGCACTAAAACTGGATCTTGAATAAGCGCCTGTCTTGGATAAGCGCCGGGGGTAGACACCCCTCTAAAGTTATAAGCGCCGGGGCGCTTAAACACGACGGTACGGTAGGTAGGGATGTCATCGATACCTACCAAATCGAAATTTCGGTATTTTAGATTTCCGATTATCGTATCGACAAAAAGGAAAAATCGATACACTTTTTGACCTACTTTTATCCTGTAAAAAAGCTTAATTTAAGTGAAGAAATAAGGAAGATTAAGGCATTATTGGCATGACGAAAACTGAACCCTCAAGGCACCAAAGAAGCTAATGGTTCTGCTATATAATTCTATGTAACTCAACACTCTAACATCTAGCCTGTGATTATGTTGGGTATTATGAATTCTATTTGAGCTTGAAAAGCAGGCAAAAACATGTCTTTTGAACATTATTTAGCTATTATTTGTCTGTATCGAAAAATCGAAAAAAATCGGAATTTCGAGACTAAAATAGTGATAATCGAAATCGGAATAAATTGGATACCAATGACATCCCTAATACCGTCCTAATGTATTCATAGCATGGCTTACAATGGGGCACTACAGCACATGCCTCTGGGTTATCGGTGACATCCCACTAGGGTAAGAGGCTAATGTAAGGGAGGGGTCATTTCTTTTTATAAACAGGGTAAGGGGGGAGGCGGGATATTCTCGTGAGTGGGCCGGATTTTTTTGCTCTCCCCTTCAAATGGAGTCTTTTGGTACTCCCCACCCCCCAAAAAAAAATCCCCCCCCCCCCCCCCCCCTGTTGTTAAAAAGTGACGACTCCCTAACTTAATATCAGATCTCACCGACATTATTACAGCCATGAGAGGCGACCACCCATCTTAATTAAATATCTCATGTGACATGGACACCTACACTCAGCTTAACCCTTTAATGCTTTAAGGACACATGTCGCTAAAAGATTATGTTTGTCGTTGTGATGCACCAATGCAGCCCTAGCGAGTAACAGTGCTGCATTGGTGTATCATGCAGACCCTTTTGAGGGTGTCTCAACCATATATGGTCAGTATGATACTTGAATGCAGCACTGGTGAGTTACTCGCCAGGGCTGCATTTCATGCATCATGACGACCAAGGGCATGGTGCATTAGGGCATCATGGCAACCTTAAAGGGTTAATTCCTAGACTAATAGACACTAGTACACATCTGTTGGGCACAGATGAACAGCAGATCTGCTGACTGGGCAGACTATGGTATAGATTTCAAACCTGATTCTTGAATTCACAGATATTTATATCTTACAAGCCCATTATTGCCAGCCACAAGGTTTAGCATCAAGAAGTGAATTGGCTGACTGTATTTTAGTGGTCTTGGATTAAGGTCATTTTTTGGCCTTTGTGCTTTTATGCTCTATGCCCTTTTATTATCATGATGATCTTGTCAGTGCTGCATTCATTCATGCATCATGTCATAGGGTTGATACACTCCCACATGATGCGCCCATGAAGTGCTGGAAAATTACTCTCCAGCGCTGCGCTGGTGCAGCAGGACGCCAGATAACCCTTTAAGGACCAAATGTCGCTAAAAGTTGACATTCGTTGTTATGATGCACCAACGCAGACCTGGTGAGTAGCTTGCCAGTGCTGCATTGGTGCATCATGTCGACCCTGCAGGGGTGTCTCAACCCCATAGGATCAGCATGATGCTTGAATGCAGCACTGATGAGTTACTCGCCAGGACTGCATCGAAGCACAGGCAAGTAACTGTATGCTTCATTCTGGCATCATGGCGACCCTCCAGGGCTATGACACTCTGAAATGGTTGCCAGTGCTGCATTGGTGCATCATTCCAATCCTCCAGGAGTGTCACAATCCCAAAGGGTCTGCATGATGCTTGAATGCAGCACTGGTGAGTTCCTCGCTGTGGCTGCATCGGTGCATCATGACCACAAATTCATCATTTAGCAACATGCTATCCTGACACTGATATTATTTTGCTCCCTATACAATCAATCTCTCAGTCCCTATTGGGCCTAACCAAGTTAGTCATTTTTTGGCTACCTATACCACCAACCTAGGACTGATTTAATATTGTCTGGTTGGTCAGTACTGACCAACTCACCTCGGTCTTTCCATTTAGGCTAAGTCCTTTTGAGTGAGGCATTAGTTGTATGTCGTTTTGCCTCAGTCATTTTTGAATAGCACTTGGGCATGCCTGACCAATGTCCCTAAGACTAACCTGGGATAGCCACTACAGACTGAGGGCCGGGGCTGTTAGATTATCTGTGTACAGGGTTAATGTTAGGCCGGCTGGGCGGCAGCTGCTGGTCATTTACTGATGGGTGAGGGTAAAAACACCTCCCCGGGCTGATTTAAACCAAGGATATTGACTTTAATTAAATTACGTTTCCGTTTTTTTTGGGGGGGGGGGATCTTTTATGCATTATTCAACAACAAGCAGCCTGTAAATCTCTCCAGCAACACAATAGGATTGTATTAGTTCATGATGCATGATGCATGAGGCCAAAAAACGTGTTCAGGTATCCCAACCGACCCTATTGTTATGGCCCTACCTGAATTTTTATTTGAATTTTTTTTCAGATGACATTTTTGGGTTTTAGCTACCGGGTACTAAAATTTCTATTTTTGACGAAAAAGACTTTGAGAAAAGAGAGAAAATAAGAATACTAGTAGGCTAATATTAAGTGGCAATATGCCAACATTGCCCAACATAGAGGCACCAGAACCAGTGTTAAGGGGTATGTGTTTGGTATATTATGACACCTTACACAACACTAGTAGTTAATAGTGTACAATAAGTGGCAATATGGTGCCCTGAGGGGGTGACCTAACTCTGTACACCTGTACACAGGTAATGTACCCTATTACCACCTCTTACCTGGACACCCACAACTACTGTAAAACCCTGCGTATCGCGATAATTCCAATAATTCGCGAGAATTCGGGTGGCTCCATGTGTGCGGTCATGTAAGTTTTGCCTACAGAATTTCTCGTGAGATTTAGGCAGTGACCATATTGACACACACCTGGATATGCCAAGGAACAGGTTACAATGCGAGAGTAGAGCCAAAATCTCAGAAGATTGCCTGTGTCCGAGTTTACACAGTGGAAAACTTCACCTATAAGTCAAATTACTTGCCTAGGCAGCATTCATATATCATGCTGACCCTATGATGTTGATACGCTCTCTAAGGGTTGTGATGATGCGCTGATGCAGTGCCAGCGAGTGGCTCGCTGGCTCTCAGTTGGTACATCATGGCAACAAATGTGGCTTTCAGGCAACATGCTATCCTTGAAGGGTTAATGTTGTCCTTGTAACACTTAAATGATTCACAGGATTCTACTACAGAAGACATCCCTGTCAAAAATAGAAAAGGCCCTCAGCAACTGGCTCCATGTCTTCCCTCAGCTGCACCTTGACAAATCACTCCAACACTTGCCTCGGGTAATATAGGGAATCCATACCCCCCCTTGGTAGGTTCTATAATAGACCCTCTCCCTCCTCAAGTAGACCTACATGGTCTGTTTTCACCCTGGAGGAGTTCAAACAGAGCTTTATGAGGAAGTCTACAAAACCTTCAATGTAAACCTCACACTGATCCACATCACTCAATCCAGTCAACAAATGCATGCAGAGCAACATCAGAATGGCAAACAGTGAATCCAGACAGACAGTCAAATCACTGCTGGGGAAGACGTGACCGACACAGACCCAAGGGCCCCTGAGAGGCAGAAATAGGGTGCAGGCCATTGTCAATATTTTATGAGACAAACACCAAGGAGGTGCAATTAGCGCTGGTACCAGTCAGTAGTCGCTTAGAGACCATAAGGTAAGTGTGAACCACCACCAGCCAGCCAGGAACAAGCCAACGGGGGGAGAAAAGACCTCTGCTTGTTCCCGCCAAAATTATAAACAGCATGTTCACTACCATTTTCAATAATTTGGTGGGTCCCTGCAAAATTCTAACCTATTTTAGTGAGAAATAGGAGTCAGATACTAATCTTTGGTCACCATAAATCAAGTAATTTTGATTCTCACTTCTGCAACTGCTACTAAAACCATGGCACTGCAGTGAGTCAATTCAGTGAAACAAATTCATCTAAATTAAAATGACCATTTCCCCCAGTCACTTGTAAACTCTTATAATGTTGTGTGCTTTCCACTCAAAAGTTTAAGGTTATCAGAGAGGAAATCAATATGAACCTTCAAATGGAGACGTTCTAAGTATTTACATGCCTCTTACACTTCTGAACTTTCCATATGTAACCAACTCCTTGCCTCTTTGATAAATACTAGATCGAAATTCAAGTAGACATTCTTATTTTACAATAGGTTGCTAAACAAACATTACACAAATTATAAAAGGAAATGTTTTTAAATAGTTATTATCTTAAGAAAGCAAAAAGTAATGCTCATTGACTAAATGCGCTAAATGTGAGTGATTCTCTCATAAACAGATTGAAAACCACACCAACCACAGACAGCAGCAATTTTTGAACGCCACCAATGGTCCTGGTTCTAATGTTAACTAATTACACTTGATTTCTGGCTGCCAAAAGGCCATTAAGCAACACCCACTTCATCAAACCACCCTCCATTGTCCACACAGCAGCAAAAAAACTAGTATTATTAATAATTATTTTACTAAACTAATTCTTATCATTGGTCGCTTGGTGAAAGCACAAATCAGTTTGCATGATTACGCCGACCATCGTAAAATGAGGTTTTTATGTGAAGCGTGGCTCCCAACAATAACACCAATAATAGCAGCAGGCCTCCGCTAATGCCAGGCCACATGCATATTTCATTTAGATAATACTACTTCAGTTATCCCGATCCTATTTGTCTCTATCGCTATTTACGTTTGGCTTCCATAGAGATGAGTGTGGTCACCCACTAAGATACACAGGGATGGGTACGGAGTGGGTAAGGGATGAGCAGCAATAAGGACTTGTTCTCGAGCGGGAAAAATAGTAAAAAAATCTAGCGTGTGATCCTAATCACAAAAGACTCAGGGCAGGTGTCTGTGGTGTGCTGTCTGTGGTGTGCTGTCTGTGGTGTGCTGTCTGTAGTGTGCTGTCTGTAGTGTGGTGTCTGTAGTGTGCTGTCTGTAGTGTGGTGTCTGTAGTGTGCTGCCTGTAGTGTCTGTCTGTAGTGTGCTGTCTGTAATGTGCTGGCTGTAGTGTGCTGTCTGTAGTGTGCTGTCTGTAGTGTGCTGGCTGTAGTGTGCTTAACCTCAACTACACCCCAAATCCCAACCACCACTCCACCCCACATCGATTTTATGTCCACAGATGGCAAACTGGTCTGACAAAAAACGTCTCACCCACTCAGAATTCTGATTTCCCATAGGTTTAACACTAAATGCCGAAATCGACAAAATGTCTACAGCAGTACTTTGATGTTTGTCTACAGTTAGGAAAAAATGACCTTTTTTGGACAGGTCTACTTTGAGATAGAATTTCAGATAGAGCCAATGGACAGAAACTGTTGGGGTTTGTTGCATTGGAACAGAAAACAGTTCAATTGTGTCTGTGCATCACAGCAATATCGAATGTTGTTTTTTTCTGTGAGAAATATTGATTTACTTTTTTTTGCACAGATCAGTGGAAAGTGTCTCACAGAGGCGTCGCATAAGACTCTGGGAGCAGAAGCTCCCTGAGTCAATAACCCTAGAAAGGTCATAGTGTTATTCCATCTGCATTTATTGAATAAATTGTTCTTGAGAATAGTAAAAAAAGGTAAATAGAAATCCCCGATTTAATCAAGTTGAAATTGGCCATGTGTACAACCAATTCAAAACATGCCTCGCAAAATAAAATAAACTTCAATATGGATCAGGTTTTCTCGTTCACTGCTTGGGAGTTAAAGGCAATTAACCTGTTTCTATTCTGTACTGCATTATGCAGACTTTAAAAGGTCAACAGTAATCACTACAGCACAGAATTCACTGTCTATTTTTTATATCCTAGGCTCTACTGACAAAGGGCATTGACTTTGCATGATAACTCTATCAGTGCACATTTTGATATGCGGAGAAGTTGACGCTTCAAGGGCAGCATAGAGCTTTAATACCCTATGGCATGATGTATGAATACAGCTGTGTCGAGTAACAAAGTAGCAAAATGGTTATCCTACCTGTTAGACAGACCTTAAGCTTTGGTATGATGCACCAATACCAATGCAGTTTCACTAATTTACTCAGCCGGCAGATTTCTCGCCAGCGCTGCATCAGTATCTTGATGACATAAAAATGTGCCTTGAGGCATTATGCTGTCCTTAAAGCATTAACCTTTTAAGGACAGCATGATGGCTTAATGAATCATGCCCTTGTTCATCATGAAGCATGAATGCAGCCTAGTGAGTAACTCGCCAACGTTGCATTCAAGCATCATGCCGACTCTACGGCTGTGACACTCCCAAATGGGTCGGCAATGTAGCACCAGCGATTTACTCGCCTGGGCTACATTGGTGCATCATGCCCACCAATGTCATGTTTTAGCGACATTTGTCCTTAAAGGGTTACAGCATTAAGATCTTTAAGGCCTTTACTATAGCAGCAAGTGATGTCAGAAGTAGTTGGCCTAATTACCACAGGGAGAGTGGAGCTGGTTTTTGTCAGCCTCAGGTGGCCTGGTAGCCTGGGTACCTGCCCCATGTAAATCATGGTACCGTAAAACCTCTCTGATAAGCCTACCTTCCTTGTAAGCCGACCCCCCAGTTTGAGAGAATTCTATACGCCAAATTTTGGGTCATTTAGAGAGCTTTAAACTACAACTTACTGGATAAAATACCTCCCTTATTAGCCGACCCCCACTTTGAGCAGATGCTAATAGCCGAATCAGGCCAAACATTCCCCCCCCCCCCAAAAAAAAAGGCTTATCAGAGAGGTGTTACAATACTGTAAATTCTTGTGTATAAGACTCATGTATTAGCCGCACCCCAACTTTGACTGACAGCTGGTCTGAAAAAAAAATTTGGGACTGTAGTTTATCTATAGAACCTTGCGTATAAGCTGCAGCACGACTTTGGGTTGATCCTTTAAGAACCACTGGCGATCGGACTTGTGTAATAGCCACAGATTCTACGCGAGACTTTATGGTAGTCTGGATACCTGCCTGTTCGATACCTCCTGCTAGTTCTACCTGTCCTTCCGAGTGTTTGCTTGAGGCATGGGTACATGCAGGACTTTGGACACAGCGAGACTTATTGAATATAAAGTACAGCCATACAAATGTCATAGGGTCTGCGCGTATCAGAACCCTAGAACAAGTTATAGGGTTTTCCCAACCTCCTTTCTTATATGAAGCTTTTTAGAAGCTATACTTCAGAACTACCGGTAGCATTTTTAGACCACATGGGTTGGCTATAGATTATTCCAGGTCCTGGTTATTTCAAGGATGCAGGTTGTACCCTAGACTTTATAGTATGTGTTAAAAGAAAGAAATGTCCTTGAATACAAACACAATCCTTGATATGACCTTATTTGTGGCTGTGAAACAACCAAGCATCCTTTGAGCTTTGGCAAGACTAATCCTATGCCTTTGAGCTTGAGGCTATGAAGACTATAGGAGTTCCATTAATTCAGATTCAATAAATCAATAATTCCCCACTTAGATTTGTGTCTTCTTAAATGGATTACCACTTCTCCATATGGACATGTTATAATCCATTACAGAGAGACAAAGGGGGAATCCTGGCACAAAGAGACTATTCTTACACTGCTGTCTCATCCAAATGGAGGAGTGTTTCATTTGTGCCTGTTATTGCCAATGTTAGACTCTGTAGCCTTACACCCCGGGCCACCGAATATAAAGGGCTGAGTAACTGTCATGCCTGCACTCCAACTGTTGCTGCCGGGGTAGCAAGTTCTATGCCTTTAAGAGTTGTTTGGTAGCCAATGCATGAGGACATGGTGAAGCTGAGAATCATTAATCCATATTTTAATGAACATCCCTTCAAAATATCTGGACTTAGAATTTATCAACTGTATGGTAAACTGGTAGCTCAACATCGCAGATAAGTTCACCATAATCTACACCCAAAGCATCCAAAGTGGCAAAAACCTAGATGAAAGACTAAATCCTTGGATCAGCACTCCAAGAAAGTGGGATTGAAATGGTTTTCCATCTCAAAGAGGGAGAAAAAGTGCTGCTTAAACTTCAGCCACTGTGTATTCTTAAGGCAGGACTTTTTAACAGTTAACAGGAAGTCTACTTCAATCTCTCAGATTTTTGTCAAGACCTTAAAATCATTTCTCATAAAAGCCAATTCAGCTCTTGTGTAGCAATCACTCTGCTGGTCCCAGTGGGCACACAGGTTCCCACCCCTTTACTGCTGGGTCCCAGCGGACCCCAACCCTAATGGCCGCCCGTGATTTACACTGATCAATCGGTCAGTGCTAATCGACACGCCCGGCCGATCAATCAGTGGACCAGTTTATCGACGGCCGGAACCTGTCAATGTGCAGGAACTAGCGTAACCCTGTAACTTATAAGGCGGCAGATAGCAGAAAATTGGGGGTTAGGGATGGAGGGGGAGTCTAGAGCTTTTCATTCATCTGATACAGTGACAGGCTCTGCAGCTGGTATATCATAAGGTCTAGGCTGAAACACAGCCATTTTTGTTGAGTGTTGATAGCCCTTACAGAATTTACATGGCACTTCGCTGTACTTGATCTCATATTTCTTATCTGGATTTCTGTAATCCACTTTACGCATGATGGAATGCAGAAAGGATAATGGGGGCATGCAAATTACCCTTCTCAGCTTACCTACTGCTCACCTTACTGAAAAATGCGCGCAGCCAAATTTAAAAAAAAAAGATTTTGATTAAATGGATTTTCAATGTCAGTGGCCATGGCGGAAAGTAATCTGGTGCATCCTTTCTATGTAGCTGCTCACATACAAAGGTACAGAGCTACCACGTTCCTCTGCTCCTTCACCTAACCGCAGAAGGAGTTACCGCTTCCCTCCACTCCCTCATCTAACCGCAGAAGGAGTTACCGCTTCCCTCCACTCCCTCATCTAACCGCAGAAGGAGTTACCGCTTCCCTCCACTCCCTCATCTAACCGCAGAAGGAGTTACTGCTTCCCTCCACTCCTTCATCTAACCGCAGAAGGAGTTACCGCTTCCCTCCACTCCCTCGCCTTGTTAGAACCAGGCAAGACGAACAGAGTCAGGATGGGAGACAGAAAAAAATGTGGTCAGGGGCAGAGGGTGAATGAGAAGAGTGGATTACAGCCTAGGGCCAGTAGGGGTGGTGGGTAGGTGGGCGGGGGGGGGGGTAGTGGGTAAGGGGTAGAAGAGGAGGTCAGGGGCTGGTTGTCTGATTGGACATTGATGGAGGTGTGTACCGGGGACCACACTGGGGATACACCTCTTACCACGATGGGTCCTGATGGTACCTACCGTAAAACCTCATGTATAAGCTGCGGCTAGTACGCAAGTCAGATCACCAGTACAGCTTATAGGATCGGCACAGAGTCAGGCTACGGCTTGGACCCCGGGCTTAGACGCGAGTTTTTAGATGTTTAAACCACAGCGGAGGGCTAAAACAAAGGAGTTCACACCTTGGTTATTTCTGTGTAGACTCACATAACCTTACAGCTGTGGTTTAAAACAGATAGACAATGGTTATGTGAGGCTAACTCAAAATATGACTACTGTATTATAAGGGTGCCAGCCAGTTTACTGTGGTTATTTTGAGTTAGCCTCTCATAACCATAGTCTATCTATTACATACCACAGTACTAAAGTTGCCATAATCAAACCCCCTAAGAGGTTTATAGGATATTCCCAAAGTCTAGGTGCGGCTGTTACATGATTTAGGCTTATACGCGAGGTTTTACGGTAGACTTCCTACTCTGACCACAGAGAGCTGGTGGGGCAGGAGGGTGAGAGAGAAGCAGGTAGGGACTGGTTGTGGGATTGCACATTGATGAAGCTCTGTACTGAGACCACACTACAGGCCTGCCTGCTGTGTGGAGCCATATGTAGTGGTTGCTTCACGCCTTAGTTAAACAGTTAAGGTATTATATTAACCGGTATGAATAGCCGTCAGATTGATTACATCGCCGATCTACAATCTCCCGATTAATATATATGCAGTCTACTAATATATCAGTCTGACCGTCATTGTGCCTTCTGCTCATGCTCTGTTATTTTGCTATTTTCTCCAGTTATCTTCAGGAAGGCGTTTAATTCCTTCAGGGTCACACAGTGATTTAATGCATAATGCCAATTGTTCCCATGATGCTGTTTTTTGGGGCGTCTTCTTTTGCTATGCATATGCAGCACTGTTGAGTAGACTCAGGGCTGCAGATATGCATCATGCCAACAATACGTTTGTATACCACAATACAGGCTGTGCCCATGGTCGGCCAAAATTAGCTGCCTCAGCCAATCACACATAGGTGAACAATGCACCTTATCTCATAATCTGTAAAAGCAGTTTGTCCTTATCTTGTTCATTATCCCTTGCAGGACAGCATAATGCCTAAAAGCCTCATGTCCTTGGTCGTCATGATACATCAATGCAGCCCTGGCGAGTAACTCGCCAGGGCTGCATTCAAGCATGATGTCAACCCTATGGGGTTGATGTACTCCAAAAGGGTCGGCATGATACACCAATGCAGCACCAGCGAGTTATTGCCAGGGCTGCATTGGTCCATCATGACGACAAATGTCATCTTTTAGTGACATGCCGTCCTGAAAGGGTTATGAGAGGAATAAATAATACCTGATTACCTCTGTCATGAATGTGATTATGTACTCTACACTTCATGTATAGAACATATTAAATATATTCTTGATTTGAATATGACTGTACAGTTTTTAGTGATTATAATCACCATTGTAATCATGGTTGACTATGCGGGTGTATTCAGGCGTCATTGTTGGTAATGCAGTAAAAGATATCATCTCAACGTCGGCAACAGTAAAACAATTCTCCACAAGTATATTCCTGCAGAGACAGATATGCAGACAAATCAACTGACGGCAAATCTATGCTGATGTCTCTATTTTTTTAGTCAGTTTTTTATGAATGTGTTTTAAGCTCGGCCCTGTTTGACTAGGTAGATTTAGATAAATTGAAACACACCTTTATTTTTCTGGCATTGTCATTGTTTTCACTACTTTTTATTTCCACTCGGTTTGATTATAAGTCCATATGTGAGACTGAATAAAATGTCCCACAAATCAACCTCCATGATATGACACAAATACAAAGTAAATCTATAAAACCATATGACACATGTCTATCTCCACTTCCACGAGCAGCCAACTTTAGGGCCGAGTCATTCATTGCCAGCTGGGGGGGGGGGGGGGGTATATCGATACACTCTTCTACAATTGAAAAGCATGATGAATTCCATTTTCAAAACTGAAAGAATTTTGTAAATATTCCAAGTAGAACAACATATATCACCTAAAAGGAAATGCAGACCAAAAAACAAGTCTAACAATTCATTTTTAGAACGCTTATAATTAATCCTACAGACACATATTAATCCATGACCACAAAATCTGTGGCATTTTGGATTCAACAGGACTGATTTAATGCTTTATCCTACTATATTTCAACATCGACAAAAATCGGAAAATCGAGACAAAAAATCGCGATAATCGGAATAAAAAAAAAAGGGATGTCAATGACATCCCCAATTTAGATACTCGCGACCATGTGTGAGTCCACAGGTGCATGCGATTTGTAGGGGGTCATTTCTCAAAATCGAAACGTAGTGGGCGGTCGAGATAACTATCATCTAATTGGTCAGGGGGTTGGAGAAAAAAATGCTGGTTCGGGAAAATCCACCAAGCCCCCTCAGCTAGTAATAAACGACTCGGCCCTTATGTTATCTCTGCAAACACAAACATGTTTTTCTCAGAGCCCGTGGCACTCGTGAAACAGGATCCGGCGGGCAAAAGAAGATGGAACCAACCACCACAGAATAAAAATACACTTGTCTCTTTTTCCCGGCTGCTGTGTCTGTGTGAGTATGTATTTATTTATATAATACAGCAGGTTGAGAGGGAAACACGCAGAAAAAATAAAAGAATAGAAAAAAAAGGAAAGCAACTGTTTATACGCTAGGCGCTATTTACATGGAACTCCCCAGAGCTGCGTTCAAGCATCATGAAGCCCGAATGTGGTTGATACACTCACAAAGGGTTTGCATGATGCATTAGGTTAAAATAAAAAGTTGTGCTCAGTTATGCCCGGCGACCTTATTTCTTTGGCCCTACCCTAACTTTTTGTTTTGGAAGGCATTTTTGGATTTTCTTTCTACGGAGAATGGAGGAAGTTTGTCTCATAATCCTTACGAAAATTTGGTAAAAAGTAAGAAGAAAAGTCCTAGCCTATCTTTTTTGAGCCATGTTACCCGAACTCAAGTACCGGTATATCTTTTATCGGCCTGAGCTCATCCCTGGGGAGACACTCCGCTGCTACACCTGCCACTGATAATGTGCACTTAACACCTACAGATGAGCACTGATGGAAGGTCAGGAGTTAGTTTGAAGCTGTCAGAGTACTTCTAGCATATCCAGCAGTGGATTTACCACCAATTTACATAGCATGGATATCCTTGACAGAAATCCTCAAAAACTCGAAAAATTATACAACATGGATCACTCTCAGTGCCACATTTATATCTAGACAGAACTTTACGCCATTGACAAACATGTACATTATACTTCACAAGTTGAAGCAGGGTGATATTACACAATGGCTGAATGTGATATGACCCGGCTTCAACAAGTGAAGTATGATGTCAATGTTATATCTCGATATGCAGGTTTTTGTGTTTATCATATGTTCCTACTGTCTCAAAAATGAAGAAAATCAACAAATTTGTTAGCCGTGGGGACATGGTGTATGGAGCTCCCATAGGTGTAATATGGATAGTGCAGTGTCTGCCACCGGGTCTGCCATGTAATAAAGACTGACCCCAGACAGGTAGATGAGTGTGGTGGGGGGGGGGGGAGCTGATAGGTTATAATGTACTACTCAGTACCCACCACGTTTTACATCCTCCTCCAGGGGGCAGGGCAGGCAAGGTCAAGGCCTTCAGCCTCTCTTATAGCCTGCACAGACTCCTGGTGCTAAGAGGGTCCTGGGGGTAGCTAGTCCTACCCGGGTCCTGCCACAACTAGGTGAGGGTCCTGATGATAGCTAGTCCTACCCAGGGTCCTGCCACAACTAGGTAAGTGTCCTGGAGGTAGCTAGTCCTACCCAGGGTCCTGTCAAAACTAGGTGAGGGTCCTGGTGGTACCTAGTCCTACCCGGGGTCCTGGCACAACTAGGTACGGGTCCAGGTGGTAGCTAGTCCTGCCCAGACACCTGCCACAACTAGGTAAGGGCCCTTGAGGTACCTAGTCCTGTACAGACTCCTGCCACAACTAGGTGAGGGTTCTGGTGGTACCGAGTCCTTCCACAACTAGGTAAGGGTCATTGAGGTGCCTAGTCCTGAACAGACTCCTGCCACAACTAGATGAGTGTCCTGATGGTACCTAGTCCAACTCAGGGCCCTGTCACACCTAAGTAAGGGCGGTATCTAGTCCTGTCCAGACTCCTGCCACAAGTAGGTAAGGGTCCTGGTGGTACCTAGTCCTGCCCAGACTCCTGCCACAACTACCCAGTGGGTACAGACCACTTATTAAGCGCTTATTTAGCTCTGCATATTCTCTGTAGGGCTTAATAAGCGCTTATTAAGTGTTGCTTTTGTGAGGTGTGCCCACTGGGTAGGTAAGGGTCCTGGCGGTGCCTAGTCCTACCCCGACTCCTGCCACAACTAGCTAAGGGTCTTGGTGGTACCTGGCCTTGTCCAGACTCCTGCCACAACTAGGTTAAAGTCCTTGAGGTACCTAGTCCTGCCCAGACTCCTGTCACACCTAGGTAACGGTCCTGGTGGTAGATTATAGATAATCCTTCCCAGACTCTTACTACAGCTAGGTAAGGGTCCTGCTGGTACCTCGTGCTGAAGCTACTGGGTTAAGGAATCCCAATTCACTCTAAAATGGCTGTCCAGACCCTGCATGACAGCAGTAGGGCCGCATGCATGAATACCAAGTCCCTACTCCTCCAGAGCTACACCTGGGGGGAAATGGCTACCTCAGGGGTCTTTATGCTCTCCAAGCAGGGCCCAGGTAATGGGTGCACTACCCTTAAGTATGGAGTGAGGCTATACATCAGGCAGGAGAGTGGACTTTAATGGAGGTACCTAGACTAGGTGGTGGTGGAGGTGGTGGAGGTGGAGGGAAGGGGTAGGGATGATGGAGGGATTGATGGATGCCAAGTCCTTAATCATTTAAGAACGGCATGTCACTAAAAGGGGACATTTGTCGTTATGATGCACTGATGCAGCGTCGGTGAGTCGCTGCATTGGTGTTTCATGCCAACCCATTGGGAGTGTATCAACCCTGTGGGGTCGGCATGATGCTTGAATGCAGCTCTGGCGAGTCACTCACCAAGGTTGCATTCATACATCATGACGACCAAGGGCATGATGCTTTAAAGCCTTATGCCGTCATATTTCCCCACAACTAGCCATTTAAATATAGGGACCCAGTTAGGGACCTGAAATGGTTAAAAAACAGGAGTACCGGTAAGGGAAAATCACACCTGAAAACTGAAATTAGTTTTCACCACTCATCGATATATACATTGCATATCATTAGCACTTCTTGATAAGAAACAGCAGCTCTCTCGGTAATACTAGATCACTAATGAGGTGATAATGATGTATTTCCTGTCCTAGTGTCTCCTCGGAATGAGCCAAGAATGACAGTGGCAATAGTTACTGCCAGTGGTACAGTAATATGTCTACCTACTTTATTGATTAACCTATCTCAAGTAGTGCTTCTGTCCTGTGGATAACATGCTAAATTTTGCTCATTAACCTGGTTTATGCTGAAACATACTGAGACCAGTCTAGTCAGTCTAGTCTTTTATTGCTATCCTGGATGGAATATCAGATTATAGGATGAATATTGATGAATACATCGATGAATAGTCTGGAAACAGACAGAAGTAGGTCTCTGAGCTGTCGGTCCATCTTCTGACTATAACCTTAACTCTGTCAGGGCTGTATACCAAGGCTTCAGTAAATTCTAACCCTCGTATAAGCCGCACCCCCAACTTGGAAGAATCATATAAGCCGCACGAGAGGTCTGAAAATTGCTAAATTAGTACTGTACTATACAAGCAAAAAAACAAGTGGTATAAGCCTCATCCCCACCTTGGGAGGATCCTATAAGCCGCACAGGTGTTCTGACTCTCATACAAGCTGCAGTTTCTACGCGAGAATTTAAGGTACTCGCCAGTGCTGCAATCAAGCATCATGAAGACCTTCCAAAGTTGATACACTCCGGAAAGGTTGGCATGATGCACCAAGGCAGCACCAGCAGGTTACTCGGCGGGGCTGCATTGGTGCATCATAAATAATACAGTGAATCAGTTATGAGGTAGGCCTTGGGACCAGTCAGGTTTGCTCCTTGTAAGCAAAATTCCTTATAACCAACCTTGAAAATAGAGAGAATAGACAGTTGGGGCCATTGAAACGTGCTCCTTATAACAGGAATTTTATTTCATTTTTTTGAAATACAAGATTTACTCTGCTTAAGCATTAAAGTGCCGTATTCAATGCTCCCCAATGAATACAAAAAGCCCGTATTCAATGGGCCAAGTTATCTTTCCCTTTGATTGAATGGCTTCAAATGGCTTCAAATGAAAACAATAAATGCAAATGCCAACTTCATTGATACTGTCTCTGTCATATTTCACAAGTGGGGGATGGGGCGCATCCCACTCAGCCTGCAACTTTGTGGGATATGGCCCCAGCCCCCACTTGTGAAATAGCACAGAGACGGTATCAATGAAGTTGGCATTTGTTTGTCTATCATTCCTCCTTATAACAGTGTATAAACAAAGGCCACACGCCGACCTCCCCAGGTTCAGCACCCAGCCCGAGGTGATGTATTACATATGGATGTGGGACTGGTTATCTAGATCAACATTGGTCAATAATTCAGCACTTCTCCGCCTATCCCGCTGGTCCGTGATGCTCTCTGTATTATGCATGGGGTCCTTTCTTATTTGATCTCATTCTCACTCCTCCCATTTTTATTTACATATTTTTCAATAGTTCCATTTCAGCTACTTAAATATGTATGGCAAGCAAAGGTCGCCTCACCCAACATTTAAATAATTATGCTCACTGTAATAGCTGGTACTGGGTAGGATAACCCTGTCCACACCAACATGACTAGGCATCTTTTTTTTTATAAGTTTCTATTGGACCCGGTTTAAAGTTCCAATAACTTATCATTCAGCCAAGAGATAACCATTTAGGAAGTGAGCTTGTTAACCTTCATTTCTATCAACTTTTAATAGTTACTATATTTTTAGTGTAATCTTTTATTCTTAATCGTTTCTATTTATACACGAAATGTAGGCCTGTCTATAAGCATCTACATATAACTCACAACTTTGGCTCATTCACGTGGCTAGGCACCTATTATGTCCAGTGGTATCCTCTATGTTACACAGTGTGTACGGAGCCTACATCCTCTTCTACATGTAGGGTGAAGGTAACCCTTTAAGGGCCGCATATCGCTTTAACACACTCTTTACTCTTTAGTCTTCATGATGCATTCATGCATCCCTGGTAGTAATTTGAGAGGCTGCATTGATGCATCATGCCGACCCTGTAGGTTGATACTACCGGAAAGGTGAGTGACACTGCTTTGGTGCATCATGAATGAAAATGATACATTGAGGCATCATGCGATCCGTAACCATTTAAGGACGACACGTCGCTAAACGATTACCTTTGTCGTCATGATGCATCATTACAGCCCTGGCGAGTAACTCGCCAGGGCAGCATTCAAGCATTATGCTAACCCTACGGGGTCGATGACAAATGATTTAATCCAGTCTTTGCGAAAACTTTTTCTTCGTGCACGACAGTCGGTCCTGCAGCTAGCAAATTTCACAGGTCCAGATAGATTTCTGCAGGACTGGATACCAAAGTCAAAGTTTTGCATAATATTTAGAAAAGAATAGCATTTATAGAAGAATACTATAATAAAAAAATTGCTTTAATTTGCCTAGAAAATTAGTGTGCACTCTAAAACTTGTAACTTCAGTTCTATTTGGAATATTTGAAAAATTCTTTCAGTATTGGAAAGCCCGGAATATGAAGGACATCTGGTCCTGCAACACTAGTCATTCTGCCAGACCAGAGCCATTTTAGGCGGACATTGCCACTGCCCGGCGTGTTTTGGAAAAGGCTGCAAATGTTATCTGTTTAGGACATGCCATCCTTAAAGGGTTACAGTGTTAGAGGTGTACAGCACCACACAGACCAGGTGGGGTGACAGGACACTGAGCAGGCTCTACACATGAATGCCACATCTGGGTGCACAATCAGCCACTCAGCCAACACACACGGACAAAACTGTACAGCACCTACTCTAAGTTCCCATGTAGAGCTCAGGTATTACCGTACATTCTCGCGTAGAAGCCACGGCTAGTATGCGAGTAAGATCGTCAGTGCGGCTTATAGGTTTGGCCCACAGTCAGGGTGCGGCTTATATGCAAGTTTTTGCTACTATAGTGAAGTATTAACTCCCCATTATCAGATGGCCATTGCAGCTGATAGGATCGGTCCAAACTTGGGGTGTGGCTTATATGAAAGTTAGGCTTATACGCGAGAATTTACGGTATATACACATTAGACACCCATTATGCGTTATTGAAAGATGCAAAGTTTCGAGCTAGGGGTTATATATCTTATGTAAGGTATGAGGATTTTTCCTGACCATTGGTTTTTACCGATTAGGCAAATTTCTAAGTTTGAAATTTTTTTGTTGGGAGGAACGAACGCCACGTCCACAACAAACTTATCTTATGTAAGGTATCTTTTATATCAAAATTGGCAGGATATGGTACATGTATAATAGAAACCTCCTGTGAACATTTAGTTATTGAGTTTCTCAAATTGGTGGTGCGCATTATTATTTTACGCGAGATGCGATTATTTGTTAGAATTTACGTACATAGTCATAGGAGAAGATGGTTAAGTAGGAACACAAGCGCAGAGTGTTCACACATACATGTACATTATATGTGGCCTGTTTGTGAACGATTTAACCTTCAATGGACGGTTGGGATGCTATCTGACCACGCCACCTTGTGCAGCCGCGTTGTGGTTTATTTTCTGGTACCTTAGTTTCTTTTGTTTTACTGTTTTTATTTGTAGAGCTATATATTAACATATATAAGCTTGGTCCTGAATTCTATCTCTCTTTTTCTTCGATTTTTTCTGTGGGTGTATTAGATAAGGCCTACCGGTAGATAGAGCTCCCCGATCAAAGTCCCCATGATGATATCTAGCTTTTAGTCTGGTACTGGAGCCTGTGTACATACAGATCTCCTGTTACCTTTTTTTCTGAGATGTCCGATGAAATTCGCCTAGGCAAAACTACCTTGGTGAGGTCCAGTCTTAGTTTCAGCATTCTAGTATAAGTAAAGCCAGATGAACTTGACTTGTACTTGAAAGGGTGATGCTCGAGGAAGGTATAGTACCAGAGATGCCACTTCTTGGTCGACAAAAAGTAGAAAATCTTTTTGATCATAGTTAATTTTTTGTAGGAAATTAACCCAATTTAATACAGAAATTCCAGCAAAAAAAAAGAATTCTTGCAAAGGTAGGAAATGTGGCATCTCTGAATTGTAGGAGGGAGAAGACTTTGGCTGTGTTTTGGTTGCAGAATTCCAGGTACATTCTGAGTTCTGACACCCACAGCTCACCGTGACTTTGATGAGTATACATCCACCACCTGGGGAGGGTGAGGGGTAGTGGGGGGGGGGGGGGGGGTAAGGAGTCGATACAACCCATACTGAACCCCAAGGCATGACTTACCGTACACTACAGAGTAGTAACGGAACTTTATAAATAGTCCAGGGTCACCTGGACTACTACACCAGGCCTATAACCCGTCATACCTGCTACAGAGAGATCTCTCTCTATAATCCACCATGCGTACTTACTGCCTGAAATTGGTCGGATGGTGAATGTGGCGGTTTATAAAGTAATATTTGTATGGTATGATATGAAAACTACCCACTTGTTAACCTGGTAGTAGGTGAGACTGGCGGACCATTGAATGGCGGATTATTAATTCTCTGTAGAGGCCTGCTATCCCGGTCCTACTGATACTGATATGGCAAAGAGGAAAAAGATAAACTAGACTTATTTTTCTCCAACTTTATATCAGTGGCGGATCCAGGAATTTCGGAAAGGGGGGCGCTGTAATACCTACAGCATTGGGGGTGTTGAACCATCTAAATCAAAATGTACTAAAAGATAGGTGTGGGGGGTGCCCCTTGCCCCCCCCCCCCCCTGGATCCGCCCCTGTATATCATACTTTTATAGAGTAATCTAGAAATCTGATCTATCCTTTATACTTCTTCTACATAACCTCAGACAGATCAGACAGATAATTACTGCCCCATAGTACCCCCTCCTGCTGCTAGTACTCCGACATAACAGTCTGCTGATTTTACTCCCTCTACCTGGCGAGACTCTTTTTCTCTCAAACTGGCTAGACAGTCTGCTACCTCTGAGTTATCTGTGAACCTGGACAGTGGACTCTAGATCTCAGACTCAGATACATTTTGAAACCCAACTTGGAGTTGTTATAGATTTGACATAGCCTGTAAACGGCGTTGTGCCTGACTCTAAGTTGGACATCGGCATCACAGTCTGAGATCTAGATTCCAGCTCCACAGATAACTCAGTAGATGCCTGTCCAGCCTCCACTACACATGTCCCTTTAAGAAATGCCCATGTCCCATGTCACTATCTTCATCATGTCACTACCGCACGCCTCAAATATGCCTATGTCAAAGGACAATCATCAGTAATAAAAGCTGATGACGTTTTCATATTTAAAAAAAATCAAATTAAAAAGATTAAAAAAATCGAATTTAGGAGTATAGGTCCATTATACCACTCCACGTCCAGGATGAACATCCCTATATCTGGTTCTATCTCTACACATGGAGAGTCTATGTGCAGAGACCACAGGGAGGGAGGGAGGGAGGGAGGGAGGGAGGGAGGGAGGGAGGGAGGGAGGGAGGGAGGGAGGGAGGGAGGGAGGGAGGGAGTGTTAGGCTCAGGGCTTAGTGAGGACACATCAGCTGATTGTACCGTCACCTCAGGCCAGTCCCCGCACTCCCAATACAAACCTGACACCATCTGCGTTAAGGGATTCAAACATACCTCCTATTTATCAGTGAACAACTACCCCTTTTTGTAACACCCTAAAATAACCTTTTTTTCTCAAAGACCTGACGTTTCAGAACCAATATTCTTGGTATATTCTACATCTGTAGATTTAGTATGTAGCATAAAACTGTACCGTATAGTCCATGTAGTGTTAAAAGACACCCCTTTCCCCAGATTCCACGCTTTCCATTATATAAACTACCAGACTACAGAAAACGTTCAGAAAACGCAGACATGCATAGTGGCAAAAGGCAAACCATTTATTCACGTTTTTCTAACGAGGATGGTGTCTGGAAGACTCAGAACTACAGCCTGTAGTACAGGACCAGGGGCCTCAGGCACCGCCCGCCACTCTCTCTACCTCTTCTTCGTTCTTTATTTTCGATTCTCTAGAAGTAGAACAACTAGTACCGGTATTGTAGTATGTTTTTGTCTGCCTGTCTAGACTAGGATATAGATCCCTGACCCACAGATAACTTCAGGAACATGTTTGTTCTTTCAGAGATACTAGACCTAGAGATAACTAAATCGTGGATTCCCTGGCTGACTAGTGGGAGGGCTAGTTGATGCTTGTGGGAGGGCTAGCGGCCATATCAACTAGCAAATAATACTCTTTGCCCTTTGGTTATGTCACCATATGTTAGAGGTGTCTCAGAACGATTGAGGGTAGCGTTTTCAGACTCAAGGTGAGATATGACTAATACCACAGAAGCTATGCTTTTGGAGACTATGCGGTATACGGCACTAGCGCATTAGGCTATGGAGGCCGCCATCTCGACATAGGGCAATGCATTTTGGTTAGGCCCCGACTCCAGAGTAGTGCATTATGGGTGAATTTCTTATCACTCACTTTGTTCTAGGTGTGAAAGGAGGGGATTAGCTTGATAAGGAGATGGGGGTTTAGCCCCCGATTACCTATTAGAGGTACCAGGATATGCTATTGCGCTATATGCTAGGTACCTTTTCAGTGTTGCTGAAATGACATCGGCACATCGGATTTTGCCGATGTAATACCCTAATGGCCGGTGTAAGGGTCTTGGACACCAGCCACAATTGCCGGCCATGATTTCAGCTTTTCAAAAGTGAAAGAATTTTTCAGATAGTCCTATTAGAAGCAAGAACTCACGTCCTATCATTAGAACTCACGTCAGCTGATTGTAGCTCAGGCTTCAGGCCCGGCCTCAGGCTCTTCTCATACATGACATCTAGATGCTAACCTAGTCATTGCCGTGACCCTCTGCAGCTTAATCGGCCTACAGCCTAGCTTGAGGGTCATCCTATAAGATAGGATGATCACAGATCAACTGAGTCATACCACCAATTGTTCTAATGTACCGTAGCGCACCCAATGCGTATACGTTAGTATTTGGAGGTTGCCTAGACTAATAGTAACCTGGATCATGGGCCACTGTGTGTGTGGTGGGTGGGGGTTGGAGGGGGTGGGGTATTGGGTATTGGCTACTGGGGTATGCTGGATGGGATCTGGAGGAACCTGAGAGCAGGGACACAAACAGATGGAGGTTCTCGGGTTCCTGTCTTGTTGTGAGTGACTCTGTGGGGCTACACTACAGGTATTGGGGTGGGTGGGGGGGGGGGGGGGAGGGGGGCTGCCCTGGAGGTAAAGTGAATCTCCCAGGATTTGGCGAGGGAGATAACTAATTAAACTGCAGGGGTCTACACACAGACAGTGATACTTGCTCAAGTCTTTGATTCTAAATAAAGAACAGACCTTTTCCTGTACCGGGTAATCTGCTTTTCCTCAACTGTAAAATCAAAGTGAGAGCAGCTCGGGGAGGGGGGGGGGGAGGAGGCGGGATAGTGTATGGCAAAATACCGGTAGAGCTCTTGCAGACCCAAGACAGTCTAGGATGAGACCGACATTTTTTTTTTTGTCTAGGTATCTCGACTGACCCTTATATGATATATTTTGGCCCTAGCCTGCCGGTACGGTACCACAATGTCTGCATTTGTCGATTTGAAGCCCCTGCCACCTTCCTTGAAAAATTAAAATGGTTATGGAATTAGTGTCTACCGGTATATTCAACATGAATCGATGAGTATGATTTTTTTACTACTGTGGAGACTGGAGTGTGCTACATGTACAAGTGGTACATATCAACCCTCAATCTCAGATTATGTTGTCTTTACTATCTTTATATTGGCATTCTCATGGCTATCACTATCAGTATCACGAGTAACGCTCAGTATGATTCCACACATGTCAGTACCACCATGTTAAACAACCCCATAGTGTGTAGCCTGTAGTACCAGGCTTTAGTGGTGTCCTGCAGAGAGTGCAGAGAGACTGGACTGTGTTGTGTGAACTCCGGGGTGAACTCTGATTCAGAGTCTGAACTGAAGTGAAGGATGTGTACTATTTGTGATCTGTGCCCGCTGCCTGAACTCAACTGGTCACTGGAATGTAGAAACATAGGGTTCAGAGGAGGTACTTCGGGACCACAGAGGGCGAACGACCACAGCTGTTTCCTCTGACTGAGCTGACTGACAACTCGGCCAGAGATAGGAGGATGAGCTAGTATCGACTCCACCACCACCACCCCCTGCCTCCTCCCCTCCTCCCGGCCCCTGCCCGCGCCTCCCCCGTCAGGTCGCCGCCTCCACCGCACGGTCTCCGCTGTCGTGTCACCCACACCGCCAAACACGGCCAACAAAACCGCTGTCTCCATCGCCATTCTCCTGTCTTGTGCCTAAAATGTAGAATTAGCTGACTCACCTCCACATTTGGCTGCCTGTGTGCTGTTTGTAGACGTTAATCCGGACGCTGGGTGTGAGATATGCGCCCATTTCGCAGCCTTTACTTTAGCAGAATGTAAACAACATCGTGCGGCATGGAGAGTTGGACAGCTGGTGACGGTGGCGCGGCCAAGTGGGGACTATAGGAACTAGGAGACAGGGGAAACACGCGGCCGGCTGAGGAGGTTTGCAGACAACCCGCTACAACGGGAGATAAGATAGCAGATTTCGCGCCATGGTTTCAAAGGTTGCATTATATAGAACTCAGAAAGGCTTCAGGCTTCATTCTGAGCTTCATTGTTGGATTTAGAAGTTTTACCTCGGCGCTCATATCGTTTACACCCTTGACAATATACACTTAAGTCTTTCACAGTAGCTAAGAATAGGGAGTGTTCATTTATTATTTACAGGGTGGTGGTGGTGGGTTGGGGGGGGGGGGCTAAAAATTTTCGACCCCTCCTGAGGGGGGGGGGGGCGTAAAAAATTCTGACCCCTCTTGAGGGGGGGCATAAAAATTTAAGCCCCTTTTTAGCAAAAAAGCCTGCGCGTTACTATAGTTCAAAGGGGGGGGGGGGGCGAAACGTTACACGCGCTCTCGAGGGGGGGCGTAAACATTTTTCGCCCCTCCGCGCGAAATCTCACCACCCCCCCTGTAATTAGTAAATGAACACTCCCTTACAGAAGTTTTCACTGTAACATACCTAACATGGATCACACCTAAGCCTTAGGCCAAGGCACTCAGTGTGCATGTAGGCGGTCAATTCTCACAAACGTGTGTCATTCAGAGAGCACTATATTTTCCAGACATACTCATACCCCTTATACTTTTTATTTTTGAAATAAATGAAATATATTACTGTTGTTATTATATACACTATTTGTGTAAGACACTTGGTACCAGGGTATTATTAGAAAACTAGAATTGTTTCATACATGTCACATACAATTTCTAGCACATTTTCCCTGTAGGCCTATGTATAACTTGCACAGAACTGTATGTACCACATGGTCCCACGCAGGGGCATGGCAACTAGGGGGCCGGGGGCCGTGGGACTGTGGCCCCCTTTTTTGACCAACCCTAAAAATGGTCAAACCTAGAAGGTCAAAGAGAAAAAGGTCAAAATCGGCCAGAAACCTCCTTGTAAACCCCCCCCCCCCCCCACCCACACACACACACTTTGAAACTGCTTGCCACGCCCCTGGTCCCCTACATTCATTATTTCTTTTATTATATTATTCCAATGAATCAGTTCCATAGTCGATTCCTTGCATCAAAACGCATTAATTATAGTAGTGATGTCTGTTATATAGTCTTAAATCAAATCTGGATGACAATAAGATTATGTACTTATGACCACATTTTGTGAGTATTGGCCAGCTGTGTTGCTGCTGGCGGCTAGTAGGTCCAGGTGCAGACATCATCTGGCACTGGGGAATGACATAACACACATGCAATGGGCATTAGCCTCAACAGGGCATGGACAGGATAGGACATGGCACAGAGCATGGCTGTTATAACAGGGACAAGACACTAAATGCACAATCAGTGTCTCACACAGTACAGTAGGCTTAGTTCACCATTATACACCCAGACAACTTTAAGGAGTGGCCATTTTCTAACAACAGGGGAGTGGGGTTGGGGTTAGTAGATTTCTCCACATGCACACCAAAAAAGTGTTCTACCCCACAGGAATTGTTCAAATTATCAGGAATGGTCTTCAGTTGACAGCCCACCCCAGCCAATCCCAGTTTGAATAAATCACGACCCCTAGTAGCTAAAGTAATGTGTGGGATCTTTCACTAAAAAGAGGTGTACTCTGTTTTGTTCCCCTCCTTCAAGAGGGGTCCATATCATCTTGGTCCCCCGTTTCAATTATTCCATTGTGTGGTTGTCCCCCTGTTGTTAAAATGACTACCTCCCTTACATACAAATTCAATTGTGGTCTGGGCACAAGTTTGGGGAATACATGTATCATTCACTAGTGGGTTAGGTTATCTTATGGTGGCACTGTATTGAAAGAATGGTGAATGGTTGTATGGTTTTATCTGGCCCTTTAAACTATGCAATGCACTTTGTCATTATGATGCATAAATGCAGCACTGCATTCATGTATCATGCCAGCTCTTCCAGCTCAACCTTGTAGAGTCAGCACTCATAATTTGTGAGTGTTGTGGCAATATTTTGGACGGAAGGTCATGTTGTCCTGTGCTTGGTAGATTTACGCCTGACTCGTTAATTTCAACAGTAGGAGGCACGCATTGTGTTCACAGCTATTATTTTACTGGGACCAAAAAGGCAGCAGATAAAACATGCTGTAATGATCACCTCTTTTCACACGTGTCACAATTCCTAAAACGCAATATTCATCATACCCCCATCAGAATTGTTCGCAAAGTGCTGTATTGAACACTGCTCAATACCAAGTTGCTTTTCCTCTTCACAAAACCTAGCCATAGTTTAACCCTTTTAAGGATGTCAGGATGCACCAGCTCTGCCTTCGTGTTTGCCATCATGATATGCCATTTGAACATTGCATGCATATTATTATCATGATACACCAACACTCAATGCATATTTGCTGTCATGATGCACCAGTGATACATGCATATATGGTGTCATGATGCACTAGCCCAATGACAAAGGTTACAAATGACCGGATTCATTTAAATGAAGCATCCAATTAAGTGGACATGTCCGAAATGTCAACTCCAGGATAGGATGATCATGGAGGGAGGATTTTCGAGGATCAAAAAGCTGAAGTTGACATTTCGGTCTCACTGTCACGCAGCAGTTTTTTATATGGTTTAATTTGTTCACTGGTTATAAGTAAGTCATCATTTTTTAACAACAGGGGGGTTAGTGGATTAGTTGGGAGAGGGGGACTATTTTTACCCCTTTTTAGTCAAAATGTCAGTGTGTTACTATATCTATTTAAAGAGGCCTGGCACGTTCAATTCAAACTAGTCCGGCCAGGGGCAGAAAACAGTTTGGACCCTTCTTGAAAAACCTTGGCCGGTCACACAGAAATCCAGTTACTGTCCCCCACTTGGGTTAAAAAGTCATCCCCTCTATGTCAAAGATCCTATTTTAGTGCTTAAGAAACAGTCTACTCCCCGGTGCTTATACAATGCTGAAACTCTTTTGAAACAGCATAATGGTGACCGTGCAGTATGCTGTCCTTGTGGTACCTTAGAGAGTGAGGGGGGAGCAGGCCTTGCATGCAGCAGATTCTACTTAGCCATTAGTCTACAGTACAGGCAGTAATTCGCTAGGTGGTGTCACACAAGCTCGGTATCAGTCTATGGATTGGCAGACATCATTGTAAGAGTTTACCTACCTGGAAGTAACATCACCCATACACTGTCTCTCTGGGCTAACCTCTTCCAAGACATGCACTGATCCTGCAGAGGGCAAGGCTTTCCCAACCCAGACACCTCTGCCAACCACACAATTTGTTACTCCGAGGATTCTAGGCAATCAAATGTCTTGGGTAATTGGTACTCCTAAGACTGATTATACACAGTTGTGTGTCCTCGTGTCATTCAGTCTTATAACCTAAGACTACTTAGCCATGTGACTACTGCAGCCGCTGCTCAGCAGCTGGTTCCCCCATTCTCCACTTTCCCACAACCACACATTGCTACTTCTCAGCCCCACTTAGGCCACCCAAAATAATGTGTCACTTTTGGCTAGTCAGTATAGTAGACACAAAATCTTTATTAACTTTTTTGTAATTATTTACGATTTTGGCCAAAGGTGCATTAAAAACATCCAATTTACACACAATTTACTTCACTCTTCCTCCTAAGGCACCACAGCCTCACACTGCATGGACCATCAGATCTAAGCAGCTTTAACCCTTTAAGGACGGATGTCACTAAAAGATGACATTTGTCGTCATGAGGCACCAATGCAGCCCTGGCGAGTAACTTGCCAGTGCTGCATTGGTGAATCATGACGACCCGTTAGGAGTTCATCAACCCTGTAGGGTCAGCTTGATGTGTGAATGCAGCACTGGCGAGTTACTCACTAGGGGTGCATTCATGCATCATGACAACCAAGGGCATGATGCATTAAAGGAAACAATTATTAATTTTTTGGTTCAATGAGCTCTCGCAGAACTTTTTTATCAACAAAAAAAGGTGCGTAACACAGTAAACATTGTTAAGGCCTTGAATGCCAAAAATATATCACTGCCAAAGATCACATAGTTGCATGTACTATGATACCGTTTCCACAATTTTCATACAGTGTCAGATACTGTCCATAGGAGAGTTGCAGGGGGAGTGTTATAAAACACTGAAGAATAGATTCAGGCACTTACAACTTAAGACAGTAAAGTGGATATTAACTGATATAATAAGTAGATATATAATAAGAGAGATGTATCCATATAACTGAAGACTCATGTACTTCAGTGTTGGAGAGGTCTGGAAGTCAGCATGACAATGTAATAATGTATATTGACCCTGGGTCAGAGTTGGTCACAAACTCAAGTGACTGGCATGGAACTATGGACCATGAACTGAGGCACTGAACCCCAAATGGTCAAACCTTGAACTCAACCTTGAACTCAACCCTATGACTGATAGCCCTGACCTGACTATGTAATACAGGCCCAGATGCGATTCAAGGAGGGAACTAAGTGGACACAATGATGATAAGGACTAAGTTGCAACATTGGAGACTGATGGCAGGTGGAATATCAGCCTAAGAACTGGAATGTAAGTGGTGTAGTGTTTGTATAGTGGTGAGACCATCCCTAGATGGTGCTGCCTCCTGGAGAGCCTGGAATGGCTCAATGAAACCACAGGACTTGTGTGACCAACTGAGGATACATATAACTCTGAACCCTTACTTAATTCTCCATGTGTAATGGAGTTTGTACTACTTTTGTATGAATATCACAATAAAACCTAGAAACCTATTACCTCTCATGAATCCCTTTGGCTAGTGCAGATGAGTGCACATTAGTCATTTATACACAATTGTAAGGTTAAAGTATTGGATAGTTTACTACTGCTAGTAGCATCGGCAGCTGAGCAGATAAGATGTACCATAAGACTGTAAGTACTATACTACATTTGAAACCCTAATAAACCGACTTGCTCAGGAGGGTGCAGCATTAACCTCTGCATGTTCAGGGTTCCAAAGTGGCATGGGAATGCCATAGAATACAAATTGTCAAGAAATCTCATGGGAGAGAAGAGAAATTATGACAAAAACAATTAGAATGTAAATTTTTTCCCTGCCAATAGAAGACAAACGGGTGTTATAGTAAATATTGTCATGGAAAATGGTGACTCGTGGTCATGGAAAGCCAAGGAATTTCAAACTGAGAATTATGGCTATGGTCCTATGGTTACAGATAGCTATATTCATTTGGTCATTCATTTCTACCGTGAACTCCTATTTCCTTGCTTCTAAAATATAGATCTCCCTGTTTTCCCATTGATTACTATAGGTAATGCCCACTTTTGTTAAGTAGTCATACCACAGAACGCAGCACCATGGGCTAGTCATTTTTTTGCATGTTTTAGTCAATAATATATCAAACCAATGCCATCCTTATCTATCTGTGACATTCAAAAGAACAAAACAGAGCCACCAAAAGACCAGCAATGGTCTTTAATGCAATATCAGTCTTTGCAAAAACATTTTCAGCATGCAGGACAGTTCGTCCTGCAGCTAACCAATTTTGCAGGACCGGATAGATTTCTGCAGGACCATATACCAAAATTAAAGTTTTGCATACTATTTAGAATAAAATAGCATTTATAAAAGGAAAAAAAGCTTTAATTTGCCTAGAACATTAGTGTACACTCTAGAACTTGTAACGTCAGTTCTAGATGGACTATTTGAAAAATTATTTCAGTTTTGCAAAGCCCAGAATGTGAAGGACATCTGGTCCTGCAACACTAGTCATTCTGCCGGACCAGAGTAATTTTAGGCCATTACCACTATCCGGCGTGTTTTGCCAAAGACTCCAATATGCTGTTTTGTCTTTATTATGCTTTATGATACTTTAATTTTATTTTGGTTATGTACCTCATAACGGTTTATTGCCATGATATTACGTACAATTTTGGTCCAGACTCCGAGGAGCCGTCTCTAGGCGTCATATGATACAAGAAGATATGATTACATAGATAGAGCCGATTCGTGCCCAGTTTTCGCTGCAAGCAGGCTATAACAACAGGTATGGTTATTTATATATGGCATGGGATATTTACAATCGCGAGAGAAATATTTACAGGCCATTCACATGGGAGGCCGTATCACAGGGTATGTGACTTTTATGGTCACTATCACAGATTTATGTATCACAGACCTTGACAAATGCAGCAAATACCCATGTTGAGATGGGGAGTGGTAGAGATAGTTAGAGGGCTGGTAAGAATACCAATGGTAGAGGTTATTCTACCATCTAGGTATCACTTTTCCCTTTTTTCTTCTTCTTAGATTTTGGTTTCTTGATGTAGGTACCCATATTGTGTTTCAGCTGCAACTTAAAACTAACTTTATTCTCACACTTTCGCAAAGTGGGTGGCAGTGCATTCCAACCCATAGCACCTCGATAGAAAGGACTTTTCTTATAAAACTCAGTTTTTGGTCTCCTCAGTTGAAAAGTAGGTAGGAAACTACTTCTAGTTCTAGGATTTAGATCAGGTGTAAGCTTCTTTGCTCGTGAGTAGAACTTAGAAACAAGCAGTTCTTTCCTCCGGAGTGGAGGCAGGGGGGTAGTAGCATCCGCATGTAATTTCTCAATAGGATTTCCCCTAATTTGCTTGTGCAAACATACTCTTAAGCACCTGTTTTGTATTCTACCTATCTTTGTCTGCCATTTCTGTGTAGCACAATCTAACAGAAAGGAGCAATAATCAAATTTAGGCAGAATAGTTTGTTTAAAAATAGTGATTGCCGTGGCCACAGAGACACTACTTCTAACTTTACTTGTTCAGAGAGATCTATACATCTCGACATAAAAATAAGTAACCGTTTTCCCTGGAGAAAGATTTTACCTACCTATTTTTCTGTAGCCAATCAAAACTCGAACTAAACTCTAAAATTTAATGGTCATAGGAAATATGAATATTACCATAAAACCTCGCGTTTCTCAAAGATTTCATCACAGAAACTAAGACTACCTACCAAGAAGCACCTCAACTAGGAAATTGTTCCATCAGTGCATAAACATAATGTGGAAGAATTAATAAATTCATGAATCTGAAAAGTCATGTTTGTCAAACTAATTCAGTCTTGGCCAGTTTCTGAAATGTTCTGTAGTAGAACGGAGCTCTTGGGCACACTGCTGGTAGAGGGAATTTACACAAACATGATGGGAGATTCTCTATTCTCTATGCAATCATTACAGATGAGCGTCACACTGAACCTCATTGTAGCCTATGGCGGGAATTACATTCAGAGATTCTTGCTGCTTACTGGACATAATTATACACAAACATCCTATATTGTATTTTGTGTGAGGAATTGGACTTTTCTATTCTCTCCGAAATCCTCATGATCTGTCCTCCCAAATCAACACCCAGCTCTAACCAAACTCTTTTCTGGGTAGGTCCTCTAGCAGCAACACTATACAAGTGTGGCTGCAGTTGCTGCTTTATCTCTTCCCCATAGTTTAAAGTTGGTAGCTGCTGCAGTATTGAATTTGGGTTTTAGGTCTTGTGAGGGGCAAGATGATGTTCTAAACAATATACCAATGTCTCAAATCTGAGAGCAATATTTCAATGCAGAAATATGCATTCAGTGGGCTCACTGAATATTTCCTTAGCAGCAGAAATTAATGTTGTTTACCAATCATGTCTCTGTCATAACACACTAGCTGGCACCTGTGTGCCATGTCTACAGAGTTAGTTATAATCCCATAACTTCAGGGCCCCTGAGACCTATGCTTAGATCCATATTCAACAGATGGAAGCACATATCATGTGGCTGACCAGGCTTGGGTTCTCTCTGGTAAAGCTGCCGATATAGCTGTGACTAGATTCCTTACGTAGATTCATTTAGGTATCATTGTAATAGGAAGTGTGTACTCCATTTACCACAGAGACATATTTACAACAGTTTTAGCAAGTATCACTAAAATTCAATTCGGTCATCTCAACTGATATACTAACTTTAATATTGGCCTGGACTGAGCAAAGACCACCATGAATGCAACACTTGCAAACCTAACAGACTATTATCAAAATGAAACCAGTTCTGTACCAACAGATAATTCTCTGGGATTTGTGTTATGGGAAATCATTCACACTGTCCTAGTGATCCTCATAAATGGTGTCACCATGCGCATACTATTGAAAGGTGACATGCTGGATACTTCCAGCAACGTCTTCATCACATGCCTCACACTTGCAGATTTGGTATCTGTTGCTGCTTTGCCTTTCTGTATATCTGTAGCCTATCTACCAATTGGAAGTGCCTGGAATGTATCATGCTTTGCTGATATTTTAGTTAACTGCTTATCAGTTTTATCCAATTTGGCTGCAGTATGTGTGATCTCAGTGGACAGGCCCATCTTCACTGTCTATGCCTTACAGTACCACACCTTAATGCCTGTGACGAGGACCTACATCATTAGTTATCTTGTCTGGGGCTTTGCGGTGGTCCTAACCATTGGTTGTCTCGGTTTTGGCTTCCTTGCTATTGACAGTTCAAGTGCGCCGCTATGTATGCTAATTCATAGAGTCAGCATCATTCACAGAATTTTCATTGCTCTTGTTCCTCAATTAATACTCTTCTTAATAACTGGTTGTCTACATCCTCTGTCACCTGGCCTATGTGTATGTATGTACCATATCGTCGCATATAGGTGCCTGGTTTTGAATAGGAGCCTCCCTTGAATAAGAGCTGGGGGTAATAGGGGTTGAAATCAATAGGTGCCGGGCCTTGAATAGGTGCCTTTGTGATATCCTTTGATGCACATTATATGAATCAGTATGGTTTACTCTGCTGTTTAGATCTATGGGATTATGATAAAATGCTACATACACTGGGGTTTTGTAAGAAAATTGTTGAAAGAGCTGGATTACCAGCATGTTTATAGTGCAATATGACGACTCTTTAGCTAAATTCTCCAGAACCAGGCTGTCCAAGATAATAGCTGCCGGGCCTTGAATAACTGCCTCCCTTGATTAGGAGCCGGGGGTAGAAGGGTGTTCAAATAAATAGCTGCCCGGGCACCTATATTCGACGAGACGGTATATCATAACCTTTACCATGAATAGTTTCCCAGATGAAATGGCCTCAAGCATTGCCACACATATATATATGTATATATATATATATATATATATATATATATATATATATGTATATATATATATATATATATATATATATATATATATATATATATATATATATATATATATATATATATATATATAAGCTAAAAGAAGCTAAAAGATGACATTTGTCATCACGAAGCACCAATGCAGCCCTAGCGAGTAACTTGCCAGTGCTGCATTGGTGAATCATGCCGACCCTTTAGGAGTTCATCTACCCTGTAGGGTCAGCATGATGTGTGAATGCAGCACTGGCGAGTTACTCACCAGGGCTGCATTCATGCATCATGACAACCAAGGGCATGATGCATTAAAGGAGACAATTATTAAAGCTGATTAATAGCGTTCCTTCAGTAGCTTGAATCAATATCATATCAAAGTTACTTCAAGCTGCTGAAAGAAGGTAATTTATCAACATTACTTTTTGTTTGAAGTTGCTTAAATTTGATGTTCTTTTTGGTTCAATGAGCTCTCACAGAACATGTTTATCAACAAAAAGAACTGCGTAACGCAGTAAACATTGTTAGGGCCTTGAATGCTAAAAATATATCATCGCCAAAGATCACATAGTTGCATGTACTATGATACCATTTTCACAATTTTCAAACAGTGTCAGATACTGTCTACAGGAGAGTTGCAGGGGGAGTGTTATAAGACAATGAAGTATAGATTCAGGCACTTACAATTTAAGACAGGAAAGTGAATATTAACTAATATGATAAGTAGATACATTTGTATATGATAAGAGAGATGTATCCATATAACTGAAGACTCATGTACTTCAGTGTTGGAGAGGCCTGGAAGTCAGCATGACAATGTAATAATGTATATTGACCCTGGGTCAGAGTTGGTCATGAACTCAAGTGACTCAGGCTGGCATGGGAACTATGGACCATGAACTGAGGCACTGAACCTATATGGTCAAACCTTGAACTCAACCTTGAACTCAACCCTATGACTGATAGCCCTGACCTGATGGACTATATAATACAGGCCCAGATGCAAGGAGGGAACTAAGTGGACACAATGCTGATAAGGACTAAGTTTGAGACGGATGGCCGGCGGAATATCAGCTTGAGAACTAGAATGTAAGTGTTGTGGCGTTTGTAGTGGTGAGACCATCCCTAGATGGTGCTGCCTCCTGAAGGGCCTGGAATGGCTTGCTGAGACCACAGGTTTTATGGTATTAACAACATCCACCAATGTTCACATATTTTCTATGTTACCCTGATATACATCACTGTAATTAGGTAGAAGTTATACAAGCATATTTCAAATAAATGATAAAGTTCTGATCCTACTTTTGTTATCATGAGTGTCACATGAAAACTTGGGCAAAAAGTAACATGGCCAGCAATTTCGGATATAGGATACATTATGAAGCACATAAAGTTCAAGCACAGGGATCTCAAATTGAAATGGCTATGTCTCTCAAAGGTTTCATCTGCTGTATAAATGTCACAGGTAAACGTATCACAGAAAGTAAGACTACCTACTAAGAAGCACCTCAATTGTTCCATCAGAGCATAAACATTAATAAATTCATGAATCTGAAAAGTCATGTTTGTCAAACTAATTCAGTCTTGGCCAGTTTCTAAAATATTCTGCAGTAGAACGGAGCTCTTGGGGATGCTGCTGGTAGCGGGAATTTACACAAACATGAAGGGAGATTCTATATTCTCTATGCGAACAGGACATCCTTACACATGAGTCTCACACTGGACCTTATTGTAGCCTATGTCAGGAATTACATTTGGAGATTCTTGCTGCTTACTGGACATAATTATACACAAAAATCCTATTTGTATCTTGTATGAGGAATTGGACTTTTCTATTTTCTATAGAATATTTGATTATAGTCTGGCCTAAAGTGTTGGGAGCTTAGCTGGTCGAGTGATTGAGTGGGTTTCAGAGAGTGGGGGGGGGGGGGGGGGGGGGGCTCTCATAATCTGTCCTCCCAAATCAACACCCAGCTCTAACCAAACTCTTTTCTGGGTAGGTCCTCTAGCAGCAACCCTGAACAATTGTGACTGCAGTTGCTGCTTTATCTCAGACTCTTGCCCATAGTTTAAAGTTGGTATCCCAGCTGCTGCAGTGTTGAATTTGGGTTTTAGGTCTTGTGAGGAGCAAGATGATGTTCTAAACAATATACATTGTACCAACGTATCAAATATCTGAGAGCAATATTTCAATGCAGAAATATGCATTCATTGGGCTCACTGAATATTTCCTTAGCAGCAGAAATTAATGTTGTTTACCAATCATGTTTCTGTTATAACACACTAGGTGGCACCTGTGTGCCATGTCTACAGAGTTAGTTATAATCCCATACCTTCAGGGCCCCTGAGACCTATGCGTAGATCTATATTCGACAGATGGAAGCATATATCATGTGGCTGACCAGGCTTGGATTCTCTCTGGTAAAGCTGCAGATATAGTTGTGACTAGATTCCTTGCGTAGATTCATTTAGGTATCATTGTAATAGTAAGTGTGTACTCCATTTACCAGAAAGACATGTTTACAACAGTTTTAGCAAGTATCACTAAAATTCAATTTGGTCATCCCAACTGATATACTAACTTAAATATTAGCCTGAACTGGGCAAAGACCACCATGAATGCAACACTTGCAAACCTAACAGACTATTATCGAAATGAAACCAATTCTGTACCAACACATTATGCTTTGGGGTCTGTGTCATGGGAAATCATTCACACTGTCCTAGTGATCCTCATGATCATGATCATGATCACAGGCTCTTTCCCATAGTGGATTTAACATTGGCCTAGATATTGGCAAAGACCAACTTGAATGCAACATTTGCAAACCTAACAGACTATTTTCAAAATGAAACAAGTTTTGCACCAACAGATGACTCTCTGGGATTTGTGTTATGGGAAATCATTCACACTGTCCTAGTGATCCTCATGAATGGTGTCACTATGTGTATACTATTGAAAGGTGACATGCTGGATACTTCCAGCAACGTCTTCTTCACATACCTCACACTTGCAGATTTGGTGTCTGTTACTGCTTTGCCTTTCCATATATCTGTAGCCTATCTACCAATTGGAAGTGCCTGGAATGTATTTCATCTCAAGACTTTGACATTCATGTTATCCTACTGGGCTTGTGCAAAAATCGACTGTAAGATTCCACTTCAAGGTAAACAGTGTAATTCTACTGATTTTAGTATTTTTCTAAATCATATTTTCATAGAAATGCAAATTCTTTCTGTGCAGCATTTTATCCTAACAACTGGTAAAGTACATAACCATTTATAAGGTAAAGTATATAACTATTTAATTATTGACTTTGACATATTTTTTGTCTAATTTCAAGGCGAGTTGCCAAGACTGATAAACAGTAAGGGTCAAAGTGTTATGCACTTAAACGCTCAGAGTCTAAGGAACAAATTTGATTTAGTAAAGAAAGAACTATCAAATCAAGATATTGAAGTATTATTATTCTCGGAAACTTGGTTAACTGAGGCTGAGTTTGATGGTGATTACACTCTCGATATGTATAACATGTATAGATGGGATAGACTAAGAGATAAGTCAGGTGGAGGTTTGTGTGGCTATGTAAGTGATGATCTAGTATGTGATGCATCTAAGTATGAGAATTTAAATGTTAGTACTGTAGACATTGAACTACAATGGTTATTAATTACCAAAGGTAAAAGGAAGCAGAAGTTGATTGGAAATGTATATCGGCCACCCGATGGTAATAAATCTGAATGTGTAAATATTTTAAAGAGTAAATTGTCAGATGTTGAAAATTTGGATCGCCTTGATGTTATTTTAATAGGTGATTTTAACATTGACTATTTGGAAGACAGTCCTGTAAGAGATAAGCTAACAACTGACTTGGCAGATTATGGTCTCAGACAATTGATACACGAGCCCACGAAAACTAAAGGTGGCAAAGCTTGTATCGACCTCATCTTTACAAATATTGATAATATTGAGACATCGGGTGTAGCCTTTCTAAATTTAAGTGATCATTTCCCTGTTTTCTTAGCAACAAAATGTATACGACAGAAAGTAAATCATCGTCATTTTGTCGGACGATCGTATAAAAATTATGATAAAAACCTGTTTTGTGATAGATTTAAGAATTTGTCTTGGGCTGAATTTGACGAGTCTCAAGATGTTGAAACATGCTGGAAGATATTCAGTGAAAATATTGATAAGATATTGAATGTTCTTTGCCCTATAAAAAACTTCAAGATTAAGTTTAGAGAGGAGCCATGGCTTACCCCAGAACTCATAGCTTTAATAATAGAAAAAAACAAAGCTCTAAAAAAAGCTAAAAAAACAAATAGCATTTTAGATTGGGATTTAGCACACGATTTGAAAAATAATTGTTGCACCTCTATCAAAAGGGCAAAGCAATCCTTTGTGGTTGATCAATTAAATATAAATAAAGATGATGCAAAGAAGTTCTGGGCGGCCATGAAAAATCTGCTCCCTTCTAAGGGTAAAGGTAGCAAAAACATTTTATTAAGAAATGATACGGGTTTACTGATTGATTCTGAAGATGTACCACTGTATATAAACGAGTATTTCGCCAATATAGGCCCAAAGCTGGCAGAGTCTCATGACAACGAATGGTCTTTTGATGGAATCCCTTGTGAAAATGTAATGCCTGATATTACCTTCTCAGACGACGATGTATTAGGAGCCATAAAAGATATAAATATTAATAAGTCCTCTAGTTTGGACAATATTTCTACTCGTGTATTTAAAGATGCCACTTTATGTGTACCGGTAAGGTTTGCAAAAATCTTACGCCTAGTCATTTTAAATAGCCAAATTCCTATGTCATGGAAGGTTGCCAAGGTTACTCCCCTACCCAAATCAGGTAATCTACATCAAGTATCCAATTATAGACCTATAAGTCAATTGCCAATTCCAGGAAAAATTCTTGAACGTTTGATACATACACAAATTATGAACTTTTTACAAGAAAATAAAATTCTGACTGAAATTCAAGGGGGGTACCGTAAGGCTCACTCAACTTTAGACACAATAAGTAAACTTACAACTGATATTTTAGAAGAAAGAAATAAAGGAAATGTAACCGTGGCAGCCTTCATCGATACGAAAAAAGCTTTCGATTGTGTAAATCATTTTATTTTATTAAAAAAGTTGGAATTTTACGGTATTAAAGGAAAAAATCTAAATTTAATCAAAAATTATTTAACCAATAGGAAGCAGATGGTAGTGGCAAATGATACGATGTCTCCAGCTAGAAATATTGTATGTGGCGTTCCACAGGGTAGCATTTGTGGCCCATTACTGTTTTTATTATATGTTAATGACATTCCTCAAAATACAAATAGGGTTAATGTTCTACTTTACGCCGACGATACAGTCCTGTACACGCATGGAAGAGATATAGATAGTATTGTTCCTATTTTATTAACTGGTTTACAGGCTTATGCCGAATGGTCTTCAAAAAATAAGTTAACAATGAACGAAGCTAAGACAAAGTGCGTTTGTTTCTCCAGCAAAATTAAATACAAAAGAATAAGATTAAATAATTTTGAAATTATGGTTAATGATAAAAACTTAAAGTACGTTCCGACTTTCAAATATTTAGGGGTAACTTTAGATTATGAGTTAACTTTTAATAGCCATGTTAAGGATCTTAAAAAACAATTGGGTTTTAAATCGTCTTTGCTGGGGAGACTGAAACAATTCGTTCCTATAGATATTTTACTGCAAATTTACAAAACTTATGCTACTCCTGTCATAGATTATTGTGACATTTTATACAATGGTGCAAACTCTGATCTACTACATGGCTTACAGAGAATTCAAAATAGATGTCTTAAACACTGTTTGAAATTACCAATTTTAAGTGCCACTGATTATGTACATCAGGAGGCAAAATTACCTAAACTTGTAGATAGGAGGCTGTATCATGCTCGTACACTAGGGTATAAAAGATCTTTAAATATTAATTTTTGTAAGCCAGTAACGAGGCTAACACGTTCTAATGAATATCCTGTTTTAAAGTATGGTCAAATAAAATCATCGTCATATGAGAAATCCCTTGGGGTGTTCGTAGCCAGGTCATGGAATGAGTTAGAAAATGTTCATAAAAATGTTGAATCTTTGTCTGAATTTAAGGTAAAAATGAAGATTTTGTTAGAAAATTCAATCCCGAGAGATCAAGTAAATCGTTTTGTACATGGTTGAGAATACCGGTAGTACCGGTAAGTACCGGTGATACCGGTATATGATGTATAGATTGTGTGGTTAAACCATGATGAAATTTTGAGTTTTTGAGTGTAATAGCACACCTAAGAAAAGACTAGACACTGTATTTAAGAGTTTAAGTTGTGAATCTATTAAAGTCAACTCGTGTGATAGCTGTTTCAAAACAGATTTATTTTCAAGTAGCGACATTAAAAAGTGTCGAGTGAAGAAATCTTATTCACCACCATAGAAAAGATTTTTTGATATGATGTACTATATACACATATCTTATTTCCATCTTGTTGTTATTAACATTTTGAATAATTATTTTGTCTTTATTACTAAAATAAGGGGGAGACATAACATCAGCCACGCTGAAGTCCCCTCCTAACTTGTTTGGCACAGTATTTTCAACTCGTCTTCAACTGCAATATACTTGAAATCTCTCGTCCTATAGGGTAAAATAATTGAATTAAAAAATGATTAAATACGGTATTATTCAATCTACAACAAACATGAATCTTGGAAAATTGTGAACTGTACAAATATGATAAATCATGTAACTACAAGCTAGTGATACAGGATACCCGATAAAATGTTATCGAAGGACTATATGTAACTGTGATATAACAAAATGCCAAATAAAGTTGAATTGTTCTAAAAATTTATGTGCCCATGATAGTATTAGTACTCAAGAATCCGCTAGGTGAGCCCCTGTGCACAGTGCACACAGCCGTAGAGCATTTTGGTCCAGCTGTGCCTCACCGACACTGTTATAAAACTCCTCTCTTAGAGAGTGACATTTTATCTGTTACTTTTAGGTTATCGCCCAGAAATGTAGTCAAGAGAAAGGCCAATCCAGCCATCCCTATAACAAGTGACTGCAGCTAAGAGAAGTTGCCTATTTTTGGGGGGATAAAATAGATTATATTAAAACCTATGAATTTATGAATGCTTTTGGTTGCTTTTCGGTTTGTGATCTTATCCGATATGTTGTTATGTCATTTTAAGAAATGGAAGCAATCAGAGGATCCTCTCACCTGTTCCTAGACCATAACAATATAATACTTATGATTGGGTCATTGAAACAATTGGTTTACTCAATACTAATATAATGAGTGATCATGTTGAAAGGGCCCGTCAATCATGGCCCAGCCTGGCCAGTACTTCAGATGCCCTCCAAGTCCCTCACATAACTACCTCCCACATACCCCACTCACCCTGTCACCCTCCCCCACAGGTTCACTGGGACTCCAAAGCTGGATAACAATTATATAGGAAATATACTAGGGGACCTGGGTGGATTTTATTTACACCTATTTGGAAATTGTCTGGGTTCTATGATAAATAGAAAGACAATTCCAAAAGGTTTAGTTTACATCTCTCACATTCTACATCATAGTAGAAATAGAATTGATTATTTAGTATTTCTCAATTTTTTCTGGAGTCCCTGGCATAGAGGTATTCTTACTGGTTCTCTTTCGTAGAGAATCTTGATCAAGTTTATGCAAGGTCAAAGCACAGAACGATTGTCCTCGATATGTAGATAGGTCCCAGGTAACAAGAAACGTTTGGTCAACGTTGATCAACGTTCACTTTTTGACACAACGTTTTTGTGAAAAACGTGATTTTAGAAACGTTTATTTTATGTTAGAAAACAGTTAGCAAAATAATGTTTTCCAGGTAACCTATATTAAATATGGCTCAACGTTTTTTTGTGGACTCAAACCAACGTTCATTTAACCATTTGGATGAACGTTGTTTTAACGTTTTTTAGTGATTCAAAGCTTACCCACCAGATGTCAGTTAAGCTGATGATGGAATCAGGATTGATCCTTCCCTCTTGTATTAGTTTGAAATAAGCTATTATAATGATAGTTTCTCATAGTTATATCATCTTTTACATCAACATTCAGTGTATAGATATATCTATGCTAAATAATAAGTCAAAATGATGACATCAAGCTTGTATTATAAGGAATGTCATCATACACACCCACTTTGTAACATTGAAGAATATATAAACACCCAGCTGACCTGTGGACCCACCTATACCCTGGTTTGTTCAAGCAAACAGTAGAGTGTGGTTCTTGAGCCTTGTATAAATTTACAATCGAAAGCTAGATAAGGTCTATTCTAATAATCCCTTTAGGAGTGTGTATGAATCAATACATTACTAGTGGTCTTTGTTCTCTTTATTGAAGATTTCTTTTAACGTACCTGAACTGTTTAAGCTTAGAGAAAGAATATAAAATAATACATGGTAGTAAGTGAACCTTATTGCATTGGAATGGAGCATTAAATCAACGTTTATTCAACGTTAATTCAACATTGATTTGAGTCCACGAAATGGAGTTAGACTAGATGTAAAATACACGTTTTTTCACTCTTTAAATGACGTTTTGTCAACGTTAAACCAACCTCAACTTGTTACCTGGGGTCCTATGCTTGAATGTGAACCAAATAAATCAATTAAATATAAACGGTAGGCCTAACTGTCTCTGTTTGTCTCCATCTGTCTCTCGCTCCCTCTCTCTGTCTCTGTCTGTCTCTTTCTGTGTGTGTGTCTCTCTCTGTCTGCCTCTCTCTCTGTTTCTGTCTGTCTCTTTCTGTCTGTATAGGTCTCTCTCTGTCTTCCTCTCTGTCTGTTTCTCTCTGCCTCAGTCTCTCTGTCTCTCCCTCTCTCTGTCTCCCTCTCTGACCTGTCTCTCTAGGCCTATGTCTCTCCCTTCCTCCCTCTCTCTCTCTCCCTCTGTTTCTCTGTCCTCTGTGTCTCTCCCTCTCTATCACCCTCTCTATCTCTGTCTCTCTCCCTCTCTATGTCTCTGTCCCTCCCTCTCTGTCTGTCTCTCCCTCTCTCTCTATGTCTCTCTCTCTTTTATTCCCCCCTCTCTCTCTGTCTCTCTCTCTCTCTGTCTCTCCCTCTGTCTGTGTGTCTCTCTCTGTCTCCCTCCCTCTCTGTCTCTGTCTGTCTCTTTCTGTGTGTGTGTGTCTCTCTCTGTGTATCCCTCTCTGTCTGCCTCTTTGTCTCTCGTTGTCTCTCTCTTCCCCCTCTCTCTGTCTCTGTCTATCTCTGTCTGTCTGTCTGTGTCTCTCTCCCTCTTTACATTCACTCCATCTACAAGTTACAATACAATCTAGGCCTCTAATAAATGCACTTGTGGAACACTAGAGTCATCTGGTGTGAAATACTCGTACTAAATACAACAGTTCACCCTTTTCCCACCAGGCCGCGTCCAAACCCGTACGGCGACTGCGCATTGCGTGTTTCCAGAACAACTTCCAACACGTGAGACGTCGTAAGGTCACCTAAACCTTATTTATACCCACATTTCGTCAGTTTCAAAGCAATCTACACTAAGAAATCATGCCACGCAGATCTGGAGGTCGTGCTCCTATGAGGTGAGTAAAAACCATGAAGTGTGTCTTGTATGAACCTTGTAACGTTGACGTTCTGTGTTGGAGTGCCTGGCAGGGAGGGTGGTTACTTTCAATGTCAACACAACAGGTTGGTGTTATGTAAAGTAAGACTCAGAGAGTCGGAGAGTTATCATGAAATATTGGCTTTGTGTAATTACAGTTGATTAACACTGGACTGGTGAATGACGATTCTGTCACGGTATTTACAGCGCAAGTTGTACAGTTACTGGGGTGTCTTTTTTCTGAGACTGATTCTGACTCTTGTAGTTGAGCAGTCCTAACTGCCAACCTAAGGCTGAAGTCTAACTCCAATACACCTTGCATAATAATAATAATAGTGCACAGCCTCAGTAGGCTACACATCTATGAGTAGAGAATAGATAAAACATGTTCTTTTCTACAACAGTAACATTCAGTTTAATAAAGGTGTAAACCGATGATCCTCCACAATGACCACATGAAATTGATGAGACATTCTAGCCATATCTAGGATCATGTATTGGATTATGGCTTTGAGGTCTAACAAAGTTGCTACCGGTATATTCAATTTGAGAGCCATACACAATAGTACAAGATTGGGTAACTGGATTTATACTTCAAATTGTTGTTTCCTACATTGAGACCTAATCATGATCTGGTGTTATCATGTAGGCTACCGTGGTAGTGATATCAGTCTTTGTCATACAATGTAGTTGGACTTTGTTACTTGGCTGATGAAACACATGTTGATTAAGATTTTGTAATGATTCATCATCGGTATAGGTGACAGATCTCAGACATTTTGTATATGAAATAAAATAAACATTGCCCCTGTACTAAGGGAGTGCTCATTTTTTAACAACAGGGGGGGGGTGGTGGATTTGGGGGGGGGGGGGGTAAAAAATTTGGACCCCTTGACCGGGGGGGGGGTAAAAAATTTGGACCCCTCTTGGGGGGGGAGTGAAAAAAATTCAACCTGTTTTGAGGGAAAAAGCCCGCGTTTTACTATGCTACAAAGGGGCGCGAACGCGCGCGATTTTCAGCCTGCCGGGGGGGGGGGGTAAAAAATTTTGACCCCTCTGGCGGGGGGGGTGAAAAAATTTCTCGCGCTCCGCGCGAAATCTCACCACCCCCCCCCTGTTGTTAAAAAATGAGCACTCCCTAAAAGTGGGCCTGCAAGTGGTATAATGGGTAGAATATCTACCTTCACTTCATCCCTAGACCATGGACCTACATTACGTCATAGATTTTATGACCATCATTTCCCTTAATTTGACTCATCATGTTCTGCATTGTTTCTCTCCTTTCTCAGGAGCTCTGTGCCCGCGCGCGCCCCGCCCCCTCCCCCCGCCCCGATGCCGGCCCAGCCTCCCATGATGCAACAGCGGCAGCCCGGTATGATGGCCAACATCGCCAGCACCGCCGCCGGCGTAGCCATCGGATCGACAGTCGTAAGTAATCTGCTACATAGACACGGGTGCCATAGGAACTGTTCTTGGCTAGAAGCCGCAGCTTGTAGGCGATTTAGATTCAGCTTTCACCTAATACATAACATGCCTATATAGGGTGTGGCTTATACGAGAGATTGTATACCTATACTGCGGTACTAAATTAACAATTTTCAGGCTTAGGCTTACAGGGTTTGTCAAAATTGGGGGTGTGGCTAATTTATAAGCGATTTAGGCTTAAGCCAGTGATCCACTACAGCGAATTTGCTATTAGATTAAACTTATGATAGACACTTGCGAGTACACTCGCAAAAATCAAAATATTGAGATTCCCGCGAATGTAGTTGCATGCCATATGTCCCTCACGACATCGTCCCAGGAATAACAGCAGATCAACTGCTGGAATATAACTGGCAGCAAATAAAGTTGTGTTCCGGTTTGATTGATTGTTAGGTAGTTTCTGGTCCAGTAACATGGCCAAAAACAACAACGAGCCGGTATGGTCGATTTTTATCTTTTACCAGTTAGAACGCCAAAATGTCGGCCCCCAAGATACCGGGACACAGCAATTTTTATTTTGCCTAATGTAATATTGAAATAACAAAATTGATTCCACCTCGCAGGGCCACGTGATGACTGGTGCCATTATGGGTGGTGGTGGACGTCAGGAGGAGGCGGCCCCGGCGGCTGCCCCCCCACAGCAGTACGCACAGCCCCAGTACGGTCAGCCCCAGTACGGTCAGCCCCAGCCCGAGGGAGGCGTGTGCGGCATGCAGATGCAGCAGTTCCTGGAGTGTGCCCAGACACAACACGACATCACCCTGTGTCAAGGGTTCAACGAGGCCCTGCGCCAGTGCAAGGTCTCCAACGGTAAGATGAGTCCTACATTATGGGGCTGACATTTTTGCTGGGCCAGGAGCGAATGGTCCAATTTTTTCAAGTTGCTATATCTGATTTTGACTAAATTCTACTGATGGGGCTTGGATTACTCATGCCTTGGGAATAAACCCACAAGGGGGTATCACTCGGGTAATCCTGCTCCCCTCTGTACCATACCAATCCAGTAACGTGAGACTCAGGCTATCTGATGTGACAGGGATGTAGCTCAGTGGTAGAGCACCCGCTTGGGAGTGGGAGGCCCCGGGTAATGAGTCCCCAGGGTACCCACAAACAGGGAAAACATGGAATAACAGGGAAAATGGAAAAATCGATTCCCTGTCAGGGAAACACATGGAATTTGAAAATGTTTCCAAAACACAGGGAAAACACATGGAATAAAATTTTAGCACACAGGGAAAAACATTTTGAAACCATGATGTGGTGTTATGCATGCTACATTCTCAATTTGGCTTCTAGATTTTCAAGATTTGAGGATGAATAGTAATAACTGTTCCAAAGCAAATAGCACAGGGAAAACCTACCGTGGCTCAGGGAAAACAGGGAAAACACATGGAATTTGAAAATGAAATTTGTGTGGGTCTCTCTGAGAAATGTCATTTTAGAAGAAACCGTGTCCCTCACACTAGCTAAAGATATTCCAAAGATAATGTGTAGGGAATGGGGGACAATGAAATTTAATTCATAGGCAGTAACAGCTCAGAAAGGGGGTACCAGCTATGGGTTTTACAGTGATTTTTCAATGGGGAGAATAAAATCGTGCAAGAAAGGAAAATAAATTCTGTAACTTGATTATGTGTGTAAATATGAATGTAAAAATAATAGCCTTTATAATCATTATTCACACATCACTAAGACCATTCTTGCTTACTTTCAGGTCTCCAAGTCTAACGGTGCCAAACTCCAGACGCTACGGTCGCTAGTCGACCGGCCCCATCTAGATCATGTTTTACCACCCCCATCAGCCTGTCACCATGCCTCGCTATAGGATAATACAGATGTTAACCGATATATGTACATAACGACACTACACTATATGACCGCTATAGAATGTAACACTAGCTGAGAAAACGTCAAGTTGTAAATGAATGATAGAATGAGTATGAGCCTTGCCAATGTCACCCAAAGCGGGAAACTATCAATTGAGTTAAATCAATTACAATTGAAAGTAAAATGTAAATGGGCCTGTAATGTTATTCTACCACGGGGACGTTATAGCCTAAAGGCTAGGGGTATTGTTCAAGTGCGCTGTATTTATTAAGCCCTACATAATACATCTGGAATTTCGGACTAGGTTATGGGTCACATTAACTATATTTAAACCTGGAATAAATTAAACTACAATTGAATAATTGAACTTTTACATCCCTGCACCAGCTATACTAGATCTCAGGAAACTTAAATGAGAAGTGATACTCAGTGGTGTAGAAGGGGCGTTACTTGATATTGTATTACACCAGGTGCTTTACGGACTGTCGATGAATAAATTCACTTTATTTACACCAAAATAGTCTTGGTTTGTCTTTCTATGTGAAATATCGTAATGTACTTATATCTTCCCAAAAACTAAGCCCCCACCCCTGTAAATGTTAGAAAATTTCGCAATGGTTCCGGGGATACCACGAAGGACTGCACGTAAATATGTAGGAACAGGGATGTGAAAGCTCAGATTAAAATCTGATTTCAGATCTTTTGATATTCAAATTGGTCATTCTTGTGATTCGTCCAGATCCAATGAGAAATCTGTTTCACCTTATGTGGGGGGGGGGACTTAAAAATCTCAACAGACCAGATCACCAAAATACAGCAAATAGCCCCATTTGCCCTCTTGACTTTTTAAAATTTTCTTGGGGGCAAACCCCCCAAACCCCCCTAAATAACTAGTACTATTCTTTTTCTGTGATGAAATTACATAGTGGAGATAAAAATAGCTGTTTTATCTCGCAAATCTGCGAATCTGCACAAACCCTCAGATCTTTTCCTTTTTCTCAGTTCACACCCCTGAGGAAACCATACAACAGGAGAATTCGCATTCCTAAAGTTAAAACGGTACCAAAAAAAGAAGATAGATTTTGAGGAAATCAATTTAGATGGTGTTACAAGGTAGCGGGCCTTGGGCTCTATTGGTAACTAAAAAGCGGCCCTTCTTAGGCCACTCCAAAATAAATCAGGTTTCTCATCACCGCGCGCTTCATGAAAATCATGATTTGGGGAATTTTTTATCTTTGGTATCAAATTAAAGCTAATACTGTTACCTTTACATTTTCCAACTTCTGTAAATCAATGAATGCTTTACTACTAAATTGGGAAAATTTGTTTGCAAAAGTTTACATTTTCCTAGACATTTTGGTCCCTCGGTAAAAAAATTAAAAAATAAAAAACGCCCTCGTCATATTTTTCAGTGCTTGGTGATGAGAAACCAGATTTTTTTTTCGAGTGGCCTTACTGGCAGTTTTTTAAAATTATTTCGATACAAAATTGTACTTGAAATGTACCGTGGTATTTACAAATTTGACAGAAGATCATATTTGTTTTTCACATTTTTATTATACACATACATGCAACGATAAAGTTCATCAAGACTTTCAATTAAATCCATGTATCTAGCTACTTACAGAACTATGTACAAAGGGCAATGAGTGAAACTTTTCAGGACATGATTTAAGATATCTTGGTGACATAAAACCATGTAAAATCCACCATAGTATAGAAACATTTCTCACTTAAAACACCTCGGACACGTATGGTAGATGATATTGGTATCGTAACTAATCAATTTCATCCTTTTGATAAGTGGAAGGAATGAAGAGACCGTCCGCTTTTCAATATTAATACAAGTACCGTAAATTCCTGCTTGTAACCTGCGGGTTATAGAAGAATCAGAACCCTAGTGCGGGTTATAGCGTGTGACCAAATCTGGGTGCGGGCTGTGGACGAGTTTTTTTTTAGAAGTATAGTGCAATATTAAAGTATGTAAACATTTTCAGAACCCCTGTGCGGGTTATAGGGTTCTCCCAACGTCTGGATGCGAGCTAAGAGCGAAATACGGGTTATACACAGGAATTTACGGTAATGGATTTCATCCTTTTGTGATGGCAGGATCTGTGAATACAGCATCAGAAAAGGCAGTGGTTAACTGATACACGCTTTTCTCATCACCCAATCTCCAAACACAGGTGCTAAAAATGACCTAACATTCGTGAACTATAGTTCAGTTACATTCATGTTTTCATTCATGGCAAAATGAGTGCATTCATGACTTATTTATGCTTTGCTGAATAGTTGATTTGATGTATCGTGAGATCGACAAAGACCAATGGCATATGTATAAAAAGTTAATCCAGATCATGTATGCAAATTAATTGTTACAATATATACACAATGAGGAAAATATTTCTAGGAAAATTACCTCAACAAAAGGGTAGAAATGGCATTACATGTCCGCAGACAGTATCCTTAAGCATTCTAAATAGAAATCCTTAGGTCACATCTGAACACTGCACTGGTATCCCTTACTAGGCCGTTATAATACAAATAATATCTATATAATATAATATTGCTGCCGTCAGATATGTAAGTGCAAGTTTCGTCACACTTGTACAAGATTCCGCTGAAACAAGAAAGAAGTTAGTTTGAATCAAACATGAATGTTTAATTGATTCCAAATAGTATTACCGGTACTCTATATACATTTAATAACATTAAATTATATACCGGTACCAGTAGTCAAAGTGTTAACACAAGTGGCGTTGGCATTCATGTAAACAGTACAGAATAGCTACATTATACAGGTTATTTACATTCTATAACATCTGGAAACTGGTTAATGCAATCTGAATGTAGGAGAGTGGATAACCTACCTTTAAAAATGTGCTGACGAATCTCGAACTGAGTCCCTCCACCGTGACCAGGTCGTCAAACTGTGAGATGAAAACAAACTGGGGTTATTACAAGTGTAAGGACAGCATGATGCCTTAATGCTTCATCCTGATTTACGGCGTGATGCACTCATGCAGCGTCATCACTGCAGTGGTCCCAACTTGTCACCCTAGAACAGGTATGGGTCTGCCCTTCAATGTAAAAGTCCAAAATGGAAGCACAGATACTGTTTTCTTTTTGGCTAAATTATATAAGTAACTAGAAATGACAAAATAATTAGTTTTTTCTTGGTCAATTAAACTAATATATAGGCTAGACATATTTATGAGGGCTGGGGCCATCAGGCTTCCAAAACTATACATGAAAGGTCTGGTGAACAGTATTAGAAACATAGAATGCGTGAAATGTCTCCAAATTGCCCAATAAATCAACGACCCTAACTACAGTAAATCCTCGCATAGAAACCGCTGCTAGTATGCAAGTGAGATCGCTAGCATCAGGGCAAAGTCAAGGTGCGACGTGCGTTTTTAGATGTACTAAAAGTATACTGTAAACGTACAAATTTTCGCGAATCGACCATAAAGTAAAATTTCATGTGTGTTTGATTTCACGGTTTTTGGCATATGTAAAGTTATATAACTATATTGGAAAAATATTTGCACTGTACATATATTTGCGGATTTTCATTTCCGCGAAAATATGTGCAGCGCAAAATAATGTAAGTTTACAGTACTAAAGCAGCCATAATCAAATCCCCTGTGAGGCTCATTGGATATTCCCAAAGTCTAGGTGTGGCTCACATGCAAGGTTTTACAGTAGTGCACGTACCGTGTTGAAGGCCCCTTGTAGGTTACGCCAGTCGAAGATGAGCTGAGCACGTTTCTGGCCGAGCGTCTGCAGCCCTTGGATCTCCTTCACCGAGCCTGTGTTGAGGATTCCTAGGATACGGTCATCTACAAGACAAAATACAATGTAGTCATGACATAACTCAGTGTACGATCATCTACAAGCAGCAACAGTCTTAGTACAAGCTCTTCAACTGTGTTATGCGTTAATATGATATGCCCGTTCAAGCATTGTCATGTTTAATAACGACCATCCACCCCCCTCCTCCCCCACTTGTTAAGCTTTTAAGGCCGGCCAAAAATATTACAGACTAGCTGTCAGGAGGGACATTTTTACAGGAACTTTCCCTGGCCCGAGGCTTTGCTTGATCCCATAGTTAACCTATGCTGACTATAGTAGATGCTCGGCCAGCCATGGCATCAACTATAGTTGATGCTTGACCACAAAGGGTTAAATAGTGACCAAAGTGTCGCCCAGTACTTACTGTGTGCTGTTTGTAGTTCTGCGTTAAACGGTTTTGGTGAGTCTCCCTCGGACGCTGGGCTGTCTAAATCTGAACAAAATTGACAATATTAACTTAAAAACATGCTATTCAATTTTTTCTTTCTTTTTATAAATCCAGGAAAAGACATTCAGTCATTTTTATTGGTGCTTGAAATGTTCGCGTTTCTTAACAAGTTAATGTTGTAAAATAATTTAATACCGAAATCAACTGTACATAGCATTTTGAAATATATATAGAGAAATATCCCCAATTTGGAAGGCCTAAAGTTTTAGCTGGTCAGTACATTCTTTTTGGGGGGTCAGGTTCTCACAGGGTGCATATAATTTTTAATTTTTTTTTGTGCAAAATGCCAAAAATCTTTTTGGTGGATCCATAATACAAGTTATCAGAATAAAAGGGCCTTACCCATAAGTCGTGAGGCGGAGGCGGTGGACTTGAAGCCTTTCTTCTTGCGCATGATGCCTGCGTTAACAAAGAGGGGGCTGCAGGTGATGTTGGCTGTCTGTTTCAGGTTCTCCTTACACGACCCGTCTGAGTACACTGTAAACGGACATTCATAATTATATCGTTCTCTCTGGGAAAAGTTGTATGTTAATTGATCGATTGATTGCGTTGTTTAACCTTCAAGTGTACTGTGACGCCTGAGACATATCTAAAATTGGCAAGGAGTCAGCCACAAATAGTGGTAGTCTGCCTTGCAGTAGGAGGACAGATATCTTTATGTGTATGTTAATGAAATCAACTACCGTAATTTTTGCATAGAAGCCGCAGCTTGTAACTGAGTCAGAACCAGCTTTAATTTGATACCAAACATGCCTATATAGGGTGTGGCTTATACGAGTTGTTTTTTTCTAAATATACTACAATACTGAATTGGAAATCTTTAGACCCCAGAGAATTAACGGAAGCATGATTTCTTCTGACACATTTTACGATTTTATTACTTAACTTCGAAATACCGGTAGATAAAATTTAGAACTTGCCAACCTTTTTGGGATGCTGGCTATAGAATATTTGAAAAGTCTAGGTGCGAGTTATACACAGGCTTTTGGTAGGCATCACTCCGACAGGTCTGGGTAACACATGAGACTTTACAGTACCATAGATTCCCACAGTATAACCCATGGGTTATACCCGAAACAAACCTCTAGGGCGGATTATACAATACCCTCAACCCTCACTCCCTCGAACATTTACTTCCTAGGATCCCTCACTTCCTGAGACAAGTGCCTGGCAACCTCCCCAATATGTTCCATTATATTTGGACTTAATTCCTCGAATAATTTGCTTCTTCAGACATTTTTTCTTGCATTTTCCAAGTGAGGGCCGACTGTACATATATCCTCAAAACCTAGCTGCGGGTAATATAAGGGGTTTTGAGAGTATTATAGTACAGTACTCAAACAGCAATTTTCAGACCCCCAGGTGCGGGTTATAGGGTTGCGGGTTATATGCGGGAATTTACAGTAGTTCTTTTGAGTACAACATGAGAAAAGTCAACCAATTTTCACTGCATTATTACCTGTTTCGCCTCGTTTGGTGATCTTCTTGGTGTCGTTCTTCATCTTGGTGAGTTTGTCCCTGAACTGTTTAACGTCTTCTAAGGCGCCCCCTGTAGACTTGAAGGGACTCTCCGTCTCGGGCATTGACTTGCGCTTGGGTCGCTGCGGCTGGGCTGCCTTGTCCACCATCTGCTGTATGAGACGTTGTTCCAGCTTCTCTAACCGCTCCACCATCTCTTCACGCAGGTTGGACCGGAACTTCTCCTGACTCCGCATCAACGGGCTGCAATACGGAGGTATAGGACATACCGTAAACATTGTGTAGAAGCGGCGGCTTACAAGTGTAGGAATCAAACCCAGCTTCAATTTGATACCCGACATGCCTATACAGGATGCGGCTTATATGAAGGTTTTCAGAAGTATACTACAGTACTAAAGTGGCCAAAATCAGAACCCCTGATCGTCTTATAGGATTCTCACAAGTATGGGGTGCAGGTTATAAGGCAAGACTTTATGGTACATATCTCACCCAGTCAGGGGGGGGGGGGTGTTGGGGCAAGCTACAGGGGATACCGTAAAACCTCAGGTAGAAGCTGCAGTTAGTACGCAGTGCGGCTTGTAGGATCATCCTACAGGCTGGGTGCGGCTCATACAAGACATTTTAGATGTATACTACAGTACTAAATTGGCCATCATCAGATGCCCTGTGAGACTTATAGGATTCTCCAAAAATAGCGGTGCGGCTAACACGCGAGAGGTTTTACGGTAACCACTGTAAAGTGTTTTACAATTTTTGAATTAGTGTGATTATTCTTTATTACACGCAAATAGTTGAAAGAATTAAAAATGGCAAACTGCTTTCCTCAGAGAAATCTGTAAATAAATAAAATTGATTGCTTTTTGTAGAAAATTTTTCTGCGAGGTGTCTATTGTATTGATGCCGTAGACGTGCAACCCTTACATTTTGTGTAACGGACACTAAACATACCTCAAGAAGGGTTGGACCTCTACAGCAGGCTCTGGGGCAGGCTTCTTTGCAGGCGGCCCGTCCTTCGATGACTTATCGAACGACCGTTTAGACGCAGTTTTGGCAGGAGCTGGTTTTACGGCAGGTTTTTCTGCAGTAGTAATGTACAGTTTAAGAAATTAGAATTTTTTCCTGCATCAATCTGGTAATATTTTTTGGTATAAAATTATACAATTAGAAATTTATTTGTAATATTTCTTGATTTATATGTCAAAAATGTAATTTAATAATCACAAATTAAAATGAGCAAATCATCAATTCTCACACTTAAGATACTTACCAAATGACTCATTAATTTTTACATTGTTTACGATTTTCTTAGTTTTGCGTGCGAAGTGTAACGTTGTGTAAGTGTCGAAGTAATGTTGTTCCTCTGGGGCTAGGTTTACGATCATACACGTCACGGCGTTACCTCCCAGTGAGTCCTGCAAAGGTTGTTTATAGGTTAGACATGGTCACAGTTAACATTACTGATACATATATATGTATATGTTTTACATAACCACGATCTAGTATATTACTACAAAGTGGGTAGGATATGGTTCTGTAAAACATACATGAAACAAATAGTCTACCGGGTATCTTGTGAAATCAGTCTCGAGTTAGATCAGGGGTGTGAACTGAGAAAAAGGAAAAGATCTGAGGGTTTGTGCAGATTCGCAGATTTGCGAGATAAAACAGCTATTTTTATCTCCACTATGTAATTTCATCACAGAAAAAGAATAGTACTAGTTATTTAGGGGGGTTTGGGGGGTTTGCCCCCAAGAAAATTTTAAAAAGTCAAGAGGGCAAATGGGGCTATTTGCTGTATTTTGGTGATCTGGTCTGTTGAGATTTTTAAGTCCCCCCCCCACATAAGGTGAAACAGATTTCTCATTGGATCTGGACGAATCACAAGAATGACCAATTTGAATATCAAAAGATCTGAAATCAGATTTTAATCTGAGCTTTCACATCCCTGTAGATAAACGGTCCTGGGGAGTGCTATTATATCTCTCAAGGAGTTTCATTGGTGTGGCCTTAAGTGCAGGTCTTCGCGACATTAAAAGAAACTTGAAATCAGTGAAAAAATTGGAAACTTTCATCCCTGGGGTCATGCCTTACCTGTAGTAGCCGTGTGAGTTTGCTGCTTCTGTAAGGCACCATCGTCTGTAACATCAACGTACCACATCAAACTCCATATAAACACCCTGATAAGTGACACCAGGTGTCACTGTAATACCTGGGAATGGGTCCAACTAACCATTCCCACTATAAATGTGTTCATAAATTTGGGAAGGCTTAAGCTAATTACTTCAATTACAGTATTAACTGACCGAAAATGGAACTTTTCGTCAATGGTAGAACAACAAAGTACAGAAATATAGAAACGTTTCATGAAAGTGAGGTTCCTGGAAGACTTACATCTCTGGTGCATTCCGTAAATTTTGCTCAAATAATAATTTTTCAATTGAATTCAATTTTTAACTGACATTTTCCCTAAAATCTAGTAACTAGTAATCGACTGAAAAAATAGGACAATTTTTTTCTTTACTGACATATGACTAAGCTTTAAAGAAAATGAAACTTAGCTGACTATTAACTAACGAGTGATAACCCTACTTTACACATAAAAACAGTAATATAAGAGAGACAGTGACTGACCTGCCCCTTGTTCAGTGCCTCCACCACCTGCCCCAATGCCAGCAGCGACGAGTTGATGGCACCCGACTCCTTCAGTCTGAAAAAGGGGAAATGGAACAATATGACAACTCATGATCAATTTTTAACGGGGATTTTTTGCACAGATGGATTGACATCCCCCCCCCCCTCCAGCAGTGGGACATGTTTTTTTTTTAAGGGATTTTGCTACCTACCGTACCTTTGAAAAAAAATTGACTGAAAAATTGGTCGTTTTTTCTTCTGAAAACTGAAATTCCGTCTCAACCTTTAAAAAATAATTACATTCAAAGTATTTGGTTTCAAACTCATTTTCAAATTCATGCATTCAAACAGTATTATTACTATTTGACTTTACCTGATGCCCTGGTTGCCGGTGCGTCGGTTGTCCTCACTACCAGCCAGGTCTATGATGTAGAGCTTCCCAGTGCGGCGGCAGTAGGGAGGGACCTTCTGGAGGCGCTGCACCTTCAGCATTAGGGCACTGTGTGACCGGGACGAACGCTCGTTCAGCTTGGTGCTCGCTGTCGTCCTGCAATCACAAATATCGGTTAATTCTCACATATTACAGTTAAGGCTATACTTTTTTTATTATTTGGGTTACTGGCCTGCCACACTACCCTGAAAACCCCCGCACTAAAAATAAAATTGTGAATTTCCATTTAAAAAGCTATATGTCAGTTTTTACAAGTGTAAATCAGACCATTCTTAAAGATTTTAGGTGGTAGAACGCGAAAGACAAAATTTTATTTTATTTTAATTTTTTTTTAAATTCATTCTCCGTACTTGAATTTTTTTTCATGGTGTCCGTAACCCAAAGAATAAAAAAAAGCGTGGCCTAACTATTGTATATTACCCATGGGTTGTCGCATAAATCAGACTCTGATCTCAAAACATGATTACCGTAAATTCCCGCGTACTACCCGCGGGTTGTACGCGAACCAAACTCAGCTTTAATTTGATATCAGACATGCCTATATAGGGTGCGGGTTATACGAGGGTTTTTATCATTATAGAACAGTACTAAAATTGGCATTTTCAGATCTAAAAACGGGTTATAGGATTCTCCTGAGTTGGGGGTGCGGGTTATAAGCGAGATGCGGGTAGTACGCGGAAATTTACGGTATATTGGGTGCAGGTCATACACCGGTTTCTAGCAGTGTAGTAAAGTACTAAAATAGAAAATTACTTAACCCAGGTAGGGATAATACAATTTTCTAGGTTTGGGTTATCTTCTCGATGCGGGTTTCATGCTAGAATTTATAGTAGATAGCTGTTTGTTATAGGAATTCAATATTAGTACCTTGGCCCAACCTCAAGAGCCAGTCATACATCGAGTTTCAACCAGACCTCAAACCAAAGGTCCATCCAAACATTCATATCCATATCGCAGTTTTTGATTTAACATTGAGTACACAACTTTTGACTACTTACTAATCTCAACAAATTTTACCTGTTTTTTGAGGCGGGTCCGAAGCTGAGGTTGAAGTCGTCGATGTTGGCGACGGGTTTCTCTTCTAGCCCGATGACAAAGATGTTCTTGTGTCCGTCCTCGCGGATCACGAGGTCCTTCTCCTTCTGTACCAGCAAGTCAAACACCTGCCAAGGGAAATCAACAATATAGCACCAAGAACATGGCAAGACATTTCAAGAAACAAATAAAACTTAACCAAATACTGCCGTAAAGTCTCGCGAAGAATGCGAAATGTGATGCCACACATTCCTATATAGTGTACGGATTGTGCTAGGGTTTTTGGATGTATACTACAGTATTATTATTAAAGTAGCTATAATCGAACCCAGAATTCTCCTAAGTTAGCGGGGCAGCTTATATGCGGGTTCAGCTTCTACATGACTTTTACGGTGGTTTAGAATACTGTTGAAAAGCAGTGTTCATAAAACAAACTTAAATCATTTGCATACATGCTGTAGCAGTCTTTTCACAGATTTCACAAAACAGATTTTCTTAAGAAAAATATTTTTTATCAAAATTTATGTTATTTAGAGGGCGGTACATTGTAGAAAACGAGGAGGGGGGATGTTGCTGTCTTGACCACAACTACAAAAGTGCCCGCCAAACCTGCTGGCAAAATCCAGCTGGACTTAATTATGCATGATTTTTCCCTCCAATTGGTCTCATTGGTCAGTTTGTGGTCAGCTGTTCACCTGTAGGCCAAGCTGAGGCTCAGTCATACTGGCACTTGTTTACAAGTGCATTTACTGGACACTGACACACTGTCAATGTTTCAGTGACTCTAGGTGTGTTTACACTTTGTGGGCCTATCTGTGATATGCCCCATATATGTAGTGTGTAAAACGCTGAACTATACATACTGTCTTTTAGAGAAAAAATGTATTTATAATTTATTTTTACATTTTATGTATACCTATGGTAGGGATGGGCTTATACTAGAAACTAGGCGTATTGCTGTTACTAGTGTTTTTAGTTGGCTCGGTTATTAGCCAACTTTACTCTTGTAGTTTCGACCCTTATGGCGTCATCATCAGGTGGTAGACACTGTAATATGAAGAAATACTGTACGTTTGTATTTTCCATATAATAAATTCTGAGAGTGGTCTGAGGGCGGTACATTGACTCACCTTTTCGTTGTATATCTCTAGGTAGGAGAAGGAGACGTTGAAGGTCCACTCTCCGGGCGCCGTGTCTGCCTTCTCCTTGTCTATAGCGGTGAAGATGTCCTTAACACAGCGGGGGATGACTCCAGGGTCCTCAGCGGTACCCAGGATGGTATGCGTCTTACCTGCGGGACAAAACATTATCATTAATAAAAATTAGAATAAGTCGGCCTAAAGTAGTGGTGCGGCTTATACGCAAGTGAGGGTGTGTGAAATACAGGATTTCTAGTACTTAAACATAGTGGTCGTCTTATCCACCATGAAATAATTTTAAAGATATATTCATGCAGGTAGCGTACCTGCCCCGGTGGGTCCGTAGGCAAAGACGGATGCGTTCTTGCCGGAGATGACCTGGTTCAGCACGGGCTTCACACTCTCCTCATACAGCCGCTTCTGGCTGCACGCTGCGTCAAACACTGACGCAAACCTGAGGGCAAAGTATAACATGAGTATAGTGTTGTATACATCACAGTGGACCCAGGGCAATTGTAGGTCAAATTATGATTTAAGGGGCATGTTCACTCTCATGGACCAGTGCCCACTATTTATTGGTACCCTTCATCAATATGCAGCATAATGCTATTAAAGAGATGAGTAAATTACATGTGAAGTAACAGGAACAAGCCTCTCACTCTCGGAGAAAAAACAAGTATAGAATATCAAATTGTGGGCATTGAAGTGCCCTGGGTCAATAAATCATATCAAGACCAGTATTCACAGAAAAGCACATTATGAGAGTGTCACATAGTTTTCGTGTCAGCCAAAACAAAAAGTGATGAGTTTGAATGATTTCTTAATTAGTTCAAAATTGTAATTGGGAATTAATAGCGGCATTGGTTTCACTACTTACTCATACTGTAGGGACTCGTCTGTGTTCCTGTGGTTAATTGTCTGGACCGTCTTATTGTCGACGACGCTGCACCATGGGCGGTCCTCCTTGACGAGCATGGGCCGCACCCGTACCACCACCTTCACCTTACTGCTGCTGCCTTTAGACTCCATCCTCTTCACATCTACAACACAGTGACACTCAGGTTACTAGACGGATTAACTTTTAATGGCTGCCATGATTTTGTGCATCAACATCAAAACACATCAGGACACGCTGGGACTTACTGAAAAAGGTTAAAGGTGCCTTAAGGCTTAAGGTAGGTTGATACCATTGAAAACGGGACCACTGCGCATGTTTCCGCACATCTACCTTAAACATTTCAGAATGACTTCATATCTATCTGCTAGCACAACTTGGCACAAGCCAATATAAAAGAGGTATATTTTAGCCGAAAATGCAAGAAATTGAGGCATGTAGAATATGGAGCCATCACAAAACTTTGACTTTCCACTGTGATAAAAAATACCCACCTGGTCATTTTTTTCTGAAAACATAGCATATCAATCCTTAAAGTGTTCTCTCTTTAATGGTATCATTGGATTTTCTCTATTCCAATCTAGGGCTCAGTCATGGTCATTTATATGAAATGAAATACAAAAACGGTCCATCCCTACTGCAGCCAGCATGGGCATGGCAGTGTGTACACAGAGATAAGGCCTACTTGCTGCATAAACACTGACAGAAAAGGAAGGAAAATCTTACAAACTTCTTTATTTTAAAAGAGCATAGCTTGGCTTCTAGAGGGTCCTTTTCTATGATGTTAAGTGCATTGTCTTTCTTAAGATCTGTACTTTCAGATGCATATTTTAATATACCGGAAAAATGATTTTGGTGTGAGTCCCTGCCCTGGACTTAGCGATGACAGCACCAAAATAGCATCTCACCAGAATTAGACAAGGAATAGCTCAAACGAAGGGCCTTGAAAGCAGCTTTGCAGAGCACTTTAAAGCAAGTTAAAATTCCAACTAGAAGAGATTCTATGGCACTTTAAATATCAATATTGTAAAACAGTTTCTGCCATTTCTCGGTTGGCATATTTGTCAAAATATTGAGATAACACCGACACTTAACTATGCGCTGTGCGCGCGGCATATCTGCACCTTTGTACATAAATATGGATAGAATTTGATTGAGAAGGCCTATCAACAAACCAATGGTACCTCCTTAAAGGTAAATATTAGCAGATTAACATATATAAGTGGCATTATTTAACTATTGGTAAACATATTTGAATTCCCACATCAAAGTCACCACAAGTGTGAAATTTTTTTTTTTTAAATCTCATTTTCACTGTGGCAAATCATGTTTAGCTAATTTTCGCTGGGCTATAGCCCTACAAAACCAACTTTTTCTTATTCCAAAAATGCTATAGAAGAGCCCTATAGGTTCATTAGGCTTCTTGTGGAAATATTTTCTTCAGAAAATTGCCTCAAACTTCGGAGTCTGTCAGAACTCATATTTTCTTTAAATCTTGGCAGATTTTTCTCAAAAATGTCTTAAACTGTAGGTTACCATGTTGTTATATTCATATAAATGTAAGGTAATGTATAAACATACAGTAACACTGTTTATTTCACAGTTGTCTGCTAAAAGTACACTCATTACACCAAAAATCAATGCATGGTGGACCGGCAGAAACTGAACTTCTCCCAACAAACCATAGTTTTACACATGCTTTAAATAATTAATTGTATAAAACTTTACCCACCAATAGATAGATCAGGCTTTCCTCTTTAAATACATACCACCCATTTGTGATTCTGACATACAGAGCCTTTCCTATAGCAAATTTACAAACACCTGTTTAGCATAGTGGCAGATACAATACGCAACACCCGTGGATTGGACTGTCAGTGGACTGGAGAGCGGGGGAAGTAGTTGGATTGCTTCAAACCTTACATCGACAGTACCTTGGTACTGTCGCTGTATTGTTTGAAGCATTCCAACTAGGGGGAAGGGGCAAACAATATTAATCCCCAGTGCGTAATTATAGACAGACTGCCCCTGAGAAGCATAGATGCCCTTCTTGTGCTACTGGCGACTGATTTGAATCAAGTCACAAGTGGTCTAGTTTTCACTCACTGTGACACTCTGTGTCTGTGAGTGTGACAGTGGGTTTGATTTTGTAAACACGAGTGCGCTGTTCCGCGGTCAGTCGTACACTACAGCAAGATTTACCATTGCACGGAAGGCCTTTTTCACCAATTCAAACTTCAGTTTTCTTTTATAAACAGCGCCTATGGTGTGTATATACAACCTTACCATCTTATATTTGTTGTTTAATTACTTAAGCTTCGCAAATCGTAGATAAAGTGGCAGAAACTTACCCTGAGATACACAAACGATATCAAATTTGGAGCCTTTTGCGGTCAGCCAATCACAGAGCGGCGCTGCATTAGACTGCAGGTGCGTGAAAATTCATACTTCTCGCTGGAGAGATTCATTTAAATGTGGTCGTTTCTTAACATTTGAATATTAAAAAATACACCGCTCCAATGTCTCAACAATAAATGCATACTTCAATTATTCTTCATTTTTTATTTCGCAATTTACTTCTGTTTATATATGTATACCTCTAGTTTTGTAAATTAATGGAGACCTGCATATTAATGATAACTTACCTCTCATTTACAAATATACATTACATGTTTGTTATAACTCAGAAAGGACATGGTAATTATGTTGCAATGATGGCCTCATTTAGATATACATTCATCATATATTATTCAATAACAGAATAGAAATATGCGTAGTTTATAATTTAAAGTTTGCATTAGCTTTGAAGAGGCAACCCGTTGCACAGGACGCTTTGGTGAGTTTGGCTGCTGTCAGTGCATTAAATGCTTAGATAAACACTGATAAAAAGAAGTGGATGACAGCCACTGGGGCGTGATCGATCTGTGGACTATATAACCCCACCATGTACACGATAAGTCAGTCACACACCAAGCAAGCAGGGATGGCGGAGGCCGACGCATACCACCCGGTTCGGGAGCCGTACGTCGAGGGAAACCTCAAGTTGTTGGAAGTGATGTGAGTTGTCAAAACTATTTTGGGTTGTGTTTGTTTTGGGTTTACATGACGTAATAACGGTAATACATGTTGACTCACTAATCAGGGTTATTTATTTTTGGAACTGAGCTACTCTGATGGCATAAACGGTTGGCATCATATATTTTTCAGCAAGTATACCTAGCCTAGGTCCTAGGTCCTGGCCGGGCTAGGACCTAGGAACTTGTACTCCTTTTGACTAACCAATTCTGTCAGAAATCCTGACTCCTGTTTTCGAAGTTTGACATTTCGAAGCAGAGTGAATTCCAGGTACACTATGTGACATTCATATAATATAATCATGACTTCATTTCTCACATTCAGACCTGGATGTCATTCCAGAATTGGCTAAAATGTAGGTCCAGGCCACATAGCCTCATATAGGGCTATGTCTGCCCAGCAAAATGAATTGTGTTTAACTATTAGTTTCAGGTAGTCTATTAAAGAACATTTTTTGAAAGTGCTCCAAAAAAAGTAGGGGGTAGAGTTTTAAGGACAAGAACTACAGGCTCCTGGTGGCCGTTTTTTGAACTGCAGCTAATTTCACAGTGAGAGGATTCTGTCATTTTTTTTTAGAGACTAGTGTGACACGTGATTTTAGGAAAGTTTTGAACCGGGAATATGTTTCTGCTCTCTGAATCGACCAATAATTCATTGCACATCAAATCTTTCAATCAGTCATATGATTACCCGGTACACTGTCCCTGAGTCATTTGTGATGTAAATCACACGTTCAATCTTTTAATAAAAGACCACTTGACTCACACCCCCTAATTAGGGCTAATAAGCGCACACCCCCCGTTTTTGGCCAATTCTTAAACTAGAAATAACCAAAAATATTTCTTTTTTTTGCCCCAATTAAACTCTTATCTACTAAAAGATGTCCATTATAATTTTTTAAGCGCACTGTGCGCTTTAATATTACGTCGAATACGGTATATCTGATCCTCCATTTTTTTTGCATTGGGATAGACGTATTCTTGCAGCATGGGGTATAGTACTCTATCTCGCTGCTTGCAGGTACTATGAGGCCTAAATAAAAGGTTGTATTCCGGTATCATTTTTTGGGACATTTTTCTTTAATTTTTTCGGGAAATTTATGACGTTTTTGGCGTTTACTGTTTTTACTAAAGAAAACAGGTAAAATCAAAAAATCAAAAAAATCGACCTACCCACCCTGTTTATTTTTTTTAGCTATGATTGATACCTGAACACAACATTTTTTTTAGGCCTGATGGTATTTAGGGAGTGTTCATTTATTAATTACAGGGGGGGGGGTGGTGAGATTTCGCGCGGAGGGGCGAAAATTTTTTACGCCCCCCCCCTCGAGAGCGTGTGTAATGTTTCGCGCCCCCCCTCGCCGAAGGCGCCGAAAATTTTTTGCCCCCCCCCCTTTGAACTATAGTAACGCACGGGCTTTTTTGCTAAAAAGGGGCTTAAATTTTTACGCCCCCCCCTCAAGAGGTGTCAGAATTTTTTACGCCCCCCGTTCAGGAGGGGTCGGAAATTTTTACGCCCCCCCCCCCAAACCCACCACCCCCCCCTGTAAATAATAAATGAACACTCCCTTAAGTGCACAGCTACATGGAGGAGGTGTTATGGGTTAGATAACTGAGTAGCAGGAGCTTTACCCCAATACCACAGTTTGTCCTGCTTATCAGTAATCTGCTTTTATCGTGGCTGATCATGCATACCTTGAACTACCTGTCAGATAAACCAAGACCTTGCTATGTTAATACACTGTAAGGACCCCATAGTGCTTTTTATTTACCCACGAACATCATGGAGTGCGTGAACCAAGACAAAATATGTACAGAGCGAATACTACTACAATCTTCCAAAAATCGCGAATTTAAATACACGCGAAAATCCCCTTTTTGCAAAATCACGAAAATTTATACATGCGGAAATATCTACGTTTACAGTACTGTATGTCAGGGCTGTATGCGTGTTTGTATGCTAATTGACATCCGAGACTTCCTGACAATAGGCTCGGCACCTGAGCTTGCAAGGCATGATGGGTAATCTATACATTTATGCCAGAGACATCTCCAATTAGAAAAGAAAAAAAACAACAGGTTAACCCTTTATGGGAAGCATAGTACTATATTGCACTGTGCCCACTTTTGGCTTCCCTCCCTTCACAGGTTTTAACAAGACCTTAGCTTGGTGAGTGAGAAGGCTATAGTGTACCATGGGAAGGTGTGCAACTAAATGCCCACAGTCATCTCTGCAGGTCCCAATAAAGTTACAAATATGTAGTGTAGGGAATTATAAAAGTTTGAAATCCAAATCCAAATTAATCATTGCGTTGGGGGAATCTAATTTGATTTTTGAAAAGAAAAACATCTTTAACCATTTCTTTGCGAGCAAAGCAGTGAGATCTAAAGTTTACTTAGGAATGTTGATAACATCATTTCTAAATTAGTGATCATAAAAATTAAGGATTCTTTTTATTTGCTTTAAAAAGAACTCATAAAGGAGGTAGACTTATGAGAGACTATTTACAGTATGATCATTTCTTGCAGAAAGGCATACTATTTCCTGCATTTTGTCGACCAGAGAGTGCCACCTGTGGTTTTTTATAATACCACAGTGTACCAACCAATTTCCCCAATATCTAATCCAACTTGTTGAAGGGCTATAAGGAGGTTGAAGTGCCATTTTACTGTGACATGTCAACATTGACAAGTCGTTGAGGCGGTGCTACACATTGCTTAATGTGGTCTATAAAGCACCATGATGACCCACATCTGGTTATCGCGCTGGCTGAAGGGCGGATCAGATATTTCTCAGCTTAGCCTCGGGTTGTGATATACATGGGAGGAAATAATATTTGGTATGGGAATTGTATATAAAAGTAGCCCCATTTAATTCTTACCCAAGGCGAGGTACTGCTAATACACTGACTTTTGTAAGTTTGGTATAGTAGTAAGATGCTCAATGCGGGTTTTACGCAGGAATTGCATACACACACTCACCAATATGCTTCCCTACACCTGTTGTGAAAAACGTTCACTCAATCAACCGTCTGATGATTATTGATTCAATGTCAATTTTAATTGATATTTTCCCGGTACTGTTGGTACTAAATTAATAGTTTTAACACACGGAGAATTCCAAATGTCGAAAATTATTTCTTCAACGAGTTGAATCAATATTTTCCATTTGGTTTCCCAAAAATGCATGTTTCAGCGTTGGGGAAAAACAGCTGCAAGACCCAGGACTGTGACGTATGTCACAGGCTGGACATGACTGGCAAGATAAAGCAGTCAAAGGGGGTGTTCAAAGACACCAAAACCAACATTTGCTGTGAAAGCTCAAATGTGGTGTACTGCATCGAGTGTACCTGTTGTGGAAAAAGGTACATCGGGGAAACCGAGCGAACAGTACAAATAAGAATAGGTGAACACCTAAAAGATATCGAACACCAACGATATGGCAAAAGTGAAGTGGCATACCACTTCAACCAGCCAGGTCACAACCGTATGGCTGATGTGAAAGTATACATACTGGAGTTTGTATACGAACACCCAAAATCCAAACACGCCAACAAACTGAGGAAAACCTTGGAATGGAGTTGGATACAGCGCTTGAAATGCATCGTCCCGCAAGGGATGAACATCATGGAGAAGGGCTTTGGTTAGGGAACCCCTCTAAAAGGCCTCGTCATTTTTTTCCCCAACGCTGAAACATGCATTTTTGGGAAACCAAATGGAAAATATTGATTCAACTCGTTGAAGAAATAATTTTCGACATTTGGAATTCTCCGTGTGTTAAAACTATTAATTTAGTACCAACAGTACCGGGAAAATATCAATTGAAGATTGATCTGTTTTCTAACCTAAATAACTATTTCACTAATAGTTGAACAGGTAATCTTAACCTACCATGTAGGTGCACATAGACAGTGCAGCTCCCTCACCCACCTGGCAGACTGAAGTCCTGCAACTAGGTCACCCAAATATCATGGCAGTAAATATATTGTGCTGATCCACTGAGGATTCAGACCAACAATAATATTAACTGCAGGCAGATTTAATTAATTGACACAGGTAGCTTTGCTACCAGTGTCTTATACGACGCCTTGGTGAGACACCCTGCTGAGAAAAGAAAAAAAAATTTCATTGATTATTTTTGGGGTGAAAAATTTGGCTGAGGTAAAATTTTTGCCCTATAGCCTAAAGTTCAACATTTTTCCTTTTCTATGATATAAAAATCATCCATTTCTATCGACTGGTTGTCCCTTAAAAAATTGAACAAAAAATACCTATCAAAAAATGAGCCTACTTTTCAGCACTGTAGACAAACATGAATGTACTAGAATAGACTTTATGCCCTTTTTTGCAGTAGGAGTTAATTCAATATAAACATAGATTTCTCGTGGGGTAAGACACTTTTTTTAAGACCAAAAGTTCGATAAAAGAGGGCGGGAAACAATCAGTGGACAAAAAGAGGACGCGCAGTACATAAATTACTGCATTCTTTGTCAAACAAAGAGTGGCACCACTGGTACTTCTCGTACTGCGCGAGATCTCAACGTGTGCAGACGAAATCGTACCAACCATATCTTCGCCGTTTATCTTCCGATCGACTCGCTTTTTGATAGCGACAGAAGGCGGTACATGCCCGCAGCCTGCAACTGTCGCCCACACCCACCTGCACACCCACAGCCACCTGCTCTCCCACACCCACCTGCTCACCCACACCCACCTGCTGGCCTAAAATGGAATAACATACATGTATGACACATGACTTGAGGGTACCTTTTAACAAGGAATTCATTTCTGATGCCAGAATTGACCAATGAATGATTATAAGAGAGTACTGTATCTAAGTACATGATAAGCACTCACCAGCAGGACCCAGATTCAGGATAGGGTTGGGGTTGGGACATGAGTTGTACAAATTCACTATCACACATATTACACTCACACATATTGCACTCACACATATTACACTCACATATATTACACTACACACATTGCACTCACACATATTACACTCACATATTACACTACACACATATTACACTCACACATATTACACTACACACATATTACACTACACACATGACACTTACACATATTACACTCACACATATTACACTCACACATATTACACTACACACATATTACACTCACACATATTACACTTTAACTTGAATTTGACACTCACACATATTACACTCACACATAAGTATGTTTATCCAATGAAAAACAAATACCTGTGTCTTTTGTGATTAGGATCACACGTTAGATTTTTTAAATCAGCTATGACTTTTACACTAACTCCTGAATGTCTACCTGATGAATCTTTGAATAAGATGAAACACCAGAACTCACCAGTCACATATTCTGTGCTGAATCACTTGGCTCTATGAAAATATTGAAATATTTTTCATAAACTCACAATATTTATTTTATTGAAAAATAAAAATAAATACTCCAGTGGGAGAAAGTTCTTGAATGTGTGTCACTAGATGCATTTTCTAAACTCAGAACTCTTTTGTGAGAACCCAAAATGGGTAGGAATACATGTTGATTGACCTAATTAACATGACTCCAGCCAATGAGTGAACAGCAAATCAGATCAAGTGATCACATGTCATGCCATGTATGCCAAGGGAGCGCGAAAATAAGCTTACCTGTTCAGTTCTGAGTGTAGTAGCGGAGGTACCAACAACTTCGTCCAACCCCACCTAGTCAATGTCAATTTTAATTCAATTTTATTCACACACAACCCCTATCGGGGCAAAGGAGAGAGGATAAGATAATAGATGCTGGGTGTAGCCAGAAGTTACATTGGCATCACCGGATGCAGATATGCCATGCATCTACAAACATAGCACCTAAAATAAGTTAAATACTTAAAAAGATACATAGAGTAGCACCATTTCTAGTTAGATATATGATAATGAGGTTGAACACAGCTGTGTTCACTGTGCAAACATAGCTGTCATGCATAGTTTTAATGAATGACTAACCTGAATACATGGGTCCTAACCTATATGTACATACCGTATTCGACGTAATAAGTGCCCTCGCCCTAATAAGCGCCCCCTCCCCCTTTTTGGGACTTTTCTAGACTAGAACAAAGGCTCAAATTTTGGAGACAATTAAACTCTTAAGTACCTAAAATGTTATGAAAATAATTTTATTAGCACCCAGGGCGCTTATTACGTAGAATACAGTATATTACAAGTCAAGCTATTTTTTATATTAACAGCGAAATATAAATGTATGTATGTATGTAAATTATTTATACTGAAGACATATAGGCATGAATGTTTGCCTGTAATTATTCTGTATCCAGAATAAAGCTAATATGGTCTTGCAAGAAAAGGATGGGACAGAGTATGCAGTTACCTGTATGAGTAAGAGAACATAGCACCATGCCACCCATGTTAGCACCTCAGTTCAGATTTGAACTGTTATTTATTTAGTAGGTTTCTGTTGTCTCTTTTCCTGTTCCATCCTTTTCTTCATCAACTTATGTTTGAGTTGTGAAGCCCTCGAGTTACTAAGAGATTGCTTTATAGATTTTTTCATTTTTGGCAGACGTTTCCTGTTGGTGCTATTGCAGGCTCTACCACCACTTTCGGCCCTGCTGTGCACTGTGCTTTTAAAACTCGCCATGATAATCCTACAAAATTTGGACAAGGTTGACAAAACCTTTGGGTCTTGACTATTAAAAAGCCTTTTCATCATCTATATATACCTATTTTTTGCTATGTTTGCAGAGACTGTGGCTGTGAGGTGATGTGTGTCCGCTTCAACCCAGAGGCTAACATCATAGCGGCCGGACTCAAGGACGGCTGTGTCAGGGTAGGTACCTATAGTGGGGGTCATGTGTGCGCAGCCATGTGGAATCCATGCCCCATGTAGGATGCAGGGGGAATCCTTTCCAGTGGTATAGAAGAAGGAGGGGTCAGGGGGGCCTGGGGCCCAGCAATCACAGAGAGGGGAGTGGCTGAATATATTGGACATCCCCAAAAATTTGTCAAGACCCTACAACAATACTTCCCAAGCCATGTCTCTCATACATGGGAAAAGGTGGGAGAGGGAGGTCTTGGTCAGAATTAAATGGGACTTTCCTATATATTTCCAATATAAATATGTATATAAGCATACGTGCATAAAAGCTTAATTCTGGTTGGAGTGCCCCCCCCCTCCTCCAATGAAGATTTGCTTTCTACGCCTCTGCTTTCTATTGCGTGGATACTCAACTTTGAGTGGCAGACCCTAATTTTCAAAATGTTGTGCAACCTTGCCAATTTCTAATATTATTCATATTAGGGACATCTTAAGATTTCAAGTTAAGATCTCTGAGTCCCTGCAATGTAAACAAATTCCCTGTTATTGAGTCTAAAAAATTGAAAAGTTTTCCACTACCTATCTTAGGCTTTCTGCCGGGAAGATCACTGGCTTACAATACCCTCTAATTTGGTTGTTAAACAGGTTATTCATGATGCACCAGTGTGGACCTGATTCCTTTGACCTGATTCCCTAGCTCAGCTCACCTGTTTGCCCCACACAGACTATATAATAAGTCACATTTACCGGACATATAATGTATCGTCACGTTTAAGTGCCTTTACAAGAATGGTGCTTATTTGAGATCCTATTTTAGTACTTAAGAAAAAATTTAAGACACCTGTACCCCTGGTACTTATACAGCATAGGTGCTTATTTAAAACCCGGCGTTAAAATGTCACGGTATGGTATCTACATTCAGACTTACCGGAAATTCGCACATATAATCCTCATCTTGCGTGTAAGCCACACCCTGAGTTTCGGAGAATCCTTTAAGCATTTGTAGCATGATCATAGGCTCTAGCCAAATAAAGACATGATAGTTTCCTGTGAACGAAACATAGTGAGGGAGGGAAAAGTAAGTGTGTTTTCTAAGCATTACAGAAGGAAAATTAGGTGTAAAATATATATTATTTCATGTAAAATAGCAAAGATTTGCAATCTGTGGACCAACTTCTCTCTTGCAGCTTTAGATTGATAATCTTACTGTGACTATTGCCGACAGCAACTTTTCTAAACCTCTCAACGAAGAACAGGCTTGCCACCGTCAGGGAAAATGTCAGTTCTTTTTTTTCCGTTCCAGGTCAGGGAAATGTCAGGGAATTTCAGATTTTTTGACAAAATGTAAGGGAAAATGAGATTTACTGAAAGTGACAGGGAAATTAATGTTTTGTCAGCAAGAATCTTTGATGTGTCAAAAAAGAGTCACCTGTTTTCAGAGAAAAAGCCTGTATTTTACTATAATTTTAAGGGAGATTAGAAAAGTTCTAAATCTTCAAGAGGGAGGGGGTAAAACTTTTGTGCACACGCAAGGTACCGTATTCGAAGTTATAAGTGCACACCCCCTACAGGCATGGGATTCTTCCGGATTTATCCGGATTTCCGGATTTTTAAGGCCAAAAAGGTCATCCCTGTGATTTGTGCAGATCCAATGAAAAAATATTTTAACATTAATAGGGGGGGGGGTCTTAGTCTCTAGAGGGCTTTATACCATGCAAATCATACAAAATTCCCCCCAGATCACATGGTTTGGCTGCTTTTTGGATTTTTCTTCAAAACCCAATCCCATGCCTGCCCCTAACAAACGCACACACCCCTTTTTGTGTCAATACTAGACATAACCAAAAAATTCTCAATTTTTTACCCCAATTAAACTCTTAACTACAAAAAAGTGTCCATAATAACTTTTTAAGCGCACTGTGCGCTTATTACGTGGAATACGGTAATTCACAAAACCCTTGTTGTTGAATAATGACCACTCTCCAAGTAGGAAATAACGTTAAAAGGAGTGCACATTCATAGTTGGAGGGCATTTAAAACATTGGGTTTATGTCACAATCATCAGGGAAATATGATATTAAGTCAGCGAAATGTCAGGGAAAAGTCGGTGGCAACCCTGAAGAACTTATACTACTGATAGATAACTGAGAGGCACACATAAGGTCCGATTGGTGGAGACCAGCCCGCTTGGAGTACAGCCAACACATCTGGTTAGATACGGCTCATTATTAATGAGGACTGAACGACTCGTTTGTAAAGCACGCTCCTCTCATTGTCTCATCTCATCAGGTGGCAGTGGTAAAACAATGAAAAAAACTCCAGAAATAGGATCAGGTGATGTTACATCTTGTTTGTACTAACTAACTAGGGGGAGTGTAAAGTGAAAAAATGCCCACTGTTGGGCATGCGAACACCATTTCAAATAACAAAAGCAATTATGCCAACAGTGTTGCTCAAGAACAGTTGTCATGCTGGCAAAAGACAGGCTTAGTTTCTGGAAGCAAAGTTAGGGCATTTTAAGTATTTTCAATAATTGAGAATTTACATTGTTGATTTCCATTTATGAAAAAAAGCCTGCATTTGCCAACACTGTTTCACATAAACTGGCCTAAGAATATAGCTTTAGTATACAGTACAACATAATAATGAATAAAGGCAATGAATAAAGGGGTTTACTGTAGGTAGACGTGGAAATTAAGGGATCTACATGTGATGGAAGTGAAAAAGGAGGTTTACATCAGGTAGCGATGAGAAGGGGTTTACTGTAGATAGAGGTGTTAATAACAGAGTCTACAGTAGATTGGGATGAGAGTAGATTTGGGATGAGGGTAAAGGGGTTTACAGGAGATACATAGGGGTGAGAAAAAGGGGTTTATAGGAGATATATAGAGGCGAGAAAAAAGGGTTTAAAGGAGATATATAGAGGTGAGAATAAAGGGGTTTACAGTAGATCATCTTCTGTATGAAGTATCTAAGATAGAGATTGGAACAAAGGAGATTGTTGACAGTAGAAGAAATAGAGGTGGGAATAAGGGGTTTTACTGCAGCTAGAGATGAGAATGATTAAAAAGGGGGTTTACAGTAGATAACCCAGGAATGAGAGGGTGTGGTGGTGCATGATGTTGGCACCACCTCCCAGGCCATCTCAGGTGCAGGGCTGACAAAGCTGCCTTGGCTGATGCCACTTTTGGCATCAGTTATTTAGCTGCGGGAACACTGCAGCCAAGTTGCTCGCTCTGTGTTGAGTCGCGTCATGCCAGGACTAGAGTGGTGTGGCCATCTTCAGGTGCGAGCAGTTAATGAGATACAGTAGATAATCTTTAACCCAAGCTGGTGCCAACCCTACCACTGCATACACAGGGGTTTAGCAGAGAGTGAACAAACTGCCAATGTTAACTTATGGTTCAGAAGATACAGGTATCAGCTCTCCCTCATTGATAGACAATTTCGAAAACTTTCATACTTTTTTTTAAAAATTTGCAAGAACTGATGCTGTAGGGTGGTACTAGAATGATATTCACCCCAGTATGTACACAGTGGCCTAAACATCTGTGTAGTGGAAATGAAAGATGAGAGAAGACTAGTAGTTTAATGAGGAATATCCAGACAGAAAACCATGAATAGTTGAGGAAAAAGGGTTTCCTGTGATTACCCTAAATCTTGCAGATACCATAGATGGCGCCACTATATATGCAGTCTTACTCTGGCTATCAACATGTACCATGATATGGTTCATGTGTAATTTTAAAATTAAAAATCTTAATAATGTACTTAATTGGTTTTCCGCTGTTACTAAACAAAAGAGGAAAAAAGAAAAGAAAAATGGGGGTTGGGGAGCAGAGCCCCCCATGAGTAAGGAACCAGAGTAAGAGTGCATATATGGTGGCACCATCTAAAGTATTATCAAGACTTTAAGATCAGATTGTAAGGTATCTATAAGACTGGGTTAAGACTCACTGTAAATGGTTGTCTGTGCACTCGTGTGAGCTAGGTCGGTCGTTCCTAAATTTTTGTGTATGACCAAATTCTTGCATATAATCCCACCTCCAACTTTACAATGGTGTATAACCTGCCAGTCATACGTTATGTTAGTTATCATGAATTTGTTAGTTTTTTAATACATGTATGTATATGACCCAGTGGATCTGATATAATCTATTTATGGTCAGCTTACAATGTGAGATCAATACATTTTGCATGACCTATGGTCATTATGCTTGACATCTCCTGTCACATACACTGATTAAACAATACGTCGCCTTCTGTTTGTTGATTGAAATGTGTTCAAAACATCAAAGTTGCAAACCAGTTTTGCTCTTATCTTTTGGTATCATATGAGCGTGGGATTCTCCCTGGACTTTTTAAGCTCCCATGGCTATTTATCAAATGAACACATCTCCAAGTAGATGAGGGAGGAGGAGTTGCCATTAATATCTAGGTTCAGGCACTCACAGATACTAAAGTTGATACTGACATTTTCTGCAAAAGCTCTCAAAATGCACCATGTGCATTGTAGAATTTAGCCTTCACTCAATATTTAGGCACTAAAACATGCAGCAGTGTGCAGCAAAAGAGAAGCTTTGTGGTCTAAAGAACCTTTTTTTGATTTTGGTAATTTCCTATCTCATACAATTTTGCACAAACCAAAGGTATATAAGATAAACCACTGGAATTGATGGGTTATCCGAAGGCAACTGTTGCTTAATCTGAACTGGCTCATACAAGTTTTATGCAGGGCTCAGTCGATAGATGAGTGTTTATCTATAAACGAGCGCAAAAGTTGGAATGAAAAAGTTTTCCTCATGACTTGAGGCTATTATGGTGAGTTCCCCAGTCTGGTGGGCAGGGACAAATTAACTCTGCTGCCTGCAATGTCTCTGTAATGCCTTGCAGCATGAAAGTGTCTGCCTATTCTTAGACCATTGTTTTTTGCGTCTTCATATTTCCTGTACCAATAACTATATAATGGATGAATGACAGAATAGTTGACATTCTGTCTGCTAAATGGAGAGCACTGTTCAAAATTGCAAAATTAATCAAAATGGCTTTCAATAAAACCATTAAACCATGAGTGAATAGCCTCACAACGCTTAGATTTTCTCTATTTGGTTAAAAATAGGTGGTGATCACATTAATAACCCTAATTGATTTCAATCTACCTAATTATATCTCCTATTGGAGTTGTCTGATAGAAAACTGGTGATAAAATGTTTAGCTCATCCAGGCAAATTCTATATATAGTCCACTTCCAAAGTCCTTGGCAAGTTTGTGACCAAATAAGATTAAGCCCTTGTAGGACCCATAAGAGTCTGGCCTATGCCAAGACACTAACTTTTATGGCACCATTAAGCATATTGACCAGGCCCATTAAATAAAGTAAAGATTTATGGTTTACTTAAGTCGTAAAATAACACTTATCAGCGGTATCTGCGTCACGATTCTCACATTAAGTGGGTGCTATTTTGTAAAGTAGAAAGATTTAACTTTGGAGTAAATACTATAACTTTTACAATAAGACTTTACTGATTCCTATTGGGATGTAAAACTTAGCGCGTAGAAAAGAGTGGAATAGCAGAGGAGATCAACCGAGTAGGAGATGCATGTAGAGTATTGTTTCCACCTTTTGTTCCTTTACATGGTTTATAACTCGATATTTATAAATACTAGTAGTCAAATTTGAAATAGTGTCTTCAACCTATGGTAATAAGCGCACATCTCCTGATAAGCACGCAACCGAATCGTGGCCTATAAATCACTTAGAATGTCTCAATTTCTGAGCATAAAATAAACTCTTGACTACTGGAAATGTATTTTTTGTTCAATGGATTTTTTCCTTAATAATGGTTCATTTATAAGCAGTATTTCAATATAATTTTGCCAAACATTACAAAAGTCCACAGATCAACTTTTGGTTTGGCCTAATCAAGCATGCATCAGGATGTAAAATGCTGGGGAAGTTCAAATGAAGGAGACCTACTTAACAGAAGGTGGTAATTTAAGTACTAAAGTGTAACACTTGTGGTGGTCTACTGGCATCCATAGGGAGATTAGCATTGTGTATAATCCATTAGCAGCACTTACTTTTATTGTCGACACAGTAAATGAATTAAAATATGCATTAGTAGAGCTGCTTATTCAAGTAAAGTCCTATTCACCCTGATTAGCACAATGTATGCTAAACAAATAGTTGTATATTTCCTTTGAAATCTAGTACTTCAGAGTTTAATTCATACGAAGAATGATTAATTTAAGATTACTTCTGGTTTAGAATGTGGCCAAATTATTTTGTGTATTCCTTATGCCAAAATAAGAAATTGAGTCATAAGGTCATCTGGAAATCCATACACTTTGAAGTTTTGATCACTTCAGTCGGAAGCTAACTTATATCGCATGAGTGTGTAGGCATTTCGTTCACAATACCCTGCAATTCGGAATGCTATCCTGCACTATAGCCAAACACTTCTTTGACCTCAAAAAGGCCTTTGACAATAAACATCACATGTATCTTTTAGAGGTATGGCTGAAATTGAACCCCTGCGGGGGGAAACTTTATCATATAGAGTCAGATGACCAAAAATGTGGCTGATATTATCATTTATAGTTAATGAATGTGTATATAAATGGGAGTTCCTCAAGGGTCAGTCCTTGGTCCAATGGCTCTTGTCTATTTCATAGGTACTAGGTGAACTGTATTTGCCAAAATAAGCACAATCCACCCATAAAACATGGTTTAAAGTTAAGAATAATTATCCAATGGGTCGATTAGGGTCGATTAGGGAGTGACCATCCCCTGTTATTAATATATGATCAATCCCTTAGTGGTAATATATAATCTAATAATTTTTTCTGGTGTAGATTATCAAGGCGCCTGTGCTTTAAAAAAATGATGCTACTATGGTCTTATAGTATAGAACCACAAGGTCTCATGTCCCACAGAAGCCTACAGAAGAATGAATCTATTACCACTTTAGAAAATGATAATTTATCCCAATAAATCATAATTTATCCCAATAAATGATAATCTATCATTAAATTTTGTTTATTCTACAGATGTACAGCACAGACACAGGGCAGGTGCTGTACAGTCTGACAGACTCTGACACCAACAAGCGCCACCTGTCTGTCACCTCCGTCCGCTTCTGTCCCGCTGACCCCGCTGACCCCAAAGTAGAGCACCACCACATGCTCATGGCTACATGTAAGTCAGTTCAGTTTGAGTTTTCAGTTTTTTTAAGTTTTTTTTATTACCAGCTATTAATTTACATATTATTAAAGTGCAATATTGGGCTGACATGCAACCCTCGTAATAAAAATTGATTATAATATTAAACCTCAAATACAAATATAGGGAAAAATAAAAAAATTACTTAGTCTGGAATGCCATGTGCAATCAATCAAGCTAGAATAAGCTGTCACTGTAAACACTCACCTGTATAAGCTAAACCTGGGTTAAAGAGAAACACATCTAGGCTTATATGAGAATATTTTGATAATTTGCAAAACCTCACCTTAAGCTGAATATGAGTTTGGGACTTTTTGGGGGATCAGACAGCCGCAGGCCCGTACAGAATTGCACTGATTATTCAAAATGATGTTAATGAGCTATAAAGATGATATTTTTTGTATGTAATACATTAAAATATGGGTTCAAAGGGAAATTTCGGCTGATATGAGTGGAAAAGACAAAAGAGGAATTTCTGAAAGCTGGACTTTTACAGTATCCTGGTACTAGGATATAAGAGGGTTTCCACAGGTCAAATAGAAGTCATGGACTTATATATTTGGTCAGTCTTTGTTTGTTTGTGTAGTTTAACGTTCCACTGACAATGCAGGTGAGACTTACTCAAGTTTCAGTTTTTCACAAGTAAGAAGGTAGGCCTTCAGCCTACTTTGGATGATCGTATCCAGGATGATCGAATCTATGAGATGAGCCAAAAGATAGAAATCCCGCTCCTACACATTTACCGAAGCAAGGGTTCTTTAACCTCCAACACCACATAGACATGGTGTGAGAGGGACAGGCCTTTGTTATGTCAATTCAGAAATTCAATTTAATATATTAAACAAATCCTCTCTTGTCCTACAGATGCATCAGGGTTGATAAAGTTCTGGCACTACCCGTCACAATCCTGCCTCTCCACCATCCACGACCGCAAACAGTCAGACGAGTATGTCACAAACGAGAAACAAGACACCTACAACTGGAAGGACGACCGACAGACACTCGCGTCGGCCATTAGTATACCAACGATGAGGTTTGCCACAGCAGGAGCGGACCCCGGTATTAACATCTATGACTTAAACACCAAGAAGATCATCACAACATGTGGACCCAGGTCAGTTCACTCTGTTTGTTGCTGAATTGTTTTTGATTGACTTTGATCTGGTGATTGTAGGATAATCTGCTTCATGTCTGCATAAAAAGCACTAACAAAATGTTACTATCCACACATTGAATATGATGAAAAAAACTCAGAAAAAAGAAAATATGCAAAAAGAGAAATCTTGTGTCGCATTTTTTAACCCTCAATGATGAATTCTATAATGATGATGAAATGTAAAAGCTGAAAATGGAGAGAGGAAATTCGGAGATTCCTTTTGTAAGTATTGTTTGCTGGAAGAGACTTACCTTGATAACATATTTGGGTGAGATACTGCACATCCAATCTACAGCTGAAATACTTACTTAACCTACCAGTAAATATTTAACTAACTCAAACCCATATTGAGATGCCTTTCCCTGTTTCAGTGACTCGCGTGATGTCATGAACGGGCACCGGGCGCGAGTGTTTGCCATCCAGTACCACCCCACAGACCCACACCTCTTTGTCACCGGCGGCTGGGACGACACTGTACAGGTACTGTCATATATATATATCACAACAAGGGACTAACTCACCAAGTGGCCAGAAGCAGTGCATATTTCCAATGACCTTAAAAATTGCATATTACCAGTAATCTTAACCCTGTGCATATTTCCCATAATTTCCCATATTCCCTGGTCAGGGCCGACAATTCACTAAACCTCTTAAACAAAGTTTACTACTATATTTCTGTTGTTTATGTCCAGATTTGGGACGACCGGAAAAAACACTCAGTTCGGTAAGTAAGACGCAACACGGGTGTTTTTAATATCGTAAAACCTCGCGTATAAGCCTAACTCGCGCATAAGCCGCATCCCTAAATATGAAAAATACCGTAAAACCCCGCCTTTAAGACGGATTTATTTTGGGATATTTTTTTCCTACAAGACAGATTTTTTTCCTAAAGAGGGGGGTCGTCTTAAAGACGGGGCTTTGACAATTTTTATTTGGAAAAAGGCCTCCAAAAAGAAAAAAACATACCAACGAACTGGTAGCATATATCAACTTTTCCTTCATTGGTTTTGCAAGGTGACATGTATTGTGATGTAAAGGCTATAGGTAATTCACGGAAAATCCATTGAAAATTATGATTTGGGACTTAGAAGGGGTCTGGGGTTGGGCAGGACCCCCCAAAATCGGGGGTCGTCTTAAAGGCGGGGTTTTCCATTTTGTCATATCTTTTTTCTACAAGACGAATTTTTTTCTCAAGTTGGGGGGATCGTCTTAAAGCCGGGGTCGTCTTAAAGCCGGGGTTTTACGGTAATATAAGCCGCAGAGAGGTTCTGAAAGTTGCTTATTTAGTACTCTTCTATACTTATGAAAACTCTAGTACATGTATAAGCTGCACCCTATATAGACATGTTTGATATCAAAAGAAAGCTGAGTCTGAACGGGAGGTTTAACGGTAATATTTGTAACACCTGTCAATCATACATTAGTAAAATCTATTTCTTTACAAATGTTTTGATTGCTATCCTTACCAATAATCAAAAATGCAATGGTAAGCATTTATTCGGCGATGTTGCTAATGAATAGAATATGGTATGATAATAACACCAAATGTTGATTCATGATAATAATATGTTGCTCTTCTCCTGTAGGAAGATATTTGGTCCTCATGTATGCGGAGACTCGTTGGACATAGACAGTAACCACAACCACCTGCTAACGGGGTCCTGGCGGAAAGCAGAGGTCCTGCAGGTAAACCTGCCTTCTGTTATAGGGAATGTGATAATATTCTTACTACAGGTTCCATACTATGGTAAAATCATTGGACTTGACTTACCGTAATCATATCTACATTCATCTATATATTTATCACAGTTGAGATTTCTACAGTCTGTATTTTGAATGCTAATAGAGAACTAAAATATTTCCTTAGATTTATTGTTCTCTATTTTGGCTCTTTTATTACTGAAATGTTTGTTCAGGATTGATCTTAAACATGAATTATATCTTGGTAGATTTGGGACTTCACAACTGGTGAGAAAATCAAAGACGTACCCCAGGACCACATGCACGGAAGTTTGGTAGGTTCGGTTTTATTGGTCTGTTATCTTAGATATAGGTAATATAAAGTAAAATGTAAGATAATGACATAAATCACATTGATATTTTCCTTTAGGTATTAAGTACATGTACTTATTTGCAATATTGAATGTATGTTAACTCTGTAAACAGTAATTTTTGTGATTTTACTTTAAAAAAGTAGCATCTCTTTTAAATATGAATTTTCATTGAAGCAAGTTCTGGTATTTTATATCATTGCATTAATCAGTTATTCGTTGAACCCGTCCAGCTATAGATACTTCATTGTCAAAGGTGGAACTAGAATAAGTAATGCAAAAAATGTTTGTAATCATTTGAATTAAACATATTCTCTCGAATGTTCCACGCAGGATCCCGAATACGTATGAAGCTTTCCAAAAAGCTGTAAAGCATTCAGTATTTCAAACACCCCCTTAAAACACCCACCACAAGAAGCAAAGTCTTTGGTCGTTATTATCCATATCAGCAACTTACCCATTTATTGTTATCCCAAATGTGTTTGTACAATTTCTCTAATTCTGAATAAGATATTTTTTCTTTTAAATACACTGTATATGTTATTCCAGAATATAGATTAGATAACACATTTTATGGAACCCCCCTAGACTCCCCATGTGGATCCCTAGCTTTGATTCAAATCTATATTGCACTATAAATCCTTAATAAATGTACTCATGTTGTCTGTACTCAATATGTATCAAACCTTCCCTGCTAGGTTATGGTTATGAATATTACAATGGAAAAAAAAAACATTTTGAAAAATAATTTCTTCTATTAGTACAATTGCAATATATTTAGAAAGTAGTAATTTGTGTACTCCTTGAAGAGTGTTGTTCATTGCTAGTTATCCTTGTTGGTTGGTTTAACAGACTGAAGTTAAGGTAAACTTTATTACATGCACATGATTTAACTTAGTGTAGCCTCATGATATATCTTAGTGTGCAGCATTACCTGCATAATGTATGAATGTTATAAACATGTGGGATGAAAGCATGGAAAGTACACGCATTGATCAATATTTTTTTTTTTGTTATATTAATATTAATAGTGGAAAATTAGTCTCACCTCACTTATCAAATTATTTTAAGCAAGTACTACACCGATTAAAATATCCTAACGAATTAAACTTTGGGATATAAGTTGCGATAAATGGTGCCGATCTAGCGCCAATTGACTAAAAGAACATGAACCAACATAGTCAATAATATGAGATACATGTTAAAGCATTTGATGTAAGTAAAGTATTTTAGTTGCTAATTACTTTGCAGTGAACAATTTTTCATTTTAGTCAATTATTTTTATGAAATATCAAATGTGATGCATGTCACAATTAGGTTTAGAGAATGTTCACTTTTAACATGTGAAAGCAGTCTTTGTTTTGAGTTTTCACAATATATATATTTATAATTGACATTGATTATTCTTGTGTAGAAATGTGTCTTAGATCACAAATGTAGTAATTGAGTCGATGCCTTTGTCACAGAGGTCCTTGCAATATGTAAGTAAAGGATAGACGATAAGGCGTGAAATCCTAAAACATTCAAATTCTTTGTCTTTTTATAAAGAAAATATGTCGTTTATTAAATAACGCTCCATTCTCTGCATCTCTTTTAAAATACTGTGATTAT